>CM039514.1:11865809-11945809 GCA_022432975.1 Begonia masoniana | reverse complement strand
TTTAAAATTAGACGAAAATTCAGGCCAATAGCAATTAGATCAAGTCCGAGCTAGAATTGTGCTGATTTTCTTGGTCGTTGTTGAGGTGAAATTGAAACACTCGACCTGCCCTGATCTAATTCCAGGGATGCATAGAGTGGTAGTTAGGTAGGAAAAAGAAGAGTAAAACACATGTTAGGAAACAGTAAAAAGGGTGGGGGAGGGGGGGGGGGGGGGGGGGGGGAATAAATTAGTAATAGGAGCCAAACCAAAGGAATGGAATATGAAATCAATTGTGGAATAACAGGCTGTAATTAAATGTTCCCAACTAACTACAAAGTCCGTGATTGACGCTTTCTACTACATTGTCAACACCCTATTTCTCAAAGTAAGTTGGTATTTTTCCAAAAATAATAAAAAAATAACGATAGTGTAATATAATAACCTCAGTTTGAAGATTTGACTTACCAAAATGACCCATCAAATATCAATTACCCATTAGGGGGTAAGCTAAAACTATATATTAAAATGAAGATATTAGTGTTAGTATAAGTTAAAATAGGTCAATTAGGGATATTCACCAAGCATGAATGAATGAGAACGGAGGTAGTTGTTTTGGTTTAAGGGAAGCGACTTACATAACAATATACTTATATTCTCAAACGGATGGACAAAAGTAAAAGAGGTGGATATTTATATATTGGTTGTAGTTTATCATTATTTTAAACGTATCATATTTTGCTGTGAAAATTGCATATATTTTTAAAGTAACTTAACGTAAAATACAACACATTATACTTATATTCTACTTAAAACATCACATATTACTATCAGTGTATGAAACCAAAAGAAGTGAAGTTACGAAGTCGATCAAATTTTAAGAATGAAATAGCAAGAAAATTAGGAACACTTAAACAGAAAATGCACATGGCTTCTTAGAATAGTTATAGAAGTCGAACCTGAACGTCCACTGCAGCCTCCCGCCCCACTGTTAGCATCTGTACTGTTCTTCGCTCTTTCAAACAGTCTTGGAACGATGGCAGCTGGAGTTTCTTCCCAAAGAAAAATCTGCCTCAAAGAGAAAAAGAGCATGTGAGGAATGAGATACAGCAATTTCAGCAATACTTGGGTAGCATTGAGATCATCAGCAACTTTAGAATTATCACAGCAACACTTATCCAATGCACACCGCTTTAGATATGCTGACAATTAGTGACTTACAATGAAATATTTTGAAGAAATAAAATACAAATTGGATATTACAGCAATCACCTTCTGGTAAAAGAGTATTTAATAACTCAGATAGAAGTCTGAGCTTAGCTGAGTAATGATTGATTAGGAAATTATATGAGAAAGTCAGTGACTTATTAGTACATCCTTTTGCAATGCTGAAGGAACTATGTTTAATGCATCACAATATGCATTCTTTGGTAACGATGCTGGTGAGGAGGTTGAGTTGGGGGGACTAGATGATGATGAGGATGATGTGCTTGCAGTTGCGGTTGAAGAGGAGGAGTTCTTGTTTGATAAAGAGGTGGATATTTATATATTGGTTGTAGTTTATCATTGTTGTGTGAAGCCCAATAATTTGTGAAGCTCAAGCCCATCCATTTGTCATTAATAACATTTTGTATATTAGAAGAGGGAGTTATGGGAAGTTAGAAAAACAGAGAGAAAAAATATAGAACCAGAGAGAGCTAGGGCTATCGGGTGTGAGCGGTTTTTAGCTCTCAGTTTTTCGGTTCCACAGACGACGGCGACGACGAAGAGGGAGGCGAACCTTGGATCCGGTGGTGGCGATCATCTTGATTGCTAGAGGCAGGAAGACCTCTAGGGCTCGAGCCAGGTTGAGTTCGAGCATCTGGTTAGGTTTCGTGTTTCTCATCTTTATTGTTCTTCTGTACTTTGTACAATCATCAATTTATAGTGCACGAGTTCCTCCTGTGGAGCTCAACGTGGATGTAGCCGGATTTATTGGTGAACCACGGTAAAACTTTGTGTTGGCTGTGTGTGTTGATCAATTATAGTTGTCTGAATAAATCAGAGAAAGAGAAAAGAGGAATTAACAAGTATAACGTAAAATTACGACAGTAGTATCAGAGCACGGTTCTTGAAACAAAAATATTGCTTCTGTGTTTCTTGATTCGTTCTGCCAAGAATTAAGTTTGCTGACCGATTGTTTGTTTTTATGAGAGATTGTTATCTTAGTAGAAGGTTTCGTTATTTTAATTGTTTTTTTTCTTTTCTTGAGATTGAGTATCCTACAGTCTTGCATTTGTTTTTTTATATATTGGTTCCTGCTGAGTCTGTGGTTTAATTCATAGATTAATTGGTTAATTGATAAGTTGTTATCGTCTGTTCCGGTTAACTAACAGTGATATTGTTTTGTGCTTTAGTCAACATATTAATAAATTGTTTGGTTGTGTTTAGAATTACTTACAGAGAGGCTGTTATGTGCAATTATTCAAAGTAAATTGTTCCCTTGTGATTTAGTTTAATTGATTGTCAGTGTGCAATTTTTAGCTGTTAGGTTCTCTGCACTTAGGGTTAGTAACAAAATAGTTAAGCTGATATTTTTGATAGGGATTTCATTTTTCTATTCAATTTGTTTTTGGGGTGAGAGGATGTCTTCAACAAGACTTGAAATCTCGGTGTATGATAGAAAGATCGATTTTGGTGTGTGGAAAAGAAGATCCGTGTACTTCTTTCACACAACAAAGTCGCCATTGCTCTAGAGAAAGACCAAGATAAATGGCCTGATGAGCAGAAAAAAAAGAAAGGATGAGATAGACGAAGAGGCGTACAACCTCTTGATTCTAAACCTCTCGGACAATGTCCTGAGAAAGGTTGATGGAGCTGATACTCCACTAGAGATTTGAGGTAAGCTTGAATCGATTTATTCAGTTCAAACTGCCCCTAATCTCGCATTCTTTAAAGGCTCCTTATTCTCTTGAAAAATGGACACTGGTAAGTCTATAGATGAAAATTTAGATGAATTCTTAAAATTGACTCTTAGACTAAAAGGTACTGATCAGACATTAGATGAAACTACTAAGTCTATGATTCTATTAAATTCTATCCCTGCGTCTTACCAAGTAGTCAAAGACACTTATCAGTATGCAGGAGTCGTCCCCAGTGTAGATCTAATTTCTTCTGGTTTAAAAATCGGAGAATTAGAACTATTGAAACAAAAGAGATCTGGTTCGAATCTCTTTGCGAAGAATATACCCGAACAAATTAATAATAATGTCACAAATAAGTTCAAGAAGAAGAATAAAGGGAATAAGCCTAAAAGTGAAAATGTTGGCAATGGTAAGAATGAGTCTAGAAAGTGTTTCCACTGTGGCAAGGTTGGTCACTTGAAGAAGAATTGCTTCGATTGGATTAAGAAGAATAAATCAGAGAATAATGAATCAAACCTTGCCTGTAAGAATAATCAGGATGGCCCCTTTGAGGTATATAATGTCACTGATTTAAAGTGCCCTGATACTTGGGTGCTTCACTTCGGGTGTAGCTTTCACATGAGTTCTCATAAGGACTGGTTTGTCGATTTCCAGGAAGTTATGAATGAAACGGTGTTCATGGGAAATGACAACACTTGTGATGTTGTCAGTATGGGCAGTATCATTCTGGAATTGGATTCTAGAAAAAGGATCAAGTTGACTAAGGGGAGGTACATACCGGGACTTAAGATAAATTTGATTTCTCTAGGTGCCTTAGATGACTTGGGATGTGAGAGTAGGACCAGTAATGGGAGCATGCAAGTCGTCAAGAATGAGAAAATTGTTCTGACTGGTAAGAAAGTTGGCGGTTTATATATTCTTGATGGCTCATATAAGTCTAGTTCATTGAATACGGTGTTAGTTGATCCTAGTCCTGTTGCTACTACGAGATGGCATCTGAGATTAGGACATATGAGTCAAGGGGGACTTGACTCATTTAACAAACAAGGGATGTTTGGAAATGACAAAATATGTGATCTGAGCTTCTGTGAACCTTGTGTTATAGGGAAGCAACATAGGTTAAGTTTCAAGTCTGCTTTGCAGTTATCCAAAGCTAAACTTGACTATGTCCATGCCGATTTGTGGGGTCCGGAGAAATGTGACACACATGGAGACAACAAATATTTCCTATCCATTGTTGATGACTTTTCTAGGAGAGTCTGAGTGTTTCTTTTAAAAACCAAGGATGAAGCTTTCCTTAGGTTTAAGGATTTAAGGGTTTTAGAAGAAAACCAGTTAGGTACCAAGCTAAAGGCCCTTAGAACTGATAATGGGCTAGAGTTCTGTAATTCAGAATTCGATGAATATTGTAAGGCTTCTGGTATCCTAAGGCATAAAACTGTTCGTAATACCCCTCAGCAAAATGGTGCTGCTGAGAGGATGAACAAGACCTTGTTGGAAAAGGTCAAATGTTTTCTCTTCACTTCTGGGTTGCCTAAGCCCTTCTGGGGGGAAGCCTTATTTACTGCTGCTTATCTCGTCAATAGGAGTCCTTATAGGTCTCTAGAGATGAAGTGTCTTATGGAAGTGTGGAGTAATAGGAAGCCTAGTTTAGAACACCTTAGAATATTTGGATGTTCTGTTTACGCTCATAATAAAGAAGGTAAGTTAGACCCTAGGTCTCTTAAGTGTGTCTTTTTAGGTTATCAGCAACAACATGGTAGTAAAGACTATAGGTTATGGGACAAGGGGTCTAGAGGGATTAAGATCATTGTGAGTAGAGATGTCATATTTGATGAGAACTCTTTCCTTTGTAAAACTCCTACTAACTCTAGTAAAGAGTCTAGTGAGACCACTCAAGTGCATCAGAATGTGCAGTTTGAGGTGGAGCCTAGGGGTGGCTCGGATGAGCCTGTTATAGGCATTGAGGATCAAGTTGAGGATCAAGTTGAGGATCAAACTGGAGATCAATCTGAAAATGATTCTCCATTTGAGGCTGAACAGTTGACCAGATCAGTCCATGAAGATCTGTCTAACTATTAGCTCACCCGTGATAGGAGTATGAGAGAGGTTATTCCTAACCGTATGTTCTCTTATGCTGAGCTTGTTTATGCAGCTCTTGTTGCTTCTTTGGAAGTCAGACAAAGTGAACCAAATAGCTATTAGTTCTGCTAAATCTGACAAATGACTGGGTGCCATAAAGGAGGAGATGAATTCTTTAAATGTCAACAAGACTTGGGAGCTGATTAAGAAACCTGTTAACCAGAAATTGATTGAGTGCAGGTAGTTGTACAAGCTCAAAGAAGGAATTTTACCTAGCGACCTACCTAGGTTTAAGGCTAGGTTAGTAGCCAAAGGTTATACCCAGAGAGAAGGAATAGATTATAACGAGATATTCTCGCCTGTAGTCAAATTCAAAACAATTAGGGTTATGTTATCCTTAGTTGCATACTTGGATTTGGAACTTAAGCAGTTAGATGTTAAAACTGCGTTTCTACATGGTGAGTTAGATGAGAGGATCCTGATGAGGCAGCTTGAAGGATTTGTGGATAGGAGATATCCTGATCATGTTTGCTTGCTGAAAAAGTCATTGTATGACTAAAACAATCACCTCGACAGTGGTATAAAAGGTTTGATACTTTCATTGCGAGCATTGGTTTCTCAAGAAGCCAATATGATGCTTGCTTCTATTTTTCTTCTATTGATGACAACCCAGTCTATATTTTGTTGTATGTCGATGATATGTTATTGGTTAGCAACTCAATGTCAAAGATTAACATATTAAAGCAAGACTTAAGTTCTGAATTTGATATGAAAGACTTAGAAAGTGCTAAGAGAATATTGGGTATGGTCATTGAGAGAGATAGAAAAAATAGGTTTCTGAAAGTTCATCAAAAATCTTATTTGGAAAAATTGGTTCAAAGGTATGGTAATGCTAATGAAAAACATGTTCAGATGCCTTTAGCTGGTCATTTCAACCTGAATAAAAGTGAGTGTCCTAAGTCTAAGTCTGATATCATTAAGATGGAGAATATTCCTTACTCTAATGTGATAGGATCAGTCATGTATGCTATGATCAGTACTAGGCCAGATTTGTCATTTGCTATATCTTTATTGAGTAGGTTTATGTCAAATCCTGGGTATGATCATTGGGTAGCCTTGAAGTGAATTATAGCATACATAAATAGTACAATAGATGTTGGTTTGTGCTATGATAATAGAAATGCTGCATTTGATCTTGTGGGATTTGTAGATGCTGATTTTGCAGGTAACATGGAGGAGGGGAACTCAACTACTGCTTACTGTTTCACGTTGGGAAGAAATTGTATTGTGTAGAAGTCACAATTACAACCCATGGTAGCGTTGTCCACTACGGAGGCGGAGTATATAGCAATTGCAGATGCTATGAAGGAAGCTGTGTGGTTGCAAGGTCTATTACAAAGTAGAAAGAATAATCCTCAAGTGTTCTTCATGCTCCTCCTTGCTCTTTGAGTAAATGAGGATGTCGTCAATAAAGACTATCACAAAATCATCCAAAAAGGTCTTGAAAGTACGATTCATCAGATCCATAAATACGGTTGGTGCATTACTTAATCCGAATGACATGACTCAGAATTCAAAGTGGCCATATCTAGTACGAAACGCCGTCTTAAACACGTCGTTCTCCTTGATTTTCAGCTGATGATATCCAGACCTTAGATCAACTTTCGAGAAAACAGCCGCTCCCTTCAATTGATCAAATAAGTCATCGATTCTTGGCAGTGGATACTTGTTCTTGATAGTAACTTTGTTGAGCTCTCTGTAGTCGATACACATTCTCATCGATCCATCTTTTTTCTTCACAAATAAAACTAGAGCTCCCCAGGGTAAGAAACTCGGTTGGATAAATCCTTTCTCCAGCAAATCGTCCAGTTGAGTCTTTAACTCCTTTAGTTCACTTGGCGCCATTCTATAAGGAGCTTTAGAGATCGACGCCGTTCCAGGTAGCAGCTCAATATTGAATTCCACATCTCTTGTAGGTGGTAACATTGTCAGGTCATCAGGAAAGACATCAGAAAATTCATTAACTATTGGCACCATATCCAATGTCGTGTCTCCGTCACGTTCAGTACATATAACACTGGCTAGAATTCCAATGCATCCTGAATTTAATAGGCTCCAAGCTCGCATAGCTGATATTACTGGAACTCTTGAACCTTTAGAATTTCCATATAAGAAAAATGGCTTTGCTCCAGGGAGTTGAAACTTTACCATTTCTTTCGACAATCAATAGTTGCATAGTGATTGGTAAGCCAATCCATTCCAAGGATTACGTCGTAATCGTGCATTGCTAAAATAATTAAACCAACTTCTAGTTGATTTTCTCCAATGCACACTTCGCACCTTCTAATAATAGAATCGGCAATCATAACCTTGCTCGAAAGTGTAGCTACTCCCATATTACATTCTAGAGACTCTACTTTAATATCAAACTTCTTAGCATGCTTGAGGGATATAAATGAATGCGTAGCTCCAGAATCAATTAATATGCTAGAAGATATGTCAGAAATAAATATCGAACCTGTCACCACAGATGCATTTCCTTTAGCAAATCTTTAGTCATGGCGAATACTCTAGTAGTTGTCTTGGGTTGCTCCCGGGCATTCTTTGGGCAATTACTAATATAATGTCCGGGTTGACCGCATTTAAAACACGTGTTGGCTTGTACGCGACACTCTCCAAAATGTGGTTTCTTGTAGGAGGGACATAAAGGTGCATTTGTCGTCGTGGGTTCCCTCTTAACAAATTTAGAAGGTCCTCCAGCAAATTTAGAAAGTCCTCCAGCAGGTCCACTGTTCATAGGTCGCTTAAATACAGCTGATTGTTGTTGTGGAACTTTTGTAACACTCGGCTTTTTGGCCATGTAAATTTTCCCCGAATCATTTAGCGGGATGAATTTTATGTTAGCACAATGCACGTTTTAGTGAATTTGTCGGGGTGTTTTAATGGAAAAATCGAATTGACGAACTAATTAACAAATTAGTTGGAAATGAATGGAGGGGTATTTTGGGAAGCCAATTAAGGTTGGTGGGAGGAAACCAATAGATAATTGACACTTGGCAAACTTGTTGAAGAAGAAAAGCTTCATTTCTTCTCTCCACTCCTACGTGAATCATTTTTCCTTCTCATTTTCTCTCCACTCCTCTATTTTCTCTCTTCCAGACGACTGAGACAAATTTCCAAAACTTGTTTCTCATGTTTTCTTCTGTTTCCTTCAGCAAAAGTAATCATCTAACCTAGTTAATGAGTTTGGACAAGTTAAGATGTGAGTTTTGTGGAAGTTAAGGGTTATGATATTTTGAGAAAACTCACTGTTTTTGTATGAAAACACGCTGGTTTGTTTTCTATAGATTTGAATGGAGTCTGGAACATGTTCTACTAAGTTATTAGTTAGCATTTGCAGCTCTGTTTATTTTCTTTACGTGCATGTTTTAGGTCCGTGTATAACCGAGACGTTCAAGACTTGCAACTCTACAGCAACAAGTAAGTTCATGCATATAAGTTGACTCTTAAGGCTCTACAACATGGAGGTACTAGGTTTTTGGTTGTCGGGTAGTTAAGGGGTAGGTTAAGTCCTAAGTTGAATGAGTTTATTTTTGTTTCTTCTGCTATCCTGTTTTCTGTTCTGCTTGTCATCCTGTAGCCTATTTAAGTTATGTTTAAACACCATGAATGTCCATGCATACACGTTTTCTGAAAGTCATGTAAATGTTTTATGCACGAGGTTTGAAGTTAAGAAAGATAAAACCTGTAATGTAATGTATGGTTAAGTGTGGACGAGGACTGACATCCTGTCATGTACTCCTGTTATGTCCTGTTGTGGCATGTACTCCCGTTGCGCCAGCTCTTCTTCCCACTTACACCTCCATGTCTAGTGAAATGTAATGTAATGTTCATGTATTTGAAAATTTTCAAGCATAGCACGTGCATCACTTTGCATCGTTTGTTCTTACTGAGCTCTAGGCTCATAGTTGAACTCCCTGTTGTAGGTACGGATCCTCCAGATGAGGACCTTGTGCCTCAAGCTGATGAGTTGATGTAGTTGGTAGATCGAGCTCATAGGGATTGGTTGTTTCAGTCAGACAAATGTTATTCCTGTGAGAAAGTATTTTTGAAAGTTATGTCGAGTCCTGTATAGCTTTTGAAATTTTAAAACAATGTATAGTCTTTGTTAGGAATTCTGTTGGGATTTTGATAAAGTATAGGTTTTGGTGTTTATGTTTTTAAACCTCTGTAATTGACAGTTGAATGTAGATTTTGAATTATTCTATAATCGTTTGGAATCTCTCCTTTTAGGTTATGCATGGATTGTTTCAAATTTTAAATCGATCCATGCAGTCAAATTTTTGAACTTCTGTCACGTTTCCAAGCAGTGTTTAAGCTGTGTTTTGAATCGGGTTTTAGGTTTTGAGGTCTTCCACCTTACATCTACCTGTCTTCACTGTACATCTTCCACCTTACATCTACCTGTCTTCACTGTACATCTTCCACCTTACATCTACCTGTCTTCACTGTACATCTTCCACCTTACATCTACCTGTCTTCACTGTACATCTTCCACCTTACATCTACCTGTCTTCACTGTACATCTTCCACCTTACATCTACCTGTCTTCACTGTACATCTTCCACCTTACATCTACCTGTCTTCACTGTTCATCTTCCACCTTACATCTACCTGTCTTCACTGTACATCTTCCACCTTACATCTACCTGTCTTCACTGTACATCTTCCACCTTACATCTACATGTCTTCACTGAACATCTTCCACCTTACATCTACCTGTCTTCACTGTACATCTTCCACCTTACATCTACCTGTCTTCACTGTACATCTTCCACCTTACATCTACCTGTCTTCACTGTACATCTTCCACCTTACATCTACCTGTCTTCACTGTACATCTTCCACCTTACATCTACCTGTCTTCACTGTTCATCTTCCACCTTACATCTACCTGTCTTCACTGTACATCTTCCACCTTACATCTACCTGTCTTCACTGTACATCTTCCACCTTACATCTACCTGTCTTCACTGTACATCTTCCACCTTACATCTACCTGTCTTCACTGTACATCTTCCACCTTACATCTACCTGTCTTCACTGAACATCTTCCACCTTACATCTACCTGTCTTCACTGTACATCTTCCACCTTACATCTACCTGTCTTCACTGTACATCTTCCACCTTACATCTACCTGTCTTCACTGTACATCTTCCACCTTACATCTACCTGTCTTCACTGTTCATCTTCCACCTTACATCTACCTGTCTTCACTGAACATCTTCCACCTTACATCTACATGTCTTCACTGTTCATCTTCCACCTTACATCTACATGTCTTCACTGTTCATCTTCCACCTTACATCTACCTGTCTTCACTGTACATCTTCCACCTTACATCTACCTGTTCATTCCTACCTTACATCTACCTGTCTCACTGAACATCTTCCACCTTACATCTACATGTCTTCACTGTTCATCTTCCACCTTACATCTACATGTCTCACTGCGCATCTTCCACCTTACATCTACCTGTCTTCACTGTTCATCTTCCACCTTACATCTACCTGTCTTCACTGTACATCTTCCACCTTACGTCTACCTGTCTTCCACTGTACATCTTCCACTTCTGTCATCCAATTTATGTCTTCCATTTTATGTCTTGCCATTTTAAATGTTCAAGAGTTTCAAAAAGTCGAAAAAAAATTCTACGCCCAAAAAGTTAAAGTCCCAGTGAACGTCATGTCGAGTCCCGTGACGGCCCGACGTGGGTTTGGGGTCATCACAACTTTATATCGTGCAACTTGAGTCGCATGGCTAAATCTCCTTCATAATTCTTGTGCCTTGATAACATATTTCTCTCCTTATTCTGCAGACAGTGCTTTCTCCACCACAAATACGAATGAATAATTCTTGGAAGTAATGAGACGGATGTCCTTGAGTATCTCTGCCTTTAGCCCTTGGATAAACTTTTTCACCTTCATAGTTTCGTTACCAGTAATGTGAGGGACATAACGAGACAGTTGCTCAAATTTATGCATATACTCCATAACGCTTCCGGTTTGCTTGAGAGCCATGAATTCTTCAGCCTTCGCATCCATCATTGAGTCTGTAAAGTTCTTCTCGTTAAATAACTCCTGAAATTTCTCCCATGTAATAGTAGCGACTGAATGCATCGCCTTTACGGAGTCCCACCAATAACGTGCTTTCATTCGAAACATAGAAGACGCGCAAACAACTTTCTCCTCTTCAGAAATTTTGGTATGTTCAAAGATTTTGCCAATGGTTCTGATCCAATCATTCGCTGCTGCCATATCTGCTAGATTGTCGTAGAAAATTGGAAGGTCCAAACGTCGAAATCTATCGAAATCCATATCTGTATGCCGAGGCCTAATAGGAATTTGGGCCTACATATTTGCTGTATGAGCTGCGGCAGTGGCTGCTTGAGCTGCCGCATTAGCTGTCTGCGACAGTTGTTCATTCTGTCTAGCCTGCATCTCGATCATGTCCATCATCCGATCGAGTATAGCATCCCGATCATTTCTATCTCTTCTACGATTAACCATAGTCTACAACACAATGATTTTATTTTAAGAAAATCTATTTTATATACCTATTTTTGAAATGCACTACAATATTACCTAACATACTTTTATCAAAATATAAATTTTTAATACATACTTACTTGCTAATTGACAATCTTCCAAGTGCACGTGAGCATACAGAGTAGTCTACAGAATCATTTTACAAACCTTGGTTTCTGATACCAAACTATAACGCCCCAATTTATAAATCCCCAATTTGAAACTCTAATTTTGAATAAAATTTTCTCCAAAATTGATTTAAAATCGAGCGTTAAAATCTTATAAAACTTTATTTAAAAACATAATAATAACTGAAAACTCTTAAATGCGCGGAAGTTTTATCAGACTATAATAAATTTGTCGAAAACTTGAAATAATTGCATATTTAAAACAATTTTATAAAACTTTATTTAACAATCAAACTAAAAATAATTATTCAAATCTTAAATTGGAATAAAACTTTAAATATTGTTTGAAAAACTGAAGCATACTAATTTAAATTATTTTCCTCAAACTCAACAATATCTTCTTCTTCTGTATGCTCGCTTGCCACTGGAGGGTTCTCAATCACAGATAGTTCTTCCTCAGATAAAAATTCACTTACATCACAAATTAAAACTATGAGATAACTCAGTAAGCGAAAATATATGCAAGTTACAAAACTTTTATTTTTACTTTTACCAAATCCTGTTAACAGTTGCATACTGGTTGAAAATTTAAACTTCTTTTAAGACTTAGTCATCTCATTGTCGTTCAGGCTTCGTCATCTTTTACTTTTACTTTTAACGTTCAAGCTCATCATCTCACTGTCGTTCAGGCTTTTGCCATCACGTATTTACCATCAATTCCCTTTTACTTTTTCATACACATTCAAATATCCTATCTATTTTATCTTTTAAACAATTCTATATCGATATTCTAACATACGTACTCAATCATCGAAAATGTGTGATAAAATAAAACAATAATAAGAAAAATAATATTTATCATGTGATGTAGGGCCGTAGCCAAAATATTGTATTTACACTTACATGGATTCCGAGCAATTAGTGTATTTCGGAATATTCCAAAATTTCCATAATAATATCCTGCTCAATTAAAATCTTTGGTATTAAAATACTACTTAATAAATCCAATTTCAAAGTAAATTGAGCAAAATTTCCTTACAGTGTGTTATTAGGTCGGATCAGATCGGTTGAATTTGTTTGGATTGAATCGGACGATATTAAAATCTTTTCTGCCTAATTCGAATACCAATATTAAAATCTCACTTAAATTATTTCAACTTTAGAAGAATTTGGGCAGAAATTTCTTACCAGGTAAATCTTCGATCGGTCCGGTTTGATTCGAGTAGAAATTTGATTTGGGTCCGGTGAACAGTGCCAGTCCGGTTCGGGTCGAATGAACAGTGTTGGTCTGGTTCAAATCAGATGAACAATGTCGGTTCAGTTCGGTTCGGTGAACAGTGTCAGGTCGGTTTGGGCCAAATTAAATGAACCGGTTCGGTTCGCTGGCTGGTTCAGGTTTTTAAACAAAACCTGATTCCTCCTTTCTTCTTCATTCGCGATTTCTGCAAAGAGTGAGAGGGAGAATCAAAGAGAAAGTAACAGAGAGGGAGGCGTGACAGAGAGAAGAAAACGGAGAGAGAGGGAGGGCTTACTCCGATGGATTGCTGACGGTGGTCAAGGGAGCTTCGCCGGAGAAATCGTCTTCTCAATCAGAGGAGTTGCGTCGGAGCTCTGCGGGGTCGGAGGCTAAGAACCGAGGTAAGTCTTCTAAGTAAAAACTCGAGAGGGAGAGGAGAGCTTTGGTGTGAGTATCCTCCTCCACCGAAAGCCTCTATTTATAGGGGAAGATTCACCCCCGCGCCTTCCGTGAAATCCTCCATCTCCACGGATTTTCCGAGCTGAAAATCATTCAACTCGAATTTCCAGCGGTGACCATTCTGATCTTTATCTGAACTTGGTCACCATATCAGACCAAGTTTGGAGATAAGCGTTGGATTTCTCAGAATGGAATTTCTGGAAATCTGAGTATATCTCGAGTTTACAAAGCTGTAAAACTTGATTTCTCTGTTTTTGGTTGATAAGTAGGCCAGATTCATTTTGGATCCTCAATCGGATTGTTGCTGAAAATCAGCAATTTGATTTCTAACTTTGATTTCCTTCTGTTTTTGGTTTAATTTTTCTCTAATTTTTAGATTTTTAGATATGAATTTGATTAGAATATGCAATTGAACCCTAATTTGTTACACCAAGCCCATCCATTTGTCATTAATAACATTTTGTATATTAGAAGAGACAGTTCTGGGAAGTTAGAAAAATAGAGAGAAAAAATATAGAACCAGAGAGAGCTAGGGCTATTAGGTGTGAGCGGTTTTTAGCTCTCAGTTTTTCGGTTCCACAGATGACAGCGACGACAAAGAGGGAGGCGAACCTTGGATCCGGTGGTGGCGATCATCTTGATTGCTAGAGGCAGGAAGACCTCTAGGGCTCGAGCCAGGTTGAGTTCGAGCATCTGGTTAGGTTTCGTGTTTTTCATCTTTATTGTTCTTCTGTGCTTTGTACAATCATCAATTTATAGTGCATGAGTTCCTCCCGTGGAGCTCAACGTGGATGTAGCCGGATTTATCGGTGAACCACGGTAAAAACTTTGTGTTGGCTGTGTGTGTGTTGATCGATTATAGTTGTCTGAATAAAACAGAGAAGGAGAAAAGAGGAATTAACAAGTATAACGTAAAATTACAACAAACATTATTTTAAACGGGTTATAATATGCTGTGAAAATTGCATATATTTTTGCCTAGAACATTTGTAAATTGAATGATATATCGAGACTTGTAGCTACTAATTAAGACTATTGTTATGAGCAAATTTTGGACTGACATGCTTCAACTCAATGTCATTACACTTTTGGACTGCAGTCCTTACCATACTCAAACGGATGGACAAACACAGCTAACTAATTGAATCTAAGAACAACAACTGCATTATTTTGTCATGGACTTTCCAAACTATTGGTATAATTTTTTTTCCAAACACAGTATATGATTGAACTAATTTCAGCCTTTTATCATTCAAAATAATAACAACAAATAATTAAAATTTAGAAGTTAATGTAAATCAATTAACAATCAATTTAATTTTTATGTTTTAATATTTATTTCTATTTTTTAGATAAATACATTTCAACACCCTTAACATTAATGAAAATTTAACGAAAATATAACTATGGAGATTTAAATTATAAGAGTTTTAAACTACAATATTTAAATTGGCATAACTTTAAGTAGATGATATGATGAGTTTTAATTGATAATCACTTTTTAAATATTTTAATTTTTATGTGTATAATTTATGCTTAAATTACAAATTATTTTCAAAATTACCTATTTTGAAAATACATTTGTTATAATTTAAAGAAATGTTACATTGATATTCCAATTTCATAATTTTAAGTGTTATTCGTGTGTTGTTGACTCTAATATATTATTTCAAATATTTATATTAAATTATAATAATTTTAACATGTAAATATTATGTCAAAATATAAAATTAAAGTGTAAAATTAGAGTATTATGGTAATATATTTATTTTTTATTTTTATTTTTTAAATTTTAAGGTGATAAATTATAAATAATCTTTCACTAAGTATAAAGCTCCATCATTCATTTCTGCTCTACGATCCTCGTACAGATCATCTTCGCTGTTTTCTACTATTTTTTTCTGTAAACTCTTGCGATTTCTGCTTATAGAGTTTCTATTCCATTGACGTTTTTTTTTATCTTTTTTCAGATTTCGGATATTTGATCCGTTGTTATGTAGTTATTGTTAGGGTTTCGATTTGATTCTTGTGTTCTTTTACGGCGTTGAGTTTTTGGAGTGGATGGATTTGGTAGTGGGTTCAGGGTTCAACAGTCTTATAATCCCGAGGATCTTCAGCAATTCCGACAAAATTCCACTGGTGCGTTTTTATTAAGCTTTATTGCGTGTATGCAATTGCTGCCCGTGCCTATTTTATTGACGCTTAGTTTCTTCTCTGTAGATCCGTTTCAATTTTATTAACTGTTATTTCAATGGCGCGCATAGAGATTCTGAGAACCAAACTTTACTTCTAAGCATCCGATACTTTTATTATGTTTGACAACGAACTTTAGCGGCGCCATAATAATATCTAGTTCAGAAACTCTTCCTAGTGTTTGGCGGGGATGAATTTTGTGACGTGTTTGATTGTAGCTGGCTTTTTAGATTTGGAATGTCTTAGTTGTTTTACTTATTCGGAATTATTAAAGGAGAATTGCTTTTTTTCTTGCTTTGATCACCGGCTGTCAATTAACCTTTTCCTGCGAAATTGTTGATCCATGTGAGTGAATTCTGTTGCTGTGGTAGGCAAAAGTTCTATTCTAGCTGTAGTTTTTTTTTGGGAAAAGTACCATTTAGACTCCAACGTATGGGGTCAGTGACTATTTGGTACCTAACGTTTGTTTTGTACCCAATCTGTTGAAGAAGAAGACAGACGAGAGAGAGAGAGAGAGAGAGAGAGATGTAATAAAGATGACCTTTTCTATATTCGTCTGATAATATTTGGGAGGTTTTTATAACCTCATTACAAAGAGAGAAAACCAGTAAAAAGTAAGAAAAAACGTGTGGAGAGAGAAGAATAAAAAAGCTAACAGAATGAGATTTTTCATCAAGGAACCCGGTCCGATTGGGTTGGTTTATCATCCCCCCGCAAACGCACTGGGCGAGGTAGAACAGTGAGTTTGAGCCGAAGTTGTTGAAATCTGGCCGCCGATAAAGGCTTCGTTAGGCAATCAGCGACTTGTTCGTCAGAGGGAACGAAGGCAAGACGGAGAGACCCATTTATCACCTTTTCACGAACGAAGTGCTGATCAATTTCGATGTGTTTGGTGCGAGCATGAAGAACCGGATTGGAAGCTATGTTGAGAGAGCTGATATTATCACAGTACAGCAGCGGAGATGATGTCAGAGGGAAGCGAAGCTCTGTTAACAACGATCTAATCCACAAAAGCTCAGCAGCCCCATGAGCAAGTGCCCGATACTCAGACTCAGTACTGGAACGAGAGACAATCTGTTGTTTGGACGATGACCAGGAGACGAGATTAAGACCAAGAAAGATACAATTGGCACTCGTGCTTCGCCGATCATCAATGCAAGATGCCCAGTCGGCGTCAATGTAACAATATAGTGAATCATCGGAAGACTGTTGAAGACAAAGACCAAAGTGAGCTGTGCCCCGTAAATACCGAAGAACACGTTTGACAGCTTTCATGTGAGAATCAGTAGGAGCATGCATGAATTGGCAAAGTCGGTTCACAGCAAAGGAAATATCAGGTCTGGTAATGGTGCAGTACTGAAGGGCGCCGACAATGCTGCGATATTTAGTGGCATTGGCTAGTGGTGTACCATCATGGATAGAAAGAGGAGGGAGAGCGATGGGAGTATGCTGTAACTTTGAATCAAGGAGCCCTGTTTTGGTCAGTAAATCACGAACATATTTAGTTTGGCTGAGATGCAAACCTGTTGGAAGAGATTGAACCTCAATACCCAAGAAAAAATGCAATCTGCCGAGGTCTTTAATAGCAAACAAGCTTGAGAGATGATTGATCAACTCGGCGATGAGAGGAGACGAGGATCCAGTCACTATAATATCATCAACATAAACGAGAACAACAATAATATGAGAAGCAATGTGTCGAATGAACAATGAGGTATCTGCTTTGGAAGCGATGAAGCCCCAACGAAGCAAGGCAAAGCTGAGTTTAAAAAACCAAGCACAAGGGGACTGACGAAGGCCATACAGAGAACGATTTAGTTTGCAAACAAAATTAGGCCGGGTAGAGTCAACAAAACCTTGAGGTTGAAGCATGAATACCTCTTCCTGGAGATCGCCACGAAGGAAAGCATTCTGAACATCCAACTGTCGGATAGACCATTGTTTAGAAACAGCAATGCTGAGAATAAGGCGAATAGTCGCGGGCTTAATAACAGGGCTGAACGTCTCATGAAAGTCAAGACCTGGAGTTTGTTGAAACCCCTTCGCAACAAGCCGAGCTTTGAAGCGATCGATGGAGCCGTCTGGGCGCAGCTTAATCCGGTATACCCACTCAGAACCAATAACCCGAGAGGAACTAGGTTTCGGAACGAGAGACCATGTGCCTTGAGATTGTAAGGCATTGAATTCAGTTTGCATGGCCTCACGCCATTCACTGTGCTGAGATGCCTCGATGTAAGAGGAAGGTTCACAGAGGGTATTGGCGGCGATACTGAAGAAAAGTTTCGGTTTAAAAATCCCAGACTTCGACCGAGTAATCATAGGGTGATGAACCACAGGAGGCGAAGCAGGTATTACCTCGGGTTGGACAGGCACAGAGAGGGGAAGGGAAGAAGTCGATACAGAAGGGGTAGAAGTGTGAGACAGAGGTATTGATGAAGAAGAAGAGGAAGGAGAGACAGGGGAAAAAGGTAAAGAAGTAATAATGGGAGGTGAGGGCCCTACAGGAGTGGATGAAATAGAAGAAGAGAAAGGAAAAATCATCTCATTAAAGATGACGTGGCGTGAAACGTAGAGGTGGCCAGTGGAAAGTTTAAAGCAAATATAGCCTTTGTGTTGGCTACTGTAGCCTAGAAAAAGGCAAGAAGCAGAACGAAATTCCAATTTATGTGCATTGTATGGGCGTAAATAAGGATAACATTCACACCCAAAAATACGAAGATGAGAGTAAGAAGGTGCTTTACCGTAGAGAGTTTGAAAAGGGGAAAGATTAGACAAAACAGGAGAGGGAAGACGATTGATTAGATAAGTAGCAGTGGAAAAAGCAAATGGCCAAAATTTTAAAGGTAAAGAAGATTGAGCCAGAAGAACAAGGCCAGTTTCGACAATATGACGGTTTTTACGTTCAACGCGACCGTTTTGTTGGGGAGTATAGGGATACGAAATTTCGTGTAAAATACCGTGAGAGGTAAAGAATTTGGAAAGAGAGCGGAACTCTCCACCCCAATCAGAACGAACACGTTTAATTACAGAGTTAAATTGAGTTTGTATCATAGTTCGAAAAGTAAGAAAAGTATTGTAAGCTTCATCTTTGGAATGCAGAAAATATAACCAAGAAAATCGAGAAAAATCATCGATAAACAGAATAAAATATTTTGCACCGGTAATGGAAGAAATAGGAGTCGGTCCCCATAAATCAGTATGTATTAAGTCAAACATATTAGAGGCATGAGAATGTGAAATAGAAAATGGTAATCGGTGGGATTTGGCTAACTGACAGGAAGAGCAAAATTCCACAGCTTCAGAAGATGAAAGGTGGCGAGGAGGCAGGAGACCGCGCAACAGAGGCTGAAGGATGACCTAAGCGACAGTGCCACAACTTGGAAGGAGTGAGTGAAATAGAGTGCAGTTGAGGTGAAGAAGAGCAACTGGAAGAAGAAGAACAGACCCGGTAGATGCCATTTTCAAGGATGCCCTTGAGCAACACCTGACGAGAGACCTGGTCCTTGACAAGAAAAAAATGAGGATGAAACTCGATGAAAGCTTTGTTATCGGAGCATAATCGAGAAAAACTAAGCAAGTTCTTCTGTAAAAATGGAGAACAATAAACAGAACGCAATCGAAGACAGGAGGAAGAAGAAGGGAGAAGGGCCTGTCCAACGTGAGAGATAGAAACCAACTTACCATTACCAACCGTGATTTGATCATCACCGGAATAAGGAGTGGCTGAGTCCAGCAGATTGAGGTCGGGAGTGAAATGGTGAGAAGCTCCGGAGTCCATATACCACGCTGGATCAATAGTGTTAGCAGATGTGGTGGGAAGAGCAGGTTGGGAGGGAAGAACAGTGGAGAAATTGCGGGGAGGGTAAGAGACAGGTTGGTATTGCAGATTAGTGCAGTGATAACACACGTTAGCACTATGACCAGGTTTAAGACAAATCTGGCAGCGGGGACGAGGTGGTTTTTGGGGTGGGGAAGCAGACACTAGTGGACGGTAAGATGGGGTGGGTAGTAAAAGTGGTGAAAATGGTGGTCGATGGCCACGAGGTTTGTTAGACTGAAACATAGAGTGAGGTCCTGGTGGAGAAGGAAATTTTGGTTTTGGTTTGTTTCCAGAGACATTGGTGTAGTGGGCTTGAAGAGAGTTCAACGAAGCTGAGGCATTCTGCCGCTCCAAACGGGCATCATAGTTGAGTAATAAACTGTTAATTTCTTCAATTGAAGATTGATCACCTTGAGTAGTCACCGAGGTAACAAATGGATTATACTCAGCCCCTAGTCCATTTAAGAAATACAGGAGTTGATCCTTTTGGTTTACTGGTTCACCAATAGCTGCCAGTGTGTTACAAAGATTTCGAAATTTCTGGATATAGGCTATAGCACTGAGTCCATCTTTTTTGAAACATTGCAGGTTTGTGCGTAGTTCGGAAATCCTAGCAAATGAAGAGGCAGAGTAGAGTTTTTCAAGGGCTTCCCAGATTTCAGAGGCGGAAGAGTAGCCGATAAGTTGCCCTGGCATCTGCTCATGAACCGAAGTGTAGATCCAACTCATGATCAAACGATTATATCTCTGCCAGGTTAGATACTCAGGATTAGCGAGATTGGGATGGAACTCATTAATTTTAGGTGGGCAAGGAAGAGAACCATTGAGAACATCTTCCAGATCGTTGGCGATTACAACATTCAGCAACTGGTTTTTCCAAATCAGAAAGTTCGAATCGTCTAGTTTGACGGTCAGAGGCTGATTAATCGAGGGTAGATGAGGGAGAGAAGAGGATGACGACGACAGAGCTTCTGCCATGGTGCTCTGTAAAGAATCCATTTCTGATTTCAGGTTAAGGAGTCGTTGGTTGCTCTGATACCATGTTGAAGAAGAAGAGAGACGAGAGAGAGAGAGAGAGAGAGAGAGAGGGAGGGAGGGAGGGAGGGAGATGACCTTTTCTATATTCATCTGATAATATTTGGGAGGTTTTTATAACCTCATTACAGAGAGAGAAAACCAGTAAAAAGTAAGAAAAAACGTGTGGAGAGAGAAGAATAAAAAAGCTAACAGAATGAGATTTTTCATCAAGGAACCCGGTCCGATTGGGTTGGTTTATCACAATCAAACCCTAACGTATAAAACGTTTGCAATTTAAACCCTAACGTCAATTTTTCAGTTAAAATTGACGGATGCCTTTTTAAAATTACTAAACTACCCCTCTCTCTCTCTCTCTCTCCATGGCAGAACAAACATCAACCAAAGATCACCGAAATTTCATCTCTCTTTTTCTTGCCATTCCGTCTCAGTCATCTTGCTCTACTGGTTCTACGTGTTTTCTTGAATCTATCTCTCTGGTTCGAAATGGGGCCGTCCTTGAGCTCGATCTCCTTTGTTGATGCTGCGCGATATGCAGAAATGGACGACAAGAAGAGAAAGAGAATGCTTTCAAACAGGGAGTCTGCGCGACGATCGAGGATGAAGAAGCAGCGGCGGATAGAGGAGCTAATTAACGAGCAGTCGATCCTGAAAAGGAGCATCGCCGACCTTCACAAAGCTTACGCGGCGGTGGCGCACAAAATCTGCTCTCTCGAGTCGGAGAAGGAAGCTTTGATGGATGAAAAAGTGAGATTAACGCAGAATCTGAACCAATTGGTCCTGATTCATCGAGGATTTAAGCAGAGCAGTCGGTCTGCAAACTCAAAAGTGGCGCCACCGTGGCCGGCGGCCGCTGAAACTTTCCCTGTTACGACGTTTGCCGGAATGCTGGGCATTTAATATTTCATCAGATTGTACCTTTTTTCATATCATATTGAGAAGAGAGAGAGAGAGAGAGAGAGAGAGAGAGAGAGAGAGAGAGAGAGAGAGTGGTAATTTTAAAAGGCATCTGTCAATTTTAACTGAAAAATTGACGGCAGGGTTTGAATTGCAAACGTTTTATACGTTAGAGTTTGATTGGGTACAAAACAAACGTTAGGTACCAAATAGTCACTGACCTCATACGTTGGAGTCTAAATGGTACTTTTCTCTTTTTTTTTATATGATTGGTACTTTTTCGGATATTCTATTGAAATAATTCTCAAATATCCGAGTTTTTTAATTTTCAAGTTTATGGTGTAAAATAGAAAATGAATATTTGATATTCCTTTGTGATCCTCTCATTTTTTACTTTTATTCTTTCAAATTATATGATGTAATTTTGATTTTACCATAAAAAGAACATTAGTTGTGGTTTACAGCAATCACCTTCTGGTAAAAGAGTATTTACTAACTCAGATAGATGTCTCAGCTTAGCTGAGTAATGATTGATTAGGAAATTATATGAGAAATTCAATGATTTATTAATACATCCTTTTGCAATGCAGAAGGAACTGTGTTTGATGCATCGCAATATGCATTCTTTGGTAACGATGCTGGTGAGGAGGTTGAGTTGGGGGGACTAGAGGATGATGACGATGATGTGCTTGCATGCGGCTGAAGAGGAGGAGTTCTTGTTTGATAAAGAGGAGTTCTTGCAGATGATCGCTACTTCGACGGTCATACGCTATTGAAGAAATCTTTGCTATATGGAATCGATAGAACCTTCCCCAATCCATCAGACTACATCAATGATGTAACGGAAACAACAAAATCAAATTGCTTCAACAATGCAGTTTCTTTTCCGCCTCTGCAATCCCAAATTATGCCGCTCATTCTCTACTGATATAAAGAAGGTCACCCCAATTCAAACTCTACTCAAAAGCGGCTTCACACCCACTTTGAAATCAATAAACTGTTTCCTTCTCTTTCTCTTGTATTGCCGTAGGTTCAAATTGGTTATCCACTTCTTTTCGGTGCTGAACTTTAAGAAAATCGTATGCAACAACAAAACGAGCTCAATTATCGCTTGGGCTTTTCTTAAATCTCATAAGTATGAAGAAGCGGAATACTTAATGAAGATTCAGATGATCAAATTTTCAAATTTTTCAACAAATTTCATGTGGAACTCTCTCGTTGATGGCCTCAACCAAAACGACCCAGAAAAGACATTGTCAGTTGTGCAATATTGCTTGAAGAATCGTGGTATCTTGTTTTCTTCCTATACATTTTATTCATTGATTCAAAAATTTTGTTCTGAAGGAAAGATGGATAAAGCAATTGAGGCACTGGATTTGATGACTCGTGGAAATATTAAAAACCCTTTCAATAACTTTGTTTGCAATTCTGTAATTTCTGGGTTTTGCAAAATCGGTAAGCCTGAATTGGCTGTGGGATTTTTCCAGAATGCCGTGATTTCTGGTGGATTGCGACCCAATATTGCGTCCTACACATCTCTTGTTTGTGCTCTATGTAAGTTGGATAGAGTTGATGAAGTTTGTGATGTGGTTAGTAAAATAGAAGAGGAAGGATTGGTATTGGATGTCATTTTCTATAGTTGTTGGATTTGTGGATATATTAGTGGAGGGAGATTATTGGATATGTTCAGAAGGAATAAAGAAATGTTGAAGAAAGGAATAAGTGCTGATACGGTTAGTTATACTATACTAATTGATGGATTTTCAAAGTTGGGAAATGTCGAAAGGGCTGTTGGTTTTTTAGAGAAGATGCGTAAAGATAATTTAAAACCAAATTTGGTTACTTATACTGCCATTATGTCTGGGTTTTGCAAGTTAGGGAAATTAGATGAAGCTCTGGAAATTTTTAACATGGTTAAGGCCTTGGAGATGGAGGTGGATGAATTTGCATATGCTACATTAATTAATGGTTATTGCATGAGTGGAGATTTTAATCGCGCTTTTCATCTGCTCAATGAGATGGAGAATAAGGGGATTAATTCAACAACGGTGGCTTACAATATTGTAATTAATGGATTATGCAAGTTTGGGAGGACATCTGAGGCAGACGTAGTCTCAAAGCGCATACTTGCAGATGTTATTACTTATAGCACTCTTTTACAAGGTTATATCATGGAAAAGAATTTGGCAGGGATTCTCGAAACAAGGAGTAGAATGGAAGATTCCGGAATCTGTATGGATGTTATCATGTGTAATATTCTTATCAAAGCATTTTTTATGGTGGGGACAGATGAAGATGCTCGTGAGCTTTTCATGGGCATGTCAAAGTTGAGTTTGGTTGCAAATTCTGTTACCTATTCAGCAATGATTGATGGATACAGCAACATAGGTAGAATCGACCAGGCAGTTGATGTGTTTGATGAGTTTATGTCATCATCAAGTTTTTCAGCAACATGTTATAATAATATTATTAATAGGCTATGTAATAATGGCATGATAGATTTGGCCTGTGAGATCTTTATCAAACTCAATGAGAAAGCTCCACAATGGAACTTAACTACGCATATGAAACTTATAATGGGAGTTTTCGAAGAAAAAGGGGCAGCTGAAGTTTGTCAGTTTATAAACAGAATGGAAAACTTCAATGAAGATATTTACAGTATTATATGCAATGATATTATCCGTTTCTTATGCAAGAAAGGTTTCCCTATGGAGGCGTACCAAATTATGAGGAGGAAAGGGTTAGATATAATGAAGGATTCATACTATTCGATTATAAGGGCATTGATAAGAGATGGAAAAATGGGGTTATGTCAGCCTATTTTAAACAAGTTTTTGAAGGACTATGGTATAGTTGAAATTGGGTTCTGCAAGATACTTCTGCACTACCTTTGCATGGAGGATGTGAATGATGCTCTCTGGTTTCTTGAGAAAGTGAAGAAACACTTTCCGACTATAACTATACCTGTGAATGTCTTTAAAGAGTTAATAAAGAGTGGAAGAGCTTCAGATGCATATAAACTTTTCAGGGAGTGTGGGAGAAATTTGCCTCCTATGAATGTGTTTAATTCTACAATTATGATAGATGGCCTTTGCAAAGGCGGATATATTACCGAGGCATTAGACTTTTGTATGTTTGTTCAAAAGAATAAAATAGCATTAGATATCGTCTCTTATAACTCGGTGATAAATGGGTTGTGCAGCCAATGCCGTTTTATTGAAGCATTTCGACTATTTGATTCGCTAGAGTTGATTGGGTTGACTCCCTCTGAAATCACATTTGCAACCTTGATTTCTGCTTTATGTAGGGAGGGGTTTCTGCAAGATGGCATCCAATTGTTGGAAAGGATGGTTCTAAAGGGACTCAAACCAACTACACGAATCTACAATTCACTTGTTTATGGCTATAGCAAGATTGGTCGATTTAAAGAAGCTATGAAGTTTCTCAATGACTTGGAGACCAAAGGACTTAAGCCTGACGAGTTTACTGTTAGTGTTGCAGTTAAATGTTGTTGCCAAATGGGTGATATGGAAGAGGCTCTGGCATTTTTTCTTGAGTTTAAACAGAAGGGCGTATCACCTGATTTCTTAAGTTTTTTATATTTAGTGACAGGGTTTTCTACAAAGGGAAGAATGGAAGAAGCAAGAAACATATTGAGAGAAATGCTTCAGTCCGACTCTGTAAACGAGCTCTTGAGCAGGATTGATATTGGAACTGATACAGAACCCATTGGAAGCTTCCTTTCTATTTTATGTGAGCAGGGAAATATTCACGAAGCTGTTACTGTTCTTAAGGAAGTTGGAACTCTATTTTTTGGTCCTCAGAGATTGACTGATGGTGTTAAATTGCATAGGGTTGATGATGGTCTGGAAGATTTTGAATCTGATGATTCTTCAAGTTCCATGATGGATCATGGCCAAAATTATTTGAAATTTGAATCATCTTATAGAAATGAAGTTCGTAGGGGGGTGAAGAATAAAAATACTGGAAAGGAGTCTCAACTTCATGACTTTAACTTTTATTATTCCTTGCTTTCTTCACTTTGCTCAAGAGGCGAATTGCAGAAGGCTAATGAAATATCAAAAATGCTGTGTAATGTGGATGGATCCTAATTATTGTACTTATTAAACATGGTCTTCAAATCAGCTTTTACAGTTACCAGAAACCATTAGTCTCTTCCAACAGGTATGTTTTTATTTGTGTTTTTTAAAGATGTTTCCTATTTAGATAGGAAGTGTATAATAATTTTATGCATGATTTTTGTTCATAATTTTTAAGGTCTTTTCTTGCTAACTATATGTTGATAAATGTATCTGATATTGGTCGCATTTTTAAAGTAAAAATTATACAGCAGTTTTATTGTCCAGCAGGTTTGGATACATGAGAACCATCTGTGAGAGTAATAATATTGGTTGATGACGGACCGGAGAGAGTTGTCTAAAAAATATGATGTCTCAATTGTTAGATTCAAATGAGTTTGAAAAAGAGATGCTCTTCTAAGTAATATGTGATGACAATTTTAAGCTGTGTAACATGTGCTAAGTAAATAAGGTTCTTGTGGAGGACTAGAGTCATTGCCACTTTTATTTATGGTTATGGTTAGAACGTATCTCTAGCATGGTTTGATGATAGGTCCCCCTTAGATGTATAGTTATGCAATAAACAAGTTTTTTCTCTCCTCAAGGGGGCTTATATTTCCAAATATTTAGATAAACAGTTCTTTGCAATTGGGAAGTTATAGCTACATTTTGATTGATTGTATTCTCCATCTTGTAGAAATAATCTTTTTTTTTTTTTGGTGTTTTTTGTGAACCTTTTGAATTTTGATTGTTTTCTAGTTCACTCTTTGTATTTCTTATTTGAAACATTACTTTGATCCTTTCTGAAGAAAATGGTGGAGTTGGATTCTTAGGCTACTTTTTGAAGAATCCTACTAGAGGTAAGAGTATCGACTATTTAAGGAGATTTTTTCTTCCATTATAGTCAATAGAAATTTCATTGTTATCTACAAAAAAGAAAGGTTGGCTATTCTGAATAGCAGCAAATTGCAAGAGTTTCACATGCTGTTATTACTTCAAGTTCAATGAACAAACTATCAATGATGTCCAAAGTTCTGTTGAATGTTTTTATTTAAATTTGTTCTAAAAATTCCCTTTCATCTGGTGAGTTATATTAACAATTTAAATGGGCTAGGAAGATAAGAGCAAAGTTGGAAGTTCTGTTTGGGTGATAAGAATCTTGTTTTAGAAACAATCGAACCATGCATGACCTCGAATCTACTGGGAACGTGATAGGAAAAAAAAATGAGTTTTTTCTTTAGTTATCTGTTTTAAGGAGAAACATGTGCAAATGGGAAAAGAAGAAGGCAATTCTCCCATCTCAACAGAGCTAAAATAACTAATTGAATTCAAATAGGGAGTTTAAGTACTTGAAAGTGTGTTTATTATTTTTAGTTTATCTGCCGTGCTTAGAAAACAAGGGTATAGACTACATCAAATAACTGGAAAAAGAAAAATTGACTGGCATGAAGAAAGAGAGAACTGGTGTATAGGTAGTAGCTAAGTGGACTAGAGAGGGATTCTAATGGAGGCGGGCGGAACCGACTTTTGAATAGGCAAGCAATTCCAACCGCTCTCTTTGTTATGAGTCAAGATGAAATGCTTAGAAATCCATTGCTCTTTTCTCAATTCTCTTTCTCTTGCAAACTCCCTTTGTTTTTCTTCTATTGACCTCTTTGCCCTTTTTCCAGTCTTTGCCGAGGATGCCTTGGCTGACCTCACTCCAAACTGAAGCTGATTCGCTAGTCCACACTCCCTGCATCTCATATTCAGGTATAATGGTACTACATTTCTTCCTTGTTTTGTATGAAACATAAATATATCCAATGAAAGTGTAATAAGGAAATAGAAACTGAATGTACAACTACATATGCATAAGAATGACCAATTATTAAAGTCTAGTGGAAGAAACACTTTATGAATAATACCCATTTTGGAAAAACAAACCAAATTCGTTCCCTAATCTAATATATTTAGAATTATATGTCCATTTTCTCATCTAAGAAAAATTGAATCTTATATCTACAAAATTTCAATTGATACATCTTCAGAAATATTTCATGAAGACATGGATGAATGAATTGCTCATAATATGCTCCATGACACTCATGCTTGGTTATAACATGAACTCTTGATGATTATGATCAGGTGGCTTTTGATGCTTTTGGTTATTGATGCAGATGACAATTTGATGGTCCTTAGAATTGTCTAATAGAAATTTACATATATCATGTTAGAGAGACGGAGAAAAATTGTTCAACTGTGGGGGAATGGGATTACCTTAGGGTCATATACCACTGGAGATTTTAGCCCTGATATGATATCTTTTGCATTATACATAACTGTGACCTCTCCACTGTGGATATTCTTCAATGTGACCGTTCTACATCATAAACTAGAGTTATGCATATAAACCACCATAAAATTTACTTAGCAGCAAATTATGCAAGAAAAATAACTTGAAAGAGACCCCTTGAAGTACCTATCTCAATGACCATTAATCTCGTAAAGAGGCTTCGACGAAGATGAATCAAAAATATTTCCTTTGATTGATCTTGCATTGCTCTTGCAACCAAGAAAAGAAAGGGTTTTGATATGTAACTCTGCTTTGAGGCCACTCTCGTGGCACTCGATGTTCACAACCCCGCCCCATTCAGCGGCAGTTGATGGAAGGAATTTGAACATGAGTTTTGGAGAGTTCATCGTGTATGTTTCACCGTGATTGAGGATCTTTAGGTGTCTTTTGCCACAAACCTCTACCTCCACAGAAGTACCTTTCGAAAATAGAATATTTTAAGATTAAATGTAGTTTTAATTACCCATTATATGGAAGTAAGAACTACATTTAGCCAACAATATGATGAGTCTCCAATCGACTTGGGCTACGGGTAGAAACAAAATTAGGATTATGTGAGGGAAAATGATCACGAATAGAGAGAATATAAGGTCTTCTTTCTACATATGGTAGAAGATATATACTAGTTAAACATGTAGGAAATTATGAGGAAGAATTTGGGTAGGACATTAGGAGAGAATTGAGGCTCTTGATTTGCTCGTTAGGCTGAATTCTTATTTTTTCAATCCATAATGTCAAATGTATTGTTATGGTTGTAGAGTGATGAGTAAGTTATCGTAGAATCTCGCCGAAGGAAATTAACATGCTATTATTAAAGTAACTTAATGTAAAATACAACACATTATACTTATATTCTACTTAAAACATCACATATAACTATCAGTGTATGAAACCAAAAGACGTGAAGTTACGAAGTCGATCAAATTTTAAGAACGAAATAGCAAAAAAATTAGGAACACCTAAACAGAAAATGCATATGGCTTCTTAGAATAGTTATAGAAGTCGAACCTGAACGTCCACTGCAGCCTCCCGCCCCTCTGTTAGCATCTGTACTGTTCCTCGCTCTTTCAAACAGTCTTGGAACGATGGTAGCTGGAGTTTCTTCCCAAAGAAAAAATCTGCCTCAAAGAGAAAAAGAGCATGTGAGGAATGAGATACAGCAATTTCAGCAATACTTGGGTAGCATTGAGATCATCAGCAACTTCAGAATTACCACAGCAACACTTATCTAATGCAGACCGCTTTAGATATGCTGACAATTAGTGACTTACAATGAAATATTTTGAAGAAATAAAATACAAATTGGATATTACAGCAATCACCTTCTGGTAAAAGAGTATTTAATAACTCAGATAGATGTCTGAGCTTAGCTTAGTAATGATTGATTAGGAAATTATATGAGAAAGTCAGTGATTTATTAGTGCATCCTTTTGCAATGCTGAAGGAACTGTGTTTAATACATCACAATATGCATTCTTTGGTAACGATGCTGGTGAGGAGGTTGAGTTGGGGGGACTAGAGGATGATGAGGATGATGTGCTTGCAGTTGCGGCTGAAGAGGAGTTCTATATATTGGTTGTAGTTTATCATTATTTTAAACGTGTCATATTATGCTGTGAAAATTGCATATATTTTGCCTAGAACATTTGGAAATTGAATGGTATAGCAAGAACTGTAGCTACTAATTGAGACTCGTTGTTATGAGCAAATTTTGGATTGACATGCTTAAACTCAATGTCATTACACTTTTGGACTGCAGTCCTTACCATACTCAAATGGATGGACAAACACAACTAACTAATTGACTCTAAGAACAACAACTGCATTATTTTGTTATGGACTTTCCAAACTATTGGTATAATTTGTTCTCCAAACGGAGTATATGATTGAACTAATTTCAACCTTTTATCATTCAAAATAATAACAACAAATAATTAAAATTTAGAAGGTAAGGTAAATCAATTAACAATAAATTTAATTTTTATGTTTTAATATTTATTTCTATTTTTTAGATAAATACATTTCAACACCCTTAACATTAATGAAAAATTAACGAAAATATAACTATGGTGATTTAAATTATAAGAGTTTTAAACTACAATATTTAAATTGGCGTAACTTTAACCATGTCCTGTAATATTCAATTTGTATTTTAGTTCTTCAAATTATTTCATCGTAAGTCACTAATTGTGAGTATATCTAAAGAGGTCTGCATTGGATAAGTGTTGCTGTGGTAATTCTGAAGTTGCTGATGATCTCAATGCTACCCAAGTATTGCTGAAGTTGCTGTATCTCATTCCTCCCATGCTCTTTTTCTCTTTGAAGCTGATTTTTCTTTGGGAAGAAACTCCAGCTGCCATCATTCCAAGACTCTTTGAAAGAGCGAGGAGCAGTACAGATGCTAACAGTGGGGCGGAAGGCTGCAGTGGACGTTCAGGTTCGACTTCTATAACTATTCTAAGAAGCCATGTGCATTTTCTGTTTAGGTGTTTTTAATTTTGTTGCTATTTCGTTCTTAAAATTTGATTGACTTCGTAATTTCACGTCTTTTGGTTTCATACACTGATAGTTATATGTGATGTTTTAAGTAGAATATAAGTATAATGTGTTGTATTTTACGTTAAGTCACTTTGCTAATTATCTTTGTAAACTTGAGATTTTATTTACTGTCATAAAGACAGTCTAGTCATTGGTATATTTTTTTTTTATTTTTTATAATTATCAGTTTCATATATTTATACATGCTCCCTAGTCCCTTTGACTTGTGGGTAAGAAGTGGATATGCGTTTCATTCTCTACTTCAGACTTCGAAATCAATTTTTCCCACTAGTATTGTTTATGCTCGAGAATGCTATATTTTATCGTTATTGAAAATAAGCCTGCTCATACTATTATATACAGAGGCTTATATTATTATGTACAGAGTAGCATAACTCCCTCCCTTTGTATATTTTATATAAATATACTTTTCCATCTCTATTTTTTTTTTGTGCATAGAAATGTAATGTTTTTGATGTATTGAGTATGTATAGGGAACTTTCTAATTAGCAGACTACTAAGTTTACCATTAGACTAATATAAAATTTCAATTACTCACTTAAATCAGGTACAAATTATTTGGACGAACTTCAGACTCAATAACTTTTCTTGTAGATACTTAAAACTCGTTAAGAAACATGGTTTGGAGATATCGCAGCCTGGTTTAGAACCAAATCAACATGGCAAATGACAAAAAGGAGAGGTGACAGCGAGGTTCACAAGTAAGATCATTATTCTTTTGTCATTAATCTTCGTTTATGCAAATCTCAAAAAATGTCTCCATTTTGTTTTTGATCTACTCATCACTCAATCACGTACTTTTCGTTTTCCAAATACAGGGACACAGAGGAGAAACCGGGTTGGTGCTCTGATCCATATCTGCCTCCTTGTGCAGCGTCTGTATTCAAAACCAATTAAACCAGCTGCTATGTTCTTCTAAACTAAATTTGTTTTGCTGACTAATTGAGATATTCTCTGCCATGAATATCTGTGCAGGTTTGTCGAGATTATGGCCACTGTGTTTTCCCGGAAGGCGTGGCAATGTGTTTCGCACATGATTCAAGTACCAATGGTTTTTTTGTTAACATTTCAAGTTTTTTTCCTCTTTGGTTGTTTAAGATTATAACCTGCTTTGCAGAATGACTTGGTGCATGGATGGTGTAAAATCTGTCAAATTTTAGTAGTAAAAATTTGAATAAATTTTTCGCGAATTTTAAGTGTAAATAATTGTGATCAATTTCGTTAATTTACGGTAGGAATTTAGATCGTGAAACTGAACGTTCAATTAAAGGTAATTAATTGTAAAAAAAAAAAAAATTAATAAAAGAATTAATTAAAATCAAAATAAAAAGAAGTAGGTAAAATAATAATGATGTAGGTAAATTAATAAATAAAATGAATTTAATATAAAATAAAATAAATAAAATAAAAATTAAAAGATAAGGTTTCAAAAAGAAACCTTATCTGTCGAGGGTTTTCAGAAAGCAACCAGAGGAGAGAGAGAGCCGTGCGCAGAGAGAATTGCCGACGCCGGAACGATCTCTGTTCGTTGCGATTTTGGTGTTAAAACGTTCGTCTCGAGGAGTAGATCAACGTTTGTGAAGGGCGTTTTCGAAGGAATCGACTCGAAAAGTAGTTAGAAACGTGTGGGAAGCGATTTTCGGCGAAAAACAGATTCAGAGGATTTTGCTGATTTGAAAGTAATTCCTGAGGAGCCACAGTTTACCGAAGATAGGAGGACTCGCCGCAGTGGTATGAGTTATTATACTTACTACGTTATACCTATATGCACATGCACGTATATTATTTTGGTGGGATACCACTAGTATTGAGGTCGGCATTTTACTGACATAATTATTTTGCATATGGTGGCACGTATACTTTATCATTGATTTACACTGCCGATTAGATTTCGATGCCATGTTTTACTTGCCTTTGCCGACGTAGTGTATTTGAGAATTGTCCTGAGATTTATCATATTTGGCATGTAGTTGGTTTTATACGTGCATTTTGGTATTGTTCATGCATTGGTTTTCTGCTGTGCCAATTGGAGTTGATACTGGAGATAACCGTTTGACACTCTTAGCTGGGCCCTTATGCTAGGAGTATCAGGGGGTTTTGCCCAGTTGTTGTGGTACTCCCCACACTTGTTTGGATAGGGTACGCCCCCTGAGAATAGGTGGAATGTAGGGTACGCCCCCTTAGAATAGGCGGAATGTAGGGTACGCCCCCTGAGAATAGGCGGAATGGGCTTGGAGGTATGCTCGCCCAGTTACCCGACCTGGCCAGTGTCTGTTCGTTGCTACCCCGGTATGTTAAGTCCACCTTGTGGACCCCTTGGGCCCAGGGTTGAGTGGTTCGTCCCTCCTGGTGTGCCCTAGCGCGTGTTCTGGTGGCCCAAGGCTGAGTGGTTCGTCCCTCCTGGTGGTTGACCTTTTCTCTTCTCCCTATGAGGCCCTGCCTGGTGTTATCGCGGCCTTTCTGTGTTGGTGTGGTTCGGAGGATCCGTGAGTGACCTCTCTTTTCACTGTACACCTGGATATCTATTTTTATAATAGCATTGTTGATGTGGGCCTATTTTCACTATATATATTTATTTTATCGTTAGCCCCATTAACCGTTTTAAATGGATAATAAGAAGAGAAATAAATAACATTGAAATTGGTTTTGATTTTTAAAACGTGCATTGATTTGATAAGGCATGCATCCTTGAGTGGTAGGTATAACATCCCATACTGAGTTTGTCACTCACCTCATCGACTCCCCCCTCTACAGGTAAAGGAAGGAAGGCTAGGAAGTGAGCTCTGTCGTGTGGATTTTCCCTAGGGTCACACTTTTTATTTCCTACAGATTTGTGTATGTAAGACATTCGAGATTGTACTTTATTTTGGCATGTACTTATTCTCATTTATCTTGTATTTCTACGATTGTTTGTACTCTTTTTTTTTTGTTGCTTCGAGGAGGTCCTTGATCAGTGCTAATCTTCCGCATTTAGCCTTAGGTTAGACGGTGGACCTCTCCGAGGTTGACCGTTTAACCTGGCGTTTCTGTTAGGCCCCCTCTCGGGTTGTGACAGAAATTTATTGGTATCAGAGCGCAAGGTTCAATGACCTCTTAGTGACAAATGTTTGAGATCAAGTATGAGCAGTTAGTAGGATACGTGTAAAGGATGATTGATGAAAAGTGCTAATGTGGTACAATCTCATGTTTTGCAGAAGAGTCACAATGCCACAAAGGAGGAGAGTTCCTCGTACCCCCAATCAGGACCCTAGCACCATGTCTTCTATATTGGAGGCTTTGCGGAACCTGGTGAGCGGTGCTCAGGCTCCACCTCCTGCTCCTGTTCCTACCCCTGATCCCACCCCTGCTTCGACGACCACCCGAGGGGTATACTTTCGCGAGTTCAACCAACTCAACCCTCCAACCTTTGTGGGTGGTACTGATACTGCGGAGGCTGAGAACTGGCTCGAGGTTATGGAGCTTAACTTCGAGACTCTCCAGACGCCGGCTGAGTCCAGAGTTCATATAGCTGTCCATTTTCTGAGGGAGGCAGTTAGGCGCTAGTGGTTAGCCATCCGCAATGAGTTTAATGTCGAGTCTATGGGATGGGCTGAGTTCACTTCTCTGTTCCGTAGCCAGTTCAGCAGCAGAGAGTATAGGGGCATGATGACTAGAGCATATTACGAGCTGGTGCAGGAGTCTACATCCGTGACTGATTATTACAATCGTTTTATTCACTTGTTACCATATTCTGGAGGGGTCAGTGTGGAGGCCCAAGTTATTAAATTTATTCAGGGCTTAAATTTCGGTATCAAGCGAATTGTAGCTGTGAACCAGTATGATAGTTTGCTTCGGGCATATGAGGCCGCCCTGAGGATAGAGAGGTTGTGCAGCTCGGGTGATAGCACCTCTCAGCACGGATCAAACCGTCGATCTTCAGGGAGGAAGATGACTAGGAGGGGTCAGCGACAGGTGTCAGATCAGGGTTGTAACACCCCTAATACTGTACCCTTATTTTACCTGTATAAATTTTTCATTTTCATTTTTGTACTTATTTCTTTCCTCTACTTTAATTAAAACCTTATGCGGAATTTAAACTATGGTTGAAATCGGAACTGAATCGGAATTAAAACTGAACCTTAAATGCATTTAAAACAAATCTTTATTAAAACTTAAAAGAAAACCTTTAAAAGAAAACTTTAAATTAAATTAAACAAGTGGGAGGGCAGAATTGGAACTCTGTCCTCAAAATGAAACAGGCGACCGATCTCTGCACTGCAGCAGAGATCGATCGCTGCCATGCATTACAGCAGGGGCGATCGATCTCTGCTGCAGAGCAGAGATCGATCGCTGCTAGCTGTGCAGCAATCCGATCGCTGCTAACTATAGCAGCGATCGATCTCTGCTCTGCAGCAGAGATCGATCGCTTGCAAGCATGCAGCGATCCCTTCTCCCTTTCAGACTTCAAACCTCTAACACTTCGCATTTCACAAACAGCGACCGATCTCTGCATTGCTGCAGAGATCGATCGCCGCACACTTTCAGTGCAACGATCAGTGAAAACTTCAGCGACCACTTCAGCGACCACCTCCTACTTCAATCGCCTTCACTTTTCTTTACACTGCTCTCTGGAATTCCAGAGAGCAAACACTTAACAATACTCTCTGGAATTCCAATTCCAGAGAGCGATTCATGCTACTGGAAACTCTCTGGAACCTGATTCCAGAGAGCAAACATTACTTAATTTAACACCAATTTCTTCCAATAACATCGACCAACTTTACAGCGGACTTTGCGAAATCCGACTGCGTGGATGCATCTAAACATCGAGCATAACCGTATCAACCTAAAACCAATCAAAACATTTCCATAACATTCATTAAACAGTTTAAACCAAAACGTTTTACATACAATTATCAAAACGTTATCTAATCCCTATCCCGATCCAAACAACCTAAATATTCTATACAATTATCAACTCAAAACATCCCAAAATAACCCCAGAGTCCAGACATACATCCCCACGGGTCAGAAAGCGCCTCGACTACATAGCGCACTCCCACGGCCGTCATCCATCAACTGCATCAGACGGAGGAACGCCGTCCTCACCTGGTTCGATATCACCTAAGAGGTTACCTACACCATACAGACACATATGAGATATTGAAATCTCAGTAAGCTACGTAAATGCAGATGCATGCGTGCGTATGCCATTCAGAAATCATGCTCAGATTCAGATTACAGATACAGAATTACAGATTACAGAATCATTACGTCACAGACAGACAGAATTGTCACCGAGACCTCGACCCACTAACCCAAGGGGGCCCGTCCGGCGGTTGGACTACCCCGTGGGGTTAGAGAGGGGGGGTACACGCTTGCAACACGCACAGCCGTGCCTGAGCCCCATCTCGCGTGACCAGAAACAGACAGATTACGTTTATTCATTCAGATTTCGTTACAGATTTCATTTCAGATATACGTTCCTTTTCTTAAAAACACGTGCAGAAATTCCTTTTCATGACTTTCGAAAATCGTGATGCATGAACAGTTCATATCAGCGGAAAGTAAACAAACAACGTGCATACATTCATGGCAGTAAAGCAGAACCTATAAACAACTAACCTAACTACCCAACCAGAGTAACATAAAACAAACAGTTCCTCGAGTATTCCCGAGACGACGACGAAGTATGGTGCAGACCTTTGGGTCAAAGTAAGTCACGAAAACTTACCTCGAGCGCGCTGGATCTCAAGTTTCGTCTACGAGAGTCGGGTGTCTGAGAAAAATACGACATTCACAGTTAAAACCAATTTAAACTATAAATGTCCAAATCTCAAAACTTAGCTAAAGAATTCTCCTAAATTCTTCACTTAGCTAATTAAAGCTTTTCGAACATTAATTATAGCTCGATTATCCAAATTAACGAGTTTTCCCCTAAAACCCGAAATTTACCAATTTATAACTTTTTCGCAAATCAACTTTTCTTCGTCCAATAACGTTCAATACGTTCAATATATACGTAATTATAGCTAACCTATTAATTACGAAGCCTAAATCGCGTTTTTAACGGAAAACCTAATTTAAACCCTAACCCTAAATCGAACTAAAACTCGAAACAAACGCTCAGAGATTGAAGCTACATACCGAGAGTAGCGAGAGGAGGAGAAACTGTGAAGAAATCAGAACGAACGGAGGTCGGACGGAGGTCGGATCGTTGGACGTCGTCGGCTGAGGGGTGAAGAAATCGCCTCTGGCGATTGTGATTTCCAGAGAGAAGAAGAGAAGTGAGGGAATAGGGAGGTGATTGTTATTTTTATAAAATTTAGTTTGCAAATTACTATTTTGCCCTTAGTACTTAATTCTATTAGTTTCGTCCTTCGTTTCGTTAATCGTCCAACTATTCGGATTCTCGAAAGCTTCATATTTTGCCAATAACTTCTATTCATTGCCAGGGATTTATTAAAACTGTCCGTTCGCAATTTGGACCTCGTTTGCTATTTTTACGAGAACGTCTTTTACATTACGAAAAGCGTATTTACTCGGAATATAGTGTTTGATCTCCGAAAATTTCCGTAAATTCCTTAAAATTCTAATTAATCGCTAGGATCGTAATGACGTTTTCTTTTCGTAAATCGGACCTGATTTGACATAATTACAAAAATGCCAATAACAATATAATAATAATATAATAAAAGGTCCGTACAAACCGGATATTACATTCTCCCCTCCTTATTCAGAATTTTGCCCACAAAATTAAATCATGCAAATAGATCAGGATATCCAGTCATCATATCCTGCTGTCGTTCCCACGTAGCTTCCTCCACCTCGTGGTTCCGCCACAGGACTTTGACTAGCGGAATCTCTTTGTTGCGCAAGACTTTGGTAGAGTACTCTAGAATACGTACCGGCTTCACCTCGTAAGTCAAGGTAGGCTGTACCTCGATCTCTGTAGTCTCTACGGCATGTGATGGATCACGTAGGCATCTCCGAAGCATAGATACGTGGAATACATCATGAATGCCCTCCATAGAAGCCGGAAGCTGCAATCTATATGCCAACTTCCCGATCCTCTTCAGAATAGGAAAGGGCCCCACGTACCGAGGGTTCAGCTTACCCCTCCTTCCAAATCTCGCGACGCCTTTGAATGGAGAAACCTTCAAATAAACTTCGTCGCCCTCCTCGAACTCTAGCTCCCGCCGTCTCGTGTCGGCATAACTCTTCTGCCGGCTCTGAGCTACCTCGATTCGCTGTCGGATAACGGCAATCTTATCTGCCGTTTGCTGTAAGATCTCAGGTCCAACGATGCTGGCCTCGCCAACCTCGTCCCAATATAATGGAGACCTACACTTCCGACCATATAAAGCCTCATACGGAGCCATGCCGATAGTAGCCTGGAAGCTGTTGTTATACGAGAACTCAACCAGGGGTAAATATCGGCTCCACGAGCCCTGAAACTCCAGCACACACGCTCTGAGCATATCCTCAAGAATCTGGTTCGTCCTCTCTGTCTGACCATCGGTCTGAGGATGAAACGCTGTGCTGAAATTTAGCTGAGTCCCCATAGCTCGATGTAAACTCTTCCAGAACTTTGACGTAAATCTAGGATCTCTATCGGAGACAATAGAAACTGGAACTCCGTGCAATCTAACGATCTCCTGCACATATAGCTCGGCGAGCTGATCCATGGACGATGTCATCTTCACTGCTAAGAAGTGGGCCGACTTTGTCAATCGGTCCACAATAACCCATATGCCATCGTGGCCCTTCGTCGTCCTCGGGAGTCCAACAATAAAGTCCATGGAGATCTGCTCCCACTTCCACTCCGGAATCGGCAGTGGCAATAATGTCCCGGACGGTCTCTGGTGCTCGGCCTTCACCTGCTGACAGACTAAACAGGTCTCAACATACTTAGCCACCTCCCCCTTCAAGTTTGGCCACCAGAAGTGTTGCCTCAAATCCCGGTACATCTTAGTACTTCCCGGGTGCACTGAATAAGCTGAAGAATGTGCCTCAGTCAAAATATCCTTCTTCAGACTCTCATCGTTAGGCACGTACCACCTGTGCCTGAATCTCAGAATACCATCTGCAGATAAGTGAAAATCCGACGAGTCATCTAATAACATGCTCGATCGAAGCTCAATACACTCTGCATCGCTCTGCTGAGCCTCGCGTATACGATCCAGAATGGTCGGCCTGAGAGAAATACTAGTGAGCATGCTGGACAACTCAGCCACTATCTCCACGTCAAATCTCTCGATCTCAGACCGCAGCGTAACTGACATCGCTGCTAATGAAGGCTGACTCGCAGAAGGCACTCTACTCAAGGCATCAGCTACCTTGTTTGCCTTCCCTGGGTGGTACTTGATATCAAAATCATAGTCCTTGACGAACTCGAGCCACCTGCGTTGCCGCATATTCAGCTCCTTCTGCGTAAATAAGTACTTCAAGCTCTTGTGGTCGGAGAATATCTCGCACTGCTGCCCATATAAGTAATGTCTCCATATCTTCAGTGCGAAGACCACAGCTGCTAACTCGAGGTCATGCGTAGGGTAGTTCTGCTCATACGGCTTCAGCTGCCGAGAAGCATAAGAAATGACTTTCCCCTCCTGCATCAACACACAACCGAGCCCGACTCCTGATGCATCGCAGTAAATACTGAACCTGACACCCTCAACAGGTAGCGCCAGAACTGGAGCGGTGGTCAATCTCTGCTTTAACTCTGCAAAACTGTCATCGCAAGCAGACGACCAAATAAACCTCTCACTCTTCCGAGTTAAGCGTGATAAGGGAAGTGCAATCTTCGAGAATCCCTGAATAAACTTCCGGTAGTAACCGGCCAATCCGAGAAATCCACGCACCTCACGTACGTTCTTCGGCTGTGGCCAATCTCTGACCGCCTGGACTTTGCTCGGATCCACAGAAACTCCGTCCTGTGATATAATATGGCCCAGAAAACTCACTCTGTCAAGCCAGAATTCGCACTTAGAAAACTTCGGATATAGATGATGCTGACATAACGTGCTCAGAACTATCCTCAGATGGTCCTCGTGCTCTTCCTTCGTTTTAGAGTAAATCAAGATATCGTCGATAAACACCACCACGAACTTATCCAGGTACTCTCTGAAGACACGGTTCATCAGATCCATGAACGCTGCAGGAGCATTAGTGAGCCCAAAAGACATAACGAGGAACTCATAATGCCCATACCTCGTTCGGAACGCCGTCTTCGGTATGTCATCTCTCCGGACCTTCAGCTGATTGTAACCCGAGCGCAGATCAATCCTGGAAAATACTCGGGCACCCTGTAGCTGATCAAATAAGTCATCAATCCGGGGCAGTGGATACTTATTCTTCACCGTGAGCTTATTCAGCTCCCTGTAATCAATGCACATCCTGAGGGTCCCGTCTTTCTTCTTGACAAACAGAACGGGCGCACCCCAAGGCGATACACTGGGTCGAATAAATCCCTTCTCAAGCAACTCGTCAAGCTGAGTCTTCAACTCTCTCAACTCAGCTGGTGCCAATCGATACGGGTTCTTGAACCTCGGCGCGGAGTTTGGATAGACGTCAATAGTGAACTCAATCTCCCGGTCTGGTGGTAAACCGGGAAGATCATCGAGGAATATGCCAGAGAACTCTCTAACAATAGGGATGTCGCTCGGCTGTACTCCGCTGAGCAACTGAACATCAAAAACTGAGGCCAAATAAATAGAGCACGCACCTTTGAATTGCTCGTTGACCTCCATAGCATAAGAAATAGGCGATCCACTAAATCGGTTCATCGCCTGATAAGAAAACTCGGCACTACCCGGGGGTCGGAAGGTCATAATCCCGGAGCGACAATCGATGGTGGCGAAGTGCTGTGCTAGCCAGTCCATCCCCAAAATAAGGTCGTACCGCTCTATGCCCATAACGATCAGACGTGCGTAGAGGGTAACGCTCCCGACTGAAATAATATTCCCCTGAATAACACGACTGGACTGCATACGCTCTCCTGAGGGCAGCATCACACTATACTCGCACTCAGCCGACTCAGACTCTAACCCCAATCTAGCCATACATGCAGTCGATACAAAGGAGTGCGTGGCTCCGGTATCCATCAAAGTAAATACAATAGCGCCCATAAGCAAAATAGTACCTGCAATCACGGCAGGCTGAGCATCGTCATCAACATCCTCTGGCTCGATAAATGCGAAGACACGAGGCACAACTCTCCTCTGATCTCCGCCTAACTGATCACGGCCCTGCAGCGGACAATCTCTGACAAAGTGGCCAATATCTCCACATCTATAACACTTGTTCGTGCCAACTCGGCACTCGCCACCGTGCTCCTTCTGGCATCTAGGGCACCAGGGCATCTGAGAAGTACCCTGTACCTGTTTTCCCTTACCCCGGTCAACACCTCCCTCGAGAGGTCTCTTCACACCCCTAGGCTGTGGCTGAGGTGGCGGTGCTCTAGGTTGCCATCCCTGATTCCGAGGCTGAGGTCGGATCTCTCTGAAGAAGCCCTTAGCTGGCTCCCTCGGTCGAATACATGTAGCCCTGGCAGCCTCTATATCCAGAGCTCTAGCTGTAATGTCAGAAAAGGGCACATCAATAATACCTGAGACAACCACGTGCATCCGAATCTCAGGATTAAGCCCCTCCATAAACTGATGCACCTTCTCCTCATTGTCGCTGACAAGGCGTGGTGCAAATCTAGATAGTGCATCGAACCTCCGAATATAATCAGCAACTGAACCGGTCTGCTTCAGCTGTATGAACTCGTTCCTCTTAGCCACTCTCATCGTGCGGCTGAAATACTTATCGAAGAATAGGAACTTGAATCGATCCCATGTCATAATAGATACGTCCGTCGTCACCTTGATTGAATCCCACCAGAAACGGGCATCCATCGCTAAGTGAAAGGTAGCATAAGCCACCTTGCTCCCGTTGCCGACCTCTGCATAATTTAGCATATCCTCCATAACTCTGATCCACTCCTCGGCACGAGTCGGATCCGATGACTGACCGTCAAATACTGGAGGACGTAAGCCTTGGAACCTCTGCATACCCTGATTAACAGGGACTACTAGCTCCTGGGCCCTCTGATTCTCTCGCTGTGTCTCCCGATTTACTAAATCCGTAATCTGCTGCGCTTGCCGGTCCATATGCTGAGACTGGCGGTCCATCAAATCGGTAAGACGATCCATCGCGTCGTCTCTAGGATCCCTTCCTCGAACCATATTTATAAAAATCCTATAAAATTTAAAACAAGTAATCTCTAAGAAACAAAATCAAATAAAGCTATAAACAGACTTACAGTTGATGAAGGATGTCCGCGTAGTGGCTGTGCAGTCGAGCAGTCTACAGAATCGATTTTAAAACCCGGGGGCTCTGATACCATAACTGTAACACCCCTAATACTGTACCCTTATTTTACCTGTATAAATTTTTCATTTTCATTTTTGTACTTATTTCTTTCCTCTACTTTAATTAAAACCTTATGCGGAATTTAAACTATGGTTGAAATCGGAACTGAATCGGAATTAAAACTGAACCTTAAATGCATTTAAAACAAATCTTTATTAAAACTTAAAAGAAAACCTTTAAAAGAAAACTTTAAATTAAATTAAACAAGTGGGAGGGCAGAATTGGAACTCTGTCCTCAAAATGAAACAGGCGACCGATCTCTGCACTGCAGCAGAGATCGATCGCTGCCATGCATTACAGCAGGGGCGATCGATCTCTGCTGCAGAGCAGAGATCGATCGCTGCTAGCTGTGCAGCAATCCGATCGCTGCTAACTATAGCAGCGATCGATCTCTGCTCTGCAGCAGAGATCGATCGCTTGCAAGCATGCAGCGATCCCTTCTCCCTTTCAGACTTCAAACCTCTAACACTTCGCATTTCACAAACAGCGACCGATCTCTGCATTGCTGCAGAGATCGATCGCCGCACACTTTCAGTGCAACGATCAGTGAAAACTTCAGCGACCACTTCAGCGACCACCTCCTACTTCAATCGCCTTCACTTTTCTTTACACTGCTCTCTGGAATTCCAGAGAGCAAACACTTAACAATACTCTCTGGAATTCCAATTCCAGAGAGCGATTCATGCTACTGGAAACTCTCTGGAACCTGATTCCAGAGAGCAAACATTACTTAATTTAACACCAATTTCTTCCAATAACATCGACCAACTTTACAGCGGACTTTGCGAAATCCGACTGCGTGGATGCATCTAAACATCGAGCATAACCGTATCAACCTAAAACCAATCAAAACATTTCCATAACATTCATTAAACAGTTTAAACCAAAACGTTTTACATACAATTATCAAAACGTTATCTAATCCCTATCCCGATCCAAACAACCTAAATATTCTATACAATTATCAACTCAAAACATCCCAAAATAACCCCAGAGTCCAGACATACATCCCCACGGGTCAGAAAGCGCCTCGACTACATAGCGCACTCCCACGGCCGTCATCCATCAACTGCATCAGACGGAGGAACGCCGTCCTCACCTGGTTCGATATCACCTAAGAGGTTACTTACACCATACAGACACATATGAGATATTGAAATCTCAGTAAGCTACGTAAATGCAGATGCATGCGTGCGTATGCCATTCAGAAATCATGCTCAGATTCAGATTACAGATACAGAATTACAGATTACAGAATCATTACGTCACAGACAGACAGAATTGTCACCGAGACCTCGACCCACTAACCCAAGGGGACCCGTCCGGCGGTTGGACTACCCCGTGGGGTTAGAGAGGGGGGGTACACGCTTGCAACACGCACAGCCGTGCCTGAGCCCCATCTCGCGTGACCAGAAACAGACAGATTACGTTTATTCATTCAGATTTCGTTACAGATTTCATTTCAGATATACGTTCCTTTTCTTAAAAACACGTGCAGAAATTCCTTTTCATGACTTTCGAAAATCGTGATGCATGAACAGTTCATATCAGCGGAAAGTAAACAAACAACGTGCATACATTCATGGCAGTAAAGCAGAACCTATAAACAACTAACCTAACTACCCAACCAGAGTAACATAAAACAAACAGTTCCTCGAGTATTCTCGAGACGACGACGAAGTATGGTGCAGACCTTTGGGTCAAAGTAAGTCACGAAAACTTACCTCGAGCGCGCTGGATCTCAAGTTTCGTCTACGAGAGTCGGGTGTCTGAGAAAAATACGACATTCACAGTTAAAACCAATTTAAACTATAAATGTCCAAATCTCAAAACTTAGCTAAAGAATTCTCCTAAATTCTTCACTTAGCTAATTAAAGCTTTTCGAACATTAATTATAGCTCGATTATCCAAATTAACGAGTTTTCCCCTAAAACCCGAAATTTACCAATTTATAACTTTTTCGCAAATCGACTTTTCTTCGTCCAATAACGTTCAATACGTTCAATATATACGTAATTATAGCTAACCTATTAATTACGAAGCCTAAATCGCGTTTTTAACGGAAAACCTAATTTAAACCCTAACCCTAAATCGAACTAAAACTCGAAACAAACGCTCAGAGATTGAAGCTACATACCGAGAGTAGTGAGAGGAGGAGAAACTGTGAAGAAATCAGAACGAACGGAGGTCGGACGGAGGTCGGATCGTTGGACGTCGTCGGCTGAGGGGTGAAGAAATCGCCTCTGGCGATTGTGATTTCCAGAGAGAAGAAGAGAAGTGAGGGAATAGGGAGGTGATTGTTATTTTTATAAAATTTAGTTTGCAAATTACTATTTTGCCCTTAGTACTTAATTCTATTAGTTTCGTCCTTCGTTTCGTTAATCGTCCAACTATTCGGATTCTCAAAAGCTTCATATTTTGCCAATAACTTCTATTCATTGCCAGGGATTTATTAAAACTGTCCGTTCGCAATTTGGACCTCGTTTGCTATTTTTACGAGAACGTCTTTTACATTACGAAAAGCGTATTTACTCGGAATATAGTGTTTGATCTCCGAAAATTTCCGTAAATTCCTTAAAATTCTAATTAATCGCTAGGATCGTAATGACGTTTTCTTTTCGTAAATCGGACCTGATTTGACATAATTACAAAAATGCCAATAACAATATAATAATAATATAATAAAAGGTCCGTACAAACCGGATATTACAAGGGTGGCAGTGCTAGTCGCTCTTCTGGATCGAGTGGCGGATGGTCCGGGAGCAGCAGGTACTCCCCTTATGCTTGCCATACCTGTGGGCAGTCGGGTCATTTTAGGAGGGAATGTCTGCTGAACCAACCTCAGGGGCAGTAGCCGCGACACTCCTTTCATATTCCCGCAGCTACTGAGTCATTCTCCCCTCCGAGGCAGCAGCCGCGGCACTCCTTTCATATTCCCACAGCTACCGAGTCATTCTCCCCTCCGGGCCAGCATCGGGGACAGACCCGACCACCTTTTCAGCAGGCTCAGTTTCAGACACCCCAGCACCGAGCAGAGGATAGGCCTGTCCTTGATACTCCCTATCGACTGATCAGGCAGCCCTTTGCTAGTGGTTCACCTCCTGTCCAGCAGCAGAGGACAGGTGGATATCGTGGATCTACCACCAAAGCTAGCGGCCGTGGTCGCGATTATAAGGGCAAGGGAGTTGCTGGTCAGTCATATGCAGTGGACCAGGCCGATTATTTTCCTGTGCCAGACCAGCCTGCGGTTGTGGATGGTACGATTCTGATCTTCCATACTTTTGCTCGGGTTTTATTTGATACTGGGGCGCCGCATTCGTTTATTTCTGCTGATTTTACTGAGGTGTTGGATTTGGCCATCGAAGAGATGGGAACCCCTTTCTTTTTGAATACTCCGTTGGGCGACAGGAGTGGAGTTGCTTATATCTGCAGATCAATTTGTGTGGTTATCGACGATTGCAAGTTTTCAGCCGATCTTATTGTCCTGCCTTTGAGGCAGTTTGACGTCATTCTGGGTTGTGATTGGCTGATGAAATATCAGGCGATAGTTGATTGCCACTTGAGGCGGGTTACAGTTACCTCGAAGTCCGGCAGGGTTGTTACCTACCACCGAGGTCCTTGTACGGGGATTGTGAACTCTATGTTTCAGGTATGTTTACGAGGCAGAAGTGGATTGGAACAGTATGGGGGACTTTGGTCGATGGACCTAGACCTTGAGACCGCGGTGCAGGAGATTGATGTCTCAGTCGTCAGGGAGTATGATGACGTCTTTCCTGATGAGCTACTGGGTTTACCTCCAGACAGAGAGATTGAGTTTTGTATCGATCTCGTTCCAGGGGCTACTCCAGTTTCTATACCTGCCTACAGGATGTCACCCGCTGAGTTAGTGGAACTGCGTAAGCAATTAGAGGATCTGCAGAGCAAAGGATTTATCAGGGAGAGTGGGTCGCCCTGGGGCTCTCCCGTTTTGTTTGCTAAAAAGGCGGATGGGTCGTTGAGGTTATGTGTTGATTATCGGAGGCTGAACAGGGTTACTGTTAAGAACAAGTACTTGCTTCCACGTATTGACGACCTCTTTGATCAGCTCGGTGGTTCACGATATTTTTCGAAGATTGATCTGAGGACAGGGTATCATCAGGTGAAGATTCGGGAGGAGGATATACCTAAGACTGCTTTCCGGACCAGATATGGACATTTTGAGTTCTTGGTCTTACCGTTCGGGCTTACAAATGCCCCAGCGGTGTTTATGGATCTTATGAACAGGATCTTCCGGCCTTATCTGGATCGGTTTGTGGTAGTCTTCATTGATGACGTCCTGATTTATTCAAAGACTCGTCGTGAACATCGAGAGCATCTCCGCATTGTCCTACAGACCTTGAGGGAGCATCAGTTATATGCGAAGCGCAACAAATGTGATTTCTGGGCTTCTGAGGTGAAGTTCTTGGGCCATATCGTTTCGCGGGATGGTATTTCTGTCGATCCTGCGAAGATTGAGGCGGTAGTGGGCTGGCCACCACCCAAGAACGTCTCGGAGATTCGTAGCTTCCTCGGGTTAGCTGGATATTATCGGCGCTTTGTGCAGAACTTCTCTTCTATTTCCGCACCGCTTACCAAACTTACTCGCAAAGATGTGCGGTTTGTTTGGGATGTCGACTGTCAGAATGCCTTCGAAGAATTGAAGCGAAGGTTGACCAGTGCTCCTATTCTGACAGTTCCGGATGGGAACCTTCCTTATGCTGTGTATACCGACGCCTCCGGGGTTGGTTTGGGTTGTGTATTGATGCAGCAGGGTAAGGTTGTGGCTTATGCCTCTCGACAGTTGAAGCCCCATGAGCAGAATTATCCTACCTACGACCTAGAGCTTGCTGCCATCGTCTTTGCTTTGAAGATATGGCGGAGTTATTTATATGGGGTCAGCTTCCAGGTTTTCTCCGATTACAAGAGTTTAAAGTACTTGTTCACTCAGAAGGACCTCAACTTGAGGCAGCGCAGATGGGTGGAGTATTTGGAGGATTATGATTTTAGTCTGGAATACCACCCAATCAAGGCTAATGCAGTGGCTGATGCATTGAGCCGGTATCCTCATGCTTCCATTTCCTGCATGATTCTGGATGAGTGGAGGAAGTCTTTGGTGATTGGGGATTTTCAGTTGCAGTATCATGATACTGGGAGCCAGGCTTACATCTACCATGTAGTGACTACACCATCGATGCTCACAAGGGTGAAGCAGCTACAGCGGCAAGATGAGGAGCTTGTATTCAGGGTGGGACAACTTCAGAATGGGGAACAGCTTGAGGGTGGGTCGGTGAATGCTGTTGGGGACCTATTCTATCGTGGTAAGGTGGCGGTTCCCAACATTGCCAACTTGAGGCAGGCTATTTTGGATGAGACGCACAGATCCAGTTTTGTCATCCACCCCGGCAGTACCAAAATGTATCAGGATCTGAAGCGTCAGTACTGGTGGGTTGGTATGAAGAGAGAGGTAGCAGAATTTGTTGTCCGATGCATGACCTGCCAGAGAGTTAAAGCCGAGCACCAGCGGCAAGCGGGTTTGCTCCAGCCATTACCGATTCCGGAATGGAAGTGGGAGGAGGTTACCATGGACTTCGTTACCCATCTTCCCAGGACTCCTCAGAGATTTGATTCTATCTGGGTTATTGTGGATCGATTGACGAAGTCGGCACATTTCATTCCTATTCGGATGATTTTTTCTGTTGCCAAGCTCAGTCGGTTATATGTGCAGAACATTGTTCGTCTTCATGGGGTACCTTTGAGCATTGTGTCTGACTGTGATCCTCATTTCACTTCGGATTTATGGAGAGGATTGCAGAAGGAGCTCGGTACAAAGACCCAGATGAGTACTGCACATCATCCCCAGACAGATGGGCAGTCCGAGAGGACTATTCAGATCTTAGAGGATATGTTGAGGTCCTGTATTCTGGATTTTGGTAGCAGTTGGATAGACCACTTGCCCCTGGTTGAGTTTGTGTACAACAACAGCTTCCAAACCAGTATCGGGGTTTCTCCGTTTGAGGCTTTGTATGGTCGGCCATGTCGTTCTCCTTTGTGTTGGGCCGAAAAAGAGGAACGACTTGCGCTTAGGCCAAATATCATTCGAGAGACCACAGAGAAGATCCACCAGATTCGTGAGAGGCTGAAGGTCGTGCAGAGTTGTCAAAAGAGTTATGCAGACCTGAAGAGACGTGAGGTGGAGTTTGATGCTGGGGACTTTGTCTTTGTGAAGGTTCATCCTACCCGTGGTGTCAGCAGGTTTGGGGTGAAGAGAAAGTTAGCCCCGCGGTACATTGGGCCGTTCCAGATTGTTGAGAGGATTGGAGTGGTGGCTTACCGGCTGGAGTTACCTCCTCAGTTGAGGCATGTGCACAATGTTTTCCATATATCCCAACTGAGGAAGTACATTCCTGATCCGTCTCATAATGTTTCGTGAGATGAGGTAACGGTCCAGGCTGACGCGACGTACGACGAGGTGCCAGAAAAGATTTTGGGACGCGAGCTTCGGCGTTTTTGTCATCGGGAGGCTCTGTATGTTCTGGTGCAATGGAGGAACCACACAGACAAAGAAGCTACATGGGAGCTAGAGTCCGATATGGCGAATAGGTACCCTAAATTTTTTCTATGATGTGTAGTTGAGGCGAATTTCGAGGACGAAATTCATAAAAAGGGGGAAAAGATGTAAAACCCGTCAAATTTTAGTAGTAAAAATTTGAATAAATTTTTCGCGAATTTTAAGTGTAAATAATTGGGATCAATTTCGTTAATTTACGATAGGAATTTAGATCGTGAAACCGAACGTTCAATTAAAGGTAATTAATTGTAAAAAAAAAAATTAATAAAAGAATTAATTAAAATCAAAATAAAAAGAAGTAGGTAAAATAATAATGAGGTAGGTAAATTAATAAATGAAATGGATTTAATATAAAATAAAATAAATAAAATAAAAATTAAAAGATAAGGTTTCAAAAAGAAACCTTATCTGTCGATGGTTTTCAGAAATCAACCAGAGGAGAGAGAGAGAAAGGGGAGAGAGAGAGCCGCGCGAGGAGAGAATCGCCGACGCCGGAACGATCTCCGTTCATTGCAATTTTGGTGTCAAAACGTTCGTCTCGAGGAGTAGATCAACGTTTGTGAAGGGCGTTTTCGAAGGGATCGACTCGAAAAGCAGTTAGAAACGTGTGGGAAGCGATTTTCGGCGAAAAACAGATTCAGAGGATTTTGCTGATTTGGAAGCAATTCCTGAGGAGCCATGGTTTACCGAAGATAGGAGGACTCGCCGCAGGGGTATGAGTTATTATACTTACTACGTTATACTTATATGCACATGCACGTATATTATTTTGGTGGGATACCTCTAGTATTGAGGTCGGCATTTTACTGACATAATTATTTTACATATGGTGGCACGTATACTTTATCATTGATTTACACTGCCGATTAGATTTCGATGCCATGTTTTACTTGCCTTTGCCGACGTAGTGTATTTGAGAATTGTCCTGAGATTTATCATATTTGGCATGTAATTGGTTTTATACGTGCATTTTGGTATTGTTCATGCATTAGTTTTCTGCTGTGCCAATTGGAGTTGATACTGGAGATAACCGTCTGGCACTCTTAGCTGGGCCCTTATGCTAGGAGTATCAGGGGGTTTTGCCCAGTTGTTGTGGTACTCCCCACACTTGTTTGGATAGGGTACGCCCCCTGAGAATAGGTGGAATGTAGGGTACGCCCCTTAGAATAGGCGGAATGTAGGGTACGCCCCTTGAGAATAGGCGGAATGGGCTCGGAGGTATGCTCGCCCAGTTACCCGACCTGGCCAGTGTCTGTTCGTTGCTACCCCGGTATGTTAAGTCCACCTTGTGGACCCCTTGGGCCCAGGGTTGAGTGGTTCGTCCCTCCTGGTGTGCCCTAGCGCGTGTTCCGGTGGCCCAAGGCTGAGTGGTTCGTCCCTCCTGGTAGTTTACCTTTTCTCTTCTCCCTATGAGGCCCTGTCTGGTGTTATCGCGGCCTTTCTGTGTTGGTGTGGTTCGGAGGATCCGTGAGTGACCTCTCTTTTCACTGTACACCTGGATATCTATTTTTATGATAGCATTGTTGATGTGGGCCTATTTTCACTATATATATTTATTTTATCGTTAGCCCCATTAACCGTTTTAAATGGATAATAAGAAGAGAAATGAATAACATTGAAATTGGTTTTGATTTTTAAAACGTGCATTGATTTAATAAGGCATGTATCCTTGAGTGGTAGGTATAACATCCCATACTGAGTTTGTCACTCACCCCATCGACTCCCCCTCTACAGGTAAAGGAAGGAAGGCTAAGAAGTGAGCTCTGTCGTGTGGATTTTCCCTAGGGTCACACTTTTTATTTTCTACAGATTTGTGTATATAAGACATTCGAGATTGTACTTTATTTTGGCATGTACTTATTCTCATTTATCTTGTATTTCTACGATTGTTTGTACTCTTTTTTATTTGTTGCTTCGAGTAGGTCCTGGATCAGTGCTAATCTTCCGCATTTAGCCTTAGGTTAGACGGTGGACCTCTCCAAGGTTGACCGTTTAACCTGGCGTTTCTGTTAGGCCCCCTCTCGGGTTGTGACAGATGGGATCAGGAGTTGTAGATGCTCAGTGGATTGTTCATCAAAGCGTTCCTTCACTTGGAAACCAGGTAAACCTTCTCTCTCTCCCTCCCTTTTTTTCCTATTGTAATGGTATGTGTCAGGCCAACTTTCTCGCACTTCAAGTACCAAGTAAAAATGTGGCCATGAGTGGACTGGTACCTTCAAATTTATCCAGTAACAAATCCAATGGCTAAACGACCATTTGTTCATCTTTGAAATTTCTCTCTGCTTTCTTCTAACAGGGGCAAGAAGAGAATGGGAAGGCACCCTGGGAAGGGGTATGAGTTCCACTCTCTCTCTCTCTCAGTGAAGAATGGATGATGAGGTTGGAACTTTGATGTAGGTAAGAGAGAGGTGTAGAAAAGAATGGGCATTGTTTCAAGATAGATTGGCAAATGCAGAGAGGACATATCATGATTCAATGGGACTTGATTTCCCTAATTCAAAACACTTGGGTGAGTTCATGTTCATGGCAGAGACTGTATCCTTACTTTATTGCCTTCTTTCCACTCTGTAAATACCAAATTTACTGATCAAAGTGAATCCCTGGCCTTGGCCACTTTTTCAATCATGTCAAATGCTACCCTTTTGGTCAATACAATTAAATTTTTGAGTACTCATAGCTTAGTGTTTACAACAAATGCTTTGAATAGATCAAAGAAGATGATTGTTGTCCTTCAAGAATTGCAAATTAAGCATAACTCTGCCTGCAGTTGAGATGTTAAAATGGTAACAACTTAGAAGTATGATTTAGTAATAGCCTCTTCAAGCTCTTTGAAATCCCATGCCTCATCTGCACAATACTGGCCTGCATTATTCCAGAAAAGGAACTTAGCACAAATTGGTATTTTTAAGAGAGAGAATCCATTTGATTATCCTCTCTCTCTCTCTCTCTCTTCTCCTTTGCTCTTTTCAGACAACGCAAAACAAATAAGAGACTTACCAATAGCATCCCTTTTGAGGGCAGTTAAATGAGCACAACTGCAAAATGAACAAGGAAGGTGTTCATACATCTTAATTTTCACAATGCAAGATTTTTCTACACCAAAGTGATGAAGCTAATACCTGCCCAGAGCCTTCCCTAAATCTGCGCAGAGCGATCGTATATACGTACCTTTCGAGCACGTTACTCGGAAAACCAAATTTTGCCTGATAAGCAATTCCAATTAAGCGTGACACAGGCAGAAAAATAAAGTACATTGCGTTCAGCAACAGATCACATTCATTACCTGTCATCCAAACTACGTTCAATGTCAAATTCGAAAATTGATATTCGTCTAGCTGCGAGCTCGATGCTTTCTCCCCTTCTTGCTCTGTCATACATTTTCTCTCCTCCAACCTTCAAGAAGGCAGCCGGATATTCAACAAGTTAATGAAGCTTCAACACAGTTCATAATGTACAATCTATGTTCTCATACACTAGAATTATACAACATTCTACTAATTTGCCGAAAACAAAACCGAAAATTTGGATCAGACATAACAAGGCATTAAAACCTTGGACGTAAATTAAAAACCGAAGCAATCATCATACGAAATTCTATACCATGAATACTGAAAGAGAACAAAACACCATCATTGTCTTTAAAAATCAGATTTCTTAATACAGCATAATCACATTGCATCGAATAACCAACAGTCTAAATACTTCAACATTACAGAAGCAGAATAGAAATATTACTTTGATCGCCGAGAACATCGGAGGAACTTGCCAAATCTCACCACAAAAAGAAGCAGCGGCTTTTCTTATGTTCTCGTCTTTGATGTGCTCCCAAGGCTCTCGCTGAATCACCTGCATAAGATGATGATGACGATTATGATGAATGGGCACTAATATAAAATACTACAGGAATCGACAGCATTTGTTCTATTGAAATAAAAAAATCAGTTTTCAGATTCAATACACCAAAGAACAACCCAAAAATGACATTTACAGCTCAAGGGGCTTGATGGAAAGCTTGTTCTTCCCTTCTTGCAAGTCACTAAGATGCCACTCCTACAAACTCACAGACGCAAGGAGTTGCAATAAATTCGTTTAATTTGTTTAGTCTTTGAGTTAAACCACACAGATTGCAAAATTCCCTTTGTAATTCTTCAATCACCAATATCTCAAATCTTGTACACGCAACCATTTGTTATCGAATAGCATCTTAGTTTCAATCCGAGATGAAACTATACTACGAGGGAATGAGAATTTCAACGACAATTGAGTTAAATAAGAAGAATTAATTAGATATGCATTTTTGTACATTATGTAATTGCATACGCATTAAGATTAGAAAAAATAAATACTAAAAATTAAGTAAAAGCAGATAATTTGGTGCAAATATGATTGTGTCCAAAGTTTAGAAGAACACACCGGAGAGTCAGCATCCCATGTTGAGGTAGCCTCGCCTAAACGGAAAATCCCGCTGTAACTCTTAATCATACCTTGGTATCTAAAATACAAAATTGTAAAATTCTTAAATAAAACTTTCTTTTAGATAAAATATGAACAGAAATATTTTCTTAGTATTTAGTGCTCAAACTTCCAAGAATTACATACTTTCAAGTTGGAAAAATAAAGAGTTCACCTGTCTACCGATTTTGTGGCTTTGCCAACACAAACAATCAACAAACCGGTAGCCATGGGATCAAGTGTTCCAGCATGTCCAACCTGTTAACCCAATTGAGAGAAAGAGATCAATTCTCAAGGACGATAAAAAATAAAAGGATTCGACGCATGTAAAGAATTCAACCGAAGCACAATCACACCTTTTTTACTTTAACTAGGCGCCGTAGCTTTCCACATACGGTGAATGATGTCCATCCTGCCTTCATACGTGAAAGTTATATAAAACTATTGAATAAATTTTCAATACTTAAATGATAGATTGACAATTAAGTTGAAGTTTTCAGGAACCAAATTATTCAACAATAACATCAATAAACAGATGCTAGCAAAGACCTAGAGACAAACATAGAAGAAATGAAGCCCACACAGATGGAGGAACATAGCACAGGAGGGAAAGTGAACTTAGAAGCCATAAAAAGCAAGAGTAGGTCGGGGCATGTGATTGAAATGGAAGCTTTTCTCCTGTTAAAGAAGGCTCAATGAAGTAAAATGATGAAGCTAACTAAGTTGATTACATAAAAAGATTTGAATGCTTAAAATAAATGCAAAGAAGAACAAATTTGTGTAGTTAATTCTGCGTTGCCATGGACGTGAAAATACATCACAGTTTACAGATCAATAATTTCCATTTCATATAAATCCAAATAACAAACCTAGCTCAACCTATTTAACCATGGCTCTCTCTGGAGGAATAAGAAAGTAGACTTCACAGAAAAGGTGCTAAAAGAGTAACTATTGGCTTAAAGCAATCAGCAGCAAAACCCCCCAATATTCCATGTTAGTCACTTGGCTTTGATTTGACCAGACAGACCCAAAAAGGGATGTGCTCAGAGGTTGTAGATGAACTTATAAATTTCTTAACTTGCTCAGTATGATGATAATCTTAAGACAAAAAAGAAAAACAACTAAACTAGCGTATGGAAAATTTCCTAGTGATGAAATTTGTCTATTTAACATCACTACAATGTTTATCTTTGCCACCTCTCTTCATATTTGAAAATTTTACACCCTCACAACAAAGATTCCAACTATGCTGATCGACATTGCAAAAGCTATCGACTAACCTTTTGGTTTGTTCACCAAAACCACCGTCCCACAAGGACCGTCCCATGTCGGAGGAAGCTGGCAATGCCTTGTCACAAGGTATGGCTCCCCACTGGCAACTTCAGTATCCTTACTTGGAACTTTTTTCAAGCTCTTGAAGAACTCCTCCACCTTCTTCTCTGTAACACTCTCATTTTTCTCAGCTTCTCTCTTATTCTTTTCCTCTCTCTCCTCAAAGAAAACCAATCTTTTATCTCTTACTTCACTTCCTACCTCATTTTTCTCCCCACTGTTAATTCCCAGTTTTTTCTTCACCCTGGCCTTGGCCTTCCCGCCTAAATTCAGATTTGCATTCTGCTCCGAATTGGATTCCCCGGGTTCCAGAAACGCTTTATCTAGGCAATGATCTGGAAAATACTTCTTTTCCAACTGATAAACCATTTTGTAATGCTTCTCCTTCTCCCATGGATATGCAAAAGTGTCGTAGAAATACAGCTCCTCCTCTCTCTGATGCAGAGTTTTAAACTCCACTACTTCCGGCTTCAATTCGACAAATGCCTCCTCCTGTGATCTATTCTCCTCGTCCGAATCCGACCCGTACATCCTCTTCCTCCTTTTATTGTAGTACTTCCTCTTCGCCTTGTCCATTCCCATATTCTGTAAACCAGTTCGGTCGGTTCCACTCTCTGATGTCAATTTCTCATCCACCCAGTTCTCAAATCCACTTTCCGATAAGGTTTTATCAGCGGACTCCGATTCGGGCGAGTTTTCAGAGTTGGGTTGGCTAATACGCGTTGGTCTTCGGGGAGAATGGATTGGCGAGGACTGTACTGGTCGGTTGATAATCATCTCGTACTGAAGTGGATATGGAGTGGAGGTGGTGGAAAATCGATAGAAACAACGCGTTACAGAGAATTTGTTCTTGTGGAGATATTTGAGGGGAAAAAATGGTTGAAGAAAAGAGAGTGCTTTTGAGGTTGCCATTGGTATCGAGCAAACGAAGAAGAGAGAGGCGTGAATTACAGAGAGGGACTTCGCCATTGAAGGTGGCAATGATCAAAATACTCGTACATGATGGCTTGGTTTCTGGGTTTTGGTAGAGGTTTCCATCCATTTCTCTGCAAGGTGAGGGAATGCATAAAAGCCAGTGGAGGTTTTTGGACAAATGACATTTAGTCATTATTAAAGAAATCTAATACCATTGATGGACGGAAAGTTCTATTTTCTCCCTTATTCTTTCTATATCCATCTCATTCATAGGTAATGTCATAACATTTGTACTCTAATTGTACCTTAAGTACTTTATTATTTTAATTATTTCTAATTTAGTATAATTATTTTACTAATAAATAAACGAATTCAGCTAATTCTCATTTAGATTTTTAGTTCTAATTCTTAGAACTGAGTCGGCCACCTAATTCTGCCTCCCAAATTTGTGTCATATCCTATGATCAACATCATGTCTAGGTGGGAGATGCTGAGGTAGCTCGACAGGCATCATGTCACCAAACTCCTGCAACACATCTGCCACTTCATCAATTAAGACTATGGAAGTTACTAAGATTTTTGTAATTTTTAAGTTTTTAATCTTTCAGCAATCCAAATCGAGTTATAACAAGTCCAAAATTGAGCAAAACCTCCAAAATTCAAGGCAAAATGTGAAAAAAAAAATATAAACAAAAACCCGCACAAATTGATCCACAAATCGATCAAAAGTACTGCATTTTTAAAAAAAATTATCAAATAGTATGAAAACTTGTACACCATAAATAAATTGATAGTAATCAATAATAATTCTTCCATCTAATATATATTCCTATTTTCTCCTTAGTGTATAGGTGAATATCACATAAAACCGAATTCAGACTAAAAAAAGGTTTTGGCTTCTTGGCATGTCATTTGGATGGAATTCAATTCTTAATGACTTGTTTTGTATAACCAAAACGTTACCTACTATCGTCATAGACGCCCGAGAGCTCATAAGAAGGTAGCACGAGGGATAATTGTTTGTTTTTACAAAATGCACCCTACGTATTATGCTTCACCTTATATTAATATAATCGTGACAACTCCTAGATTTTTTGTTATCAAGAATTTCTTTTTTATCGTTTAGTAGAAATAAATTTCTGGAGCAGACTCTAAGATTTATTCAACATCGCATGATGGATCTACATTTATATAACTATTAGATTATACATTATAGTTATCATTTAACGTAAAATTCATTAAAAGTGGTTTAATATGATTTTATATTTAGACTTTAAAATATATATGATAATATGAGTCAAACACGATAGACCAATACATGTGTGACGGCCCCGACCCGATCGGGGTCGAAGAGCCTCACTCGGGACATTTTAAAACGTGGACTATTTTTTTTTTAAACTTTTACTACCTTTAAAACTTAGAAACTGTGGACATTCAGAAACTGTGGACAATCAGAAGACATAAAATTCTGAAGACTCAAAACTGGAGTGGTCAATTGAAATAGTCAACAGAATAACCAACAGAAACAGAAAGCAAAATAAACTTTGGATGTAAGAACTTCTACCCTTTTTAAAACTCTTAAACCTTGAAGACGTGAAGACAGAAAATCATAAAACAGAAATGGATGACTGGAGTGAATGAGCAGAATAAAACAGGAAAGAACGAATGTACTGTAACACCCGGTTCCATCGAACCGATTTTACCTTGTCATCTAATAGTGTACACTTTATGGATGAAATTGAGAAAAATATTGATTAGATTAATGAGTGACTAAGTAAGGACATAATGGTAAATGGAGATCTTTAGTGGATAATGTATTTAAGGGAGGGTTTAATAAGGTTTAGCCGCCACTGTTTTCTCGTTTTCCTTTCTCGGCATTCAGTTCAGCTAGGCAGAGTTTCTCTCGGCGATTTTCCCTCCCATTTTCTCCAAGCTAGGTGAGTTCTACTTCGATTTCTTGTTATATTGTAGCTATCAATGTTAGAGGAGATTTTAAATGCGAGTTTTGAGAATGCTGTAAGTGAGAGTTATTTCAGGTTCGGGGAATATCAAGAATGCTTGATGATCTGAGTTCCCAAACTAGTTTCCTTATGAGTTCTGGTAGATTTGAAGATAGTTTAGAATGAAGTTTAACTAATACTCTGTCTACGGCTATAGGTTTAAGCGAAAACCGAAGTAGTTTGCAACCAAACTTTTTCAGGAAACCAGGTAAGTAGAGTATGTATGTGCCTTCAGGTCTACATCATAAAAATAGTAGGTTTATGCTTGTTTGAATGTTTTCTGTATGTCATGAATCATGTTTTGGAAAGAACACGAAAATGAATTTACATGTAATGGCATGACAAGGTATGAACTGAATGTAATAGATCAGCTGTTAAGGGAACTAATCCGCCCCTTAATTTATGAAGATGATGTATGACTTTGAAAAAATTGATCCGCTTCCCAATGGAATTTAGGATCAGATCAGCTGTTAAGGGAACTAATCCGCCCCTTAATTTATGAAGAGGATGTATGACTTTGGGAAAATGATCCAACTCCCAATGGAATCGAGGGATCAAATCAGAGAAAGAACGTGAATGCAACAGAGATGTGAAAGTAGAAACTGCATATCTAAGATTTATGTTTCAGCATATCATTTCATTGTTGCTTTACTTACTTAGCATTAGGCTAATAGATGAGTTTTGTGATGTAGGTGAAGAAGTTTCAGCAGGTGGGTTCTCCGAGTATGTTGAGGACTAGGCAGGTTGGAGGAGTACATTCACGCATCGACTTGACAATCTGATGAGGCGGTTTAACTAATGTCAGTAGGTACGAAAGTCTAGTTAACAATGGTTCAGTTTTTGGTATGCTAAGAATGTTAATGATAGCAGGAGTTTAATGTTTTTGTTAATTTTGGAGATTTTCTGATTACAAAAAACACGGTTTGGTTTTAGTTGTAAATTGTTATTGTGGATTTATGTGGTTTTGAATAACTGCTGTTGAAATTTACAAGTTCTTTTAGTAAGCAGAGCCATCTGTTTGTCTAGAGTGTTTCTGTACACTGGTGGATGTAGTCTATCGGTGGATGTAATCTATCGGTGGATGTAGTCTATCGGTGGATGTAGTCTATCGGTGGATGTAATCTATTGGTGGATGTAGTCTATCAGTGGATGTTGTCGAACGGTAGACGTGAGTAATAGGTTTTTGTCGTTTTGTGATCGGTGGATGTGAGTAATAGGTTTGTCTTTTGTGATCGGTGGACGTGAGTAATAGAAATTTTGTCGCTTTGTAATCGGTGGATGTGAGCGTAGATGCGAGTAATAGAGTTTGTCGTTTTGTGACTGGTGGACATGTGTAGTCGACGCGTCGTTCGACTGACGTGACTGGTGGACGTGTGTGAAGTCGACGTGTCGTTCGGATGACGTGAGCGGTGGACGTTGGTAGCAGAAGGAGCATTTTGTTTCTGCTTCTACCGCCGATACTGTTTAGCGGTGGATGTCTTCTATTCATGTTTCTACCGCCGAGACTATTCTGTCTCTAATAATACCGCTAGAACTATTCAGCGGTAGAGGTGTTCTGTTTTTCTTTTGTCTTCTTTCAACCAACAGTCTTTAATATTTTATTATTTAATGAATGTCGTTTTATACAAATATTTTCCACTGCAAGTTTTTACGTTTAAGAATCAAATTTTGATTTTGAGTGAAATTTTAAGATTTTTCTCAGAATGTCATAGTGTGATTCAGTATTATGTGTAGCGAACTAGGTTTATATAATTCGGGGCGTTACATGTACAGAATACAACAGAAAAGAACAGGAACTTAAAAATGTGGACGAGTACTCTGAACGAGAGCAGGAAGACATGGAGATATGAAAAATAGAAAATATTATGGAAAAAACATAAACTGGAAGACATATTGTGGAAGGTTACAGTAGATGACAGAAGCCGTGGACAATCGGGAGCTGTGGACAATCGGGTGCTATGTACAATCGGAAACTGTGGACGTTTAAACTAAAAGGCAGTGAGCGTGGACGTTCGTCAAAAGGGCAGTGACCGTGGACGTTTGACATAAAAGACAGACTTTGGACTTTTAAAATAACAGGCAAACTCTCGGTGACGTTATCGTGAACGATAAATTTGGACAATAATACTTAGCTGAATAAAAAACAGAAACCGAAGACAAAATAGACAACAGAAACTGGAGGCAAAATGGACGACTGTTTTACAGAAGGCGTGGATGACTATTTTCAAAGGTAACGTGGACGTTTAAAAATAACAGGCAGACTTTGGACTTTTAAAGCCCGATTCAAAACATAATTTTGGACATCAGAAAACACGACAGAAGTTTAAGAAATCAAACTGTATGGATAGCTCTAAAACCAGAGATAATCCATGCACAACCTAAAAGAGAAAATCTCAAGCAATTGCAGAATATTTCTCAACATACATTCATCTGTCAAACCAGAGTTTTAGAAATTTCAATAGTTGTACAGAATCTAGACATACACTTCAAAAACTCACCAAGCAGGGGTTTTAAAACATAAACTCGATTTTTATACATCGTTTTAAGATTTCAAAAACTGTACAGGACTGGACATAACTTTCAAAAATACATTTTTCATAGGAATAACCTTTGTCTGACTGCAGCAACCAATTCCCGTGAGCTCGATCCGCCAACTACATCAACTCATCAGCTTGAAGCACAAAGTCCTCATCTGGGGGATTCGTACCTACAACAGGGAGTTCAACTAAGGGCCTAGAGCTCAGTAAGAACATAAAATGCGGTGATGCATATGCTGTGTATGAACATTTTCAATTACATGAACATTACATTACTTTATATTACGTTCACTGGACAGGAAGGTATAAGTGAGAAGAAGAGCTGGCGCAACAGGAGTACATGCCACAACAGGACATAACAAGAGTACATGACATGATGTCAGTCCTCGTCCACACTTAACCATACATTACATTACAGGTTTTATCTTTCTTAATTTCAAATCCGGTGCTGAAAATATTTATAGGGTTTTCCAAAAAACGTGTATGCACGAACAGGTATGATGCTTAAACTCAATATATACAGATGACAGAATAAAAACAACGGGAAACAGAACACAAAGAACACGTTTAACTTAAAGCGTAACCTACGACCTAACTACCCAAACCAAAATCTAGTATCTCCGTGCTGTAGAGGCTTAAGGGTCAAACCTATACGTATGAACTTACCTGTTGCCCGAAATGCAGCAAGCTTGAACGCACGAGCACTGTGGTTTGCAAACCTATAGTATGCATAAACGGATATTAACCTTAAACTTCACAAAACTAGCAAATAACTCACTTAAACTTGTTAGAAAGGTGGGAGGAAGAAAGGTGGAGTGTTCAAGCGATGAAGAGAGGAAGAAAGATGAAGCTTGTCTTCATCAACAAGTTTGACACATGGCATCAAGCCATTGGCTCCATTCCACCAACTTTAATTCCATCCCAATTTATCCCTCTATGCATTTCTAACTATTGGTTTCGTTTAGTTGCACATTAGTTCGGTTTTTCCCCACTAAACGTCCAAACGAATTCCAATAAAATAATCATTGTATTTATGGCAACTTAAATCCATACAATAATTCAACAGATTATTACATGGCCAAAATACCGGGTGTTACAACATGTGTAGATACATGAGCGACATTACTTATTCTGTGATGGACATACTGATAATAACATCATGTATGTTTACAACAGGGTTAAAGTGTCCACAATTCATAAGCATTTTACATTATTGAGAGAATCTGTCACCTCTAGAGAGAATCAAAGTGTAGTTCTTATTGAAATGTAAGACTTAATTACCCAACTTCTTGTTCTAGAAATCTCTCAAATGGATTTGGGTATGTCGTTTCTTTTGATTTCTGATAGAGATAAAGACATTGTTTACTTTAAATATAGTTTTATCTATAGATCTCGTATGATTTAAGTTCTAACACAAACAAATAAACTTTTAGAGTCTATATGTCTAGTTTGGCATTAAAGATTTATTAAATCACGTGAGACGGTAAGAAAAAACATGTTCGTATGAAACAAAATAGAAGTTATGAACGAAAACTCATTACTTTTGCATGTTATAAACAAACATTACAGGAAATTCTCGCAAAAAGTCGCATTATTACGAGAAACCCAAAATAAAAATAAGAATTTGTGAGAGAGATTCGTGAACGAGAAAGAGAGAAAAGAGGAGGACAATGGAGGGATCGAGATGGATAGAACATAAACTTTAAAAAAATCATTTTTGAATATGTTATTTGATCTTTGTAATTTTAATAGATATTGCAACGACTGAATTCAATTCTCATAATCATAAGCCAAAGAAGTAAAATTATTTAAATCAATGATAAATTATATGAATTTATTTTATATATTCTCACAATAAGAAAGAGCAAGTTTATCATTTTTTGGGAATAAAGGGAGTTCGTTCAAGTACATGGTGCATGAGAGTTTGCCAAGGCATGGACTAAGTTTAGTCTAAGATGGAGACGAAGATAGAATCATAGATTCGACCCAAGGTGAGCCCAATTAGGCCGGGCTTAGACTGAACTTTGGGCTAGTCTGTCAAGTGCCAAACCTGAATTTTTGAATTCAAAGTTGGCTCTAGTTTCAAATTATAGGGGTAGATTTCAGTTCTGTTATGTTTGGTTCTAATATTCAAAAAACCGATTTTGGAACCGAATCAAATAGAACCGATATATTATGTTCAGTTTTCGGTTCTAATTAAGAAAAACTGAGGAAAACAGAAACGAATCGAAGGTAAATTCAATATTAAAAAAAACAAACCACAACTCTATCACCGATTACCGAACCAACCCTAACTGACCCTCTATTGTAATTAGGGGTGTGCAAAACCGAACCAGAACCGATGAACCGGTGAAATTGGTCCGGATCGGGTCGGTTTTGAGCAAATAAAATCAACATTCGGTTCTATTTTGTAGGAACCGAATTTATTGGTTCGGTTTTTGGTTTGGATCCCTCAAAACAGACAGTAACCGAACCGACCAATTAAAGTTTTCTGAAAAACCAATTTCAAACCCTAGTTTTAAAATAAATATAAAACCGGTCCACCTTGACCCATAAAAATTAAAGTCAATCGTACCAGTTCAAAGCCCTAAATTTCTTCGCTCTCTACTCTGGTCTCTGAACTCTCGTCTCTCTGGCCCGTTCCCTCGGCCTCGACAGTCGACAACATTTCGAAGCTCGACTCTCTGGCTAGCGGCTGCTGCTGTTCTTTCTCCCACTCGGCAGTCGGCACTAGGTACGTTCTATTCTGAGTATTCTCTATCATTTTGTTATTCTACTTCTAATGGCTTTTTTTCTTTTTGCGATAATTGGTCGATGATGTATGTTTGTGTTGTTGCTGTTGAACTCTGAATTAGCAAGAATCTGTTTAATTTTTTGTTAACGTTTTGGCTTTTTACTGTTTTTTTTTTTTTTTTTGCAATCTGCTTAATTTGTTGCAATCTGTTTAATTTTTTTTGCAAGCTGTTGAACTCCGAATTAGCAAGAAGCTGGTTTTTTTTTTTTGAAATCTGTTTAATTGTATTGGATTGCAATCTCTTTGTGTCAGCCGATGCTTTAATTTTTGGTTAAGTTTGTGTTGTTTGATTTTGAAATCTGTCATTTGTATTTTTTGCAATCCGTTTTGTGTCATCTGTTTCTGCCGCTCGAGATCTGTTTAATTTAACAAACCGGAACCTAACCGAAATTCCGGTTCGGTTCCGGTTCGGTTCCGGTTCGGTTCCAGCATCGTTTAAGCTCGGTTTCGGGTCAAATTTCCAAGAACCGAAAGCTTGTCGGTTTGGTTCGGTTGTACTCTAAAACCGAACTGAACTGACAAATGCCCACCCCTATTTGTAATATGCTTTCTTTCTTTTTATTCTTCTGCAGCTTTTCGCGCTTAAGGCTAAACCTAGAAAACCTTCGGCGTGGTGCCTTCTTTCCCGAAAGCCATAAGAGCTATCCTCGGGTTGCAATCGCTGCTTCTGTATTTCCGTCATGGTGAAGAGGAGCAAAAGTAGGTGGAAGTCAGTTTCTAGTTTTTGTGATTGACTCTCGAATTTTCGAGTACATGTGATTTATAATGCTGTTTATATTTTTCTTGATGTGAAGAGAGTAAGAGCAAGAGGGTTTCTCTGAAGAAAAAATACAAGGTCATTAAGAAGGTGAAGGAGCACCATAAGAAGAAGGCTAAGGAAGCCAAAAAGCTATCTTTTTCTCGCAAGCGCAAGGTCGAGAAGGATCCAGGTATTCCTAATGATTGGCCCTTCAAGGAACAGGAGCTCAAAGCTCTTGAAGCTCGCCGAGCTCGAGCTATTGAGGAATTGGAGCAGAAGAAAGCTGCCCGCAAAGAAAGAGTATTGTTTCAGTTTTTTTTTTTTTTTTTGTTTACCAAATTACTTTCAAGTAATTTATTAGCAATTTGACTGTATGATTTTATTTTACTCAGGCGCAAAAGAGGAAGTTGGGTTTACTAGAAGATAATGATGTAGTATCAAAAAACGAACAAATGGTTGACGATGATTCAATTGTAGCTAGGAAAAATCGAGGTAAGATTAGGAATTGACCATCCCACTGGGAATTACTGAAAAGTACAAAATGAAATCCCCTGGTTGTCTTTCTTGATTTTATTTTCTATGCTTTAGTAGATAACTCGGATAGAGCTTTCTACAAAGAGTTGGTCAAAGTTATTGAAGCATCTGAAGTCATTTTGGAAGTTCTTGATGCTCGTGACCCCCTCGGCACCCGCTGTGTTGATATGGAAAAGATGGTGATGAAATATGGTCCTGATAAGCATCTAGTGTTACTTTTGAACAAAATAGGTATGCTATTTTATTAGCATTCCCTGCGTCCATATATTTTGTCCTTGTCCTATGATATGCATGCTGCCGTCCTCACAAGCCTTCTGGAATTGGATTCTATGCGGCTCTCTTAGGTAGTGTTTATTTGTGCATAATTTGGGGGATCATGATCCAAAAGCTATTTGATCCTCTGGCAACTATGAAGTAGTAGTAGAAAAATTATACATGCATGAATTGAGTAAAAATATATCTGAACATATCAAAAGATGGGTGGAGACTGGAGTATAGTTATTAACATATATCCCCCTGTCTGACCAAAGCCTGAGAACTTTGCTGTCTCTTAGTGTCATGATAAGGATTGTAGCGGTTGTTGCTTTTTGGTCTGTTTCTTCTTCAAACACCTTGCTCGAATAGTTTCAAGTTCTATGTCACAAAGGTGACAATCGTTGGAGTTTGTATATGATGCAATTGATGCTTAACAAATTGGAATTGATTTTCTTCCTTGTTTGTAATGAGTATTGCTAGGTGTACTCTTTTAAAAAACCTGCTGGCGTGTCAAATAATTATTGGTGTAATTAATATAATAAATTATAAAAAATAATTTATTACATTAATTACACTTTAATTGCATTAATCATTATTGGACACGTCATTAAGTTTTTTAAGAGAGTAACTCTAGCATTACTCTATAGAATATAATATATCTCAATTGAGAGAAATTGATTTCTTACATATTTTACTATACCATCTGGAGTATATACCATCGATAATTTGGTGTACATCAGATCTTGTCCCTCGAGAAGCTGTTGAGAAGTGGCTTAAATACCTGAGAGAAGAATTACCAGCTGTTGCATTCAAGTGCAGCACCCAAGAACAGAGGTCGAATTTAGGATGGAAATCTTCATCAAAATCATCAAAACCCAGCAATATTTTGCAGACAAGTGACTGTCTTGGGGCTGAAACTCTTATTAAGTTGTTGAAGAATTATTCAAGAAGTTATGAGGTATTTCTTGTGTTTAAAGGACATGCATTAATTACATTTGGTGGATATAATTTTATTTATTTTTCTATATGATAATTTTATCGTGCTCATATTTCTTTGGAAATTTCTTTCTCTTAGTGTGTTAAACAGTATCAAAATAATTCCTGATATAATATTTTGCCTTCATTATAGATTTGGCCACTGTAATTTAACTAAGGTATAGCCAACGCTAGGATAGTTTAGTTTGAAGTATTTCCATCTCTGATTAAAGTCTGTTTGTTTTCTTTAGGAATTTCATGTTTTTACTCTGCCACATATGATATGTTAAAACTTTTTGGACGTCTATTAATTTTTTTGTCCTTTAACCATTGTGGCAGATCAAGAAGTCAATAACAGTGGGTGTCATTGGCCTCCCTAATGTTGGTAAAAGTAGTCTTATTAACAGTTTGAAAAGAAGCCACGTCGTCAACGTTGGTGCCACTCCTGGATTGACAAGATCAATGCAAGAGGTTCACTTGGATAAGAACGTGAAACTTTTGGACTGCCCTGGTGTTGTGATGATAAAATCTAAAGAGAATGAGGCATCCGTAGCTCTTAGAAATTGCAAAAGAATTGAGAAGCTTGATGATCCAATAAGTCCAGGTGATTGAACTGTTTTTCAGTGGTTGTGCTTGGTTGCCTCCAACTAATGAACTATTTATATTTTTCTTTCTCAGTTTATTAACTTATATACGTTATGGTTATTTTTTTAATTTATTTTTCAATCGTGAATTTTGATGTCTAAGATCATGGGTATGACCAATTGGGTGAGCCATATTTTGCCAGCTAAACATTTTGGCAAATGAGCATCTGAGATTGAATAAAATTGTTGTATGTTGATGTATTTGTTTTTTTATCTGACTATGTCTCGCATGCTTTTCTTTGCTGCTGGGATTTCGTTTCTTAGAGGCTTGCTTAGTAATGACTTGTGATCTTTCAAATATCTTAACGCCTCACAAAGTTCCTTTCAAGATTTTACTCTTTTTTTTTTTATTATTAGATTGGTAAAAAATGTTTTAGAAGACATGAGGTATTTTTTATGCAGTTTTGCTCAATTATTGTAATTAGTTGTGTTCAGCCTTGACTTGGTTACAAGAATGATTGGTGACAATCTTAGAAAGAGAGGGGGAATATAGCTCAGTTTTGGAATGGAACCTCTTTAAGATAATCTGTTGTAATGTGATATTGTTATTTGGGTTTTAACTATTTTAAACTAGTCCAGCTTCCTCATTTGTTCTCTATATGGTCATTACAGTGAAGGAAATTCTCAAGCTTTGCCCTGACAAACTATTAGTAAGTCTATATAAGATCCCGACCTTCAATTCAGTTGATGACTTTCTACAGAAGGTAGCTACCATTAGGGGCAAACTAAAAAAGGGTGGTGTGGTGGATGTTGAAGCAGCAGCAAGAATTATTCTGCATGATTGGAACCAGGGTATGATTGTTTTCTTTTTCCTTCGAGAATCCCTTCCGGTTAAAGAAAGTGGCTGCAAATTCAGAAGATGATCTGTAATGCATGACTTGTTGTTTACTTTTGTTTTTTGTTTGTGATAGGTAAAATTCCATATTTCACTATGCCCCCAGTCAGGAGACAATCAGAACCTTCAGAAGCCTGCATTGTTTCGGAGCTCGAGAAGGAATTTAACATTGATGAAGTTTACAATGCGGAATCCTCATTCATTGGAAGCCTCAAATCTGTTGATGATTTTAATCCTGTTGAAGTTCCTTCAAGTTGCCCGCTAAGTTTTGATGAGAAAATGCTAGAGGTTTGTTGTTGTCTCGCATCTTTTCATGTCAATAGAGTATGGTAGCCATTATTATACATTATTTGAGCATTATGTCCTTGATATATACTTACAATCAACTACTTATATATTTCTTCATCAGTATTGTTTCTAAGGTGCAGATACTTGTTGAAAATCACCCCGTTTGTTATTATTTTGCTGCAGAATGATAATCCTCAAATATCTTCTCCAGACGATCAAATTCAGGAAGATATGGCAGATGATGGAGAAGATGATCGACCCATGGAACATCAAGAAGAAGGAACAACGAAAGAAAATACGGCAACAGCGAGGCAAAACGAGAAGCTGTATGATGCAGAAGGCATGCTTAATACAAAGATGAAGAAGGCAGAGAAGAAGAGAAGAAAGAAGGCCGACAAATCAGCTTCTGCCGATGCTATGGAGGACGACGACTACGATTTCAAGTTGGATTATCGGAAAAAGAAGTAGTCCGAGAATTTCATGAACGAAGAAGAATGATTATAGGTGGAAGAGCATTCAACTCCATTTTGTTTTACTTTATTTAGTTTGACTTGCAGGCGTATGATAATCTCTTTTGAGCGATGTTTGTTGTTTGCTATAAGGAAATTTTGACTTTAGGCAACCAATTAGTTATGCAGAACATGAACATATCAACCTGCCCATTTCTATATAATCAAAAATCAAAAGCACAACTAGTAGCAACCCTTGAAATTGTGACCCAAATTTCCACCTCGATCATTTCGATATCCACCTCGGTTGCCACCGAATCCACCCCGATTACTCTCATACCCACCATCATAATTTTCATATACACTCCGAACACGTCCTTGCCCTCGACCATATGAATCTAATCAAGTGCTAAAAACATGTCAATATTCCTTTCAATAACAAAAGCAACAACTATTAACTCTACAGAATATCGCATTCCATAAAGACTGTCATATCCACCACGAGGTAGACTTTTGATTTGGTTGTCCTGCATTGATTGGACTTTCATACCTATAAATTTTAATTAAATCAAAAAATTAAATGGTATAGTCTATGATTACATAGAAAATAAGTAAATTCATTTTTATGAATTTCCAGACCTTGCAAACAAAAAACTCCTAAAAAAGAGAAGCAAATAAAAACTAACAATGAAGGAGTGAACACGTGGTAGCAAATCTTTCGTAGAAATTATTCCAAATGCTATTAAAACAAGAGTCTTCCGGACTTTTCCTCTAATTTAAACAACGTATTTTTCTCTATTTCAAACTGTCACACACGCAGAAACTAAAAGCTCGTGGTCGAAATTCGGTGAAGTTCACTAGAAGTCTGTCAAAATTTGACAGAAACCGGCATGTTCTCTTAGAGTCTAGCTCGACCTCTGCTGAGTTTGGTTTCAAATTTTATTTGGGGTTTGGACAACCCTGCAAGCCAGTCGTCAAATTTAACAGATAGATGATTGTCCACAAAGAGTTGACTGTGCACACGACTGTGCAAATTTAACAGATGTTATAATTGTAATATCTATTTTACCAGATATTACTAAAATTATTGTTCTACCAGTGAATAATTGACCTGTGAAAATATACATGTCAATTGTAAAATTACATTGTATATCCAAATTATTCTTAAAAATTAAAAAAGAAAAACTAAACTTATAGTCTACAAGCCTCATTAAGTTGGACTTTCTATTTTTTTAGAAAAAGAAAAATTATACAAAATTAAAAAAAAAAAGACATTAATAATGATGGTTGATGAAACATCACCATCTTTATCAAATGGAAAAGCTATGACGACCTCAAATTCAAGGTCGATTAAATGAATTATTAACTTTATATATATGAAATATGCACAGGATGCAAAATGGGGTCTCATTTTTGGAGAACGGGCCCGTTCTTTGGGCCACGTAGATCGACCTCCATTCTTTGAGATCGGATGACCGGTATGAGCGAATTTATTAAGTTTTGCATATTTCAACAGGGACTTTGTTAAAAGAATAGAGATTAGTGTGAGACAAGCCGAGGGTTTGGGGTAATTAAAAAATGATAATTTTGAACTTTGGGATAGTTAAAAAATAATAATTTTGAATTGTTCAAGTGAGATCGGGGAGTGATGACCCCTTGAAAAAGAGTTATTTTAGGGTAACATTTATATATGAAAAATTACTTAAATTGAGTGAAATATAAATTATTTCGATCAAAATTTTGAAAATTGCTATAGATTGCTACAACATTATCTGTTTTGAAGAAGTAATAGATTTTATGTAAATTTTCGTGTAATATCGGATTTTTAGCACTAAAAGAAATTTTGCTGTAACTTTAGTGCAGATGATGCCAACTGAGTTATACAGATTTTGAAAATTAAAAAGATAACCAAAAGATTTAATGGTGAAATTCAAATCAACGGAAAAAAAAAAACTACATGAAAAGAGGAAAACAAAAGAGAAAATCCAACAAAATAATGGAAGAGAATCAACCAAGAAAATGGAATAAATAGAGGACTTTGTAAAGAGAAAAAGTGTGGAGGCAGGAGGGGCCGAAGGGAGGTCTAAGAGCATCTCATCTCCAGTGGTAACAATTCCTTAAGTTGCCACAAACATAATAAATTTTATTCTATCTCTTCTCTACATCATTTTTAAGCAACTTCTCTAAAAAACACTCTAGTGGTGAGCAACCTCTAAAGCCACATAATTATTATTTAATAAATTTTATTCTCTCTCTCCTCCACATCATTTGTAAGCAACTTCTTTAAAAAAACACTCCATAGGTGAGCAACCTCTAAAGTTTCTCATCATGGTCCCACATCTAAATTTTTATATTTATTTTTCTTAACAAATTTATAATCATATTATATTTAATAAATGGAGTAAATATTACATAGAATTGAAATTAGACAAAAAAATAAAAATTATTTCTAAATAATTAAAATACAAATAAAAAAATCACACAAACACGAATATCATTGAAATATTACATAAATACAGTTACAATGAGACATAATGAAATATTAAGAAAATACTAAATGCATACTTCACTATCTTATAACAATTATTTTCTACAAAAATAATACATTAAAATTTCAAGATATTAGTCTTAATATGATCACACAAATGTTCATGATCTTTTTTTGGTTGATTAGTCATATACGACGTATCCATAATGAGATAGTCCATGTATTTTGTTATCCTCTCGTCTTCTGCTTTTTTAGTTTCTATCTCCACTAATTTTTCTAACGCGGCTACTTTCTGAGTTTGAGTTTGCAAATAGTCAGAAGGCTCTCCTTTTTTCTCTTTGTTTTCCTTTCCCTTTCTTTTGGCTGCCTTTTGGCCTATCCGGCGCACTTCATGTACTTCATCGTCGCTCTTTTCTGGATTATACAACGAAGTGTAGGCCCTTGATTTGGAAACTTTTGTTCTTTTAAATACCTCTGGTTGGTATGAAGTATTCCATTTCGGCTCATCCTTTAACAACTTCCAATAGTAGTCAAGCAGAAAGTGAGAGCTGTCATTTTTCAGATTTATACATTTGGTGGGCATGCTCAATAATTTGGTCATCGGACCACCCACTATGGCGTGCTCGTTGAACTCGTTGGTAACAACCAGTTAAACGTAGTACCTTAGGATTTACCTTGTTCCAATGGTCCTTGCATTATTTCCCTGTTCTGCTAGGCCTATCTTCGCGGTGTTCGTTGAAGTAATCAGCAATCCGGTCCCAAAAACGTGCTGCTGTTGGTCAATCCCAACAATAGAATCCTTAGATGTGTTGAGTCATCCGTTTATCAGAAGTATATTTGCTTCATCACTCTATTTGATTTTTCGTTTGGATTTTTGAGGTGGATTCTCCTCATCATGTAGATGCGCATTCTCTAACCCGTCTTCACTGCGTGCAGGTCGGGATTCAGAAGCAGAAGTGTGAGGGAGGTGAACCATATGGTTGTGAATTTCCAAACGGGACAAATGGTGAATATTGGGGTGTCTCAAAAGAACTCAATTTTGGGTAATGAAATTGTGGATATTGAAAATTTTGTGAATTGTTAAAGTTTGAGGATACTTGAGGATATTGAAAAAATAGATTTTGGGAATTTGGATTAGGAGATATTTGCGAATTTTGGAAAAATGAATTTTTAGAATTTTGGGAAAATTAAAAAAATGAATTTTGAGAATTTGGCTGAAGAATAGTTGAAGCACTTTGAGAAAATTGTAAAAATAGATTTTGATAATTTGAGTGAGTAGAATTTGAAGAATTATCAGAATCTATAATGAAATTGAGGAAGATGAGAAGAATTTGTGATGGAAAAACTAAATAAAATATTTGTATTATAGATAGAAAAAGTAAAAGAGAATAAAATATCATTTTTTGACTTCAAAGAGCCGTTGCTCAACGGGTGCAAAAAAAAAAAAGCAATCTCTTTCGCAATTTTAGTAGGCCATAGGTTGCTTACAATGGTTTAGCAACTTTGGTGGTAAGTTGCTTTGACAAGCAATGTCTTTAGCAACTACCACTGGAGTTGCTCTAAGGGCCAGCACGAGAGAGAAAAAAAAATTAGACATTGAGAGAAAGAAAGACATGAGAGAGAGAGAAAATTAGGGCTGGGCACGGTCCGGTCCTGGCCGGTTCTGGACTGGACCGGTAGTTTCGGGAATTTAATTCCTGGAATCGGAACCGGTCCCTAGGGAACCGGTACCGAAACGGTACCGGATCGCAAAATTCAGCTCGGTTCCGGTTCGGTACTGGTTCCCTCCCATGTATTTTAATTTTTTTTTTAATTTAAAAATAAAACAAACCATAGATCTGGACTCTGGTTTACCCGAAGCCATAGATCTAGTAGAAGGGCACATTGGAGAGTAAAGTCTCGTCGATATCAAACACCCAAGGGCCAAGCGTCCTTCCCGTCCGAGGAGATCTCCATCGTCTTAGAAAACGCCGAAGCGAACCCCGCCACCTCGATGGAATCCGACAAATACCGAGCTCCATTGATGTAGTTGGCGACGTACAGCGCGCATTGTAAAGGAATAATAGACTTCCAGTCGCCGGCATTGTTCGCCTCGATGGAGAATTTCTAGCTCTCACAGTAGGAGTTTATGCTGCTGGAAGCATTGTGGGAAGCCAGAAGGAGAAGAGCGGAAAGGAGGAGGAGGAACTGAGGAGTGAAATGAGGGAGTGAAATGAAATGGGGAGTGAAATGAAATGAGGGAGTGCAGAGGGCTGGGCAGTGGGCACGCTGGACGTGAAAAATGAAATTAGGGGTTTTTTTGTTTTTCAAGTTATCCGACCCATTGGTCGGATAATCCACCGGGTCGACCCATGGGTCGGTTCTCTCGTGGGATTTCCCGGGCCCAGTACGAGGAACTGGGAACCGGACCGCGGTTCCCAGTTTCCGAATCCGTGGAATCGGAACCTATCACGACCCTAAGACTGTACCCAATTTCCGTACTATTTTTTTTTTTTTTATATACTTTAACTAAACTTTAAGTGGAGCCAAACCGAAATCGAAACCAGAATCAAAATCGGGAATGAAATCTATGTTTTAAATTATCCTAAACAAAACCAATTATAAACTTTAAATCAATTAAAACAATTTAATTAAAACATAAAATAACTTATTAAATACAATCGGCCATAGGGGGCAAAAGGGGCAATCGCCCAAAATACAGGGCGATTGATCGCCACAGTTTGTGGCAATCAATCGCCACACCCTCTGGAGATCCAGAGGGAGGCGATTCTCTCTCCGCGCTTGGCGACTATTCGCCAAGTGCTCTGTTTCCCTCTCCCATTCCTCTTCTTCTATCTTCTTTTCCTTCCGCCACACCTGCGCCATACTTATAACCTCACCATTCAATATCGACTAACACTACTGTCATCATAAACTTAAACCCAACCAAAACTCAACATTCATACATTCTCGTAACTCCACTCAAAACTGATTTAAAATACAATTAACACGAAGTACATTTTCATGAAAACGAACTGCGTGGGTACGTTTAAAACCTAAACAAATCCTCAAACAGTTATAAAAGCAGTTTCCAAAACGTTTAGAACCTCAAAAGTAACCTATCAACTACCAGTACCAAACATCCTATAATGTCTACACAACTATTCCTTTCAAAACATCCCAAAAATCCTCAAAATCTATACATACTTCCCCACGGGTCGGTTAAGCGTCGACTACGCCAGCACACCACGCGAGCCATCATCCGTCAACTGTGTCACTCTTCAGGTGGAGGGATCTCATCATCACCTGTTTTCTTGTAATCACCTACACCATACAACACACTATGAGATAAAAATCTCAGCAAGACTCGTAAATGCAAATGCTATGCTATGCAATGCAATGCTATGCTATGCACTGTAGGTGTCACCGAGTTCCTATCCCCCTTGTAATATCCGGTTTGTACGGACCTTTGATTATATATTATGTTATATTATCATTTCCTTATTTAATGGCATTTTTGGTAAATATGTCAAATCAGGTCCGATTCACAAAAAGAAAGCGTCATTACGATTCTAACGAATAATAAGAATTTTAAGAAAATTACGGGAATTTTCGGAGATCAAACACTACATTCCGAGTAAATACACTTTTCGTAATGTAAAAGACGTTCTCGTAAAAATAGCGAACGAGGTCCAAATTGCGAACGGACAGTTTTAATAAATCCCTGGCAATGAATAGAAGTTATTGGCAAAATATGGAACTTTCGAGAATCTGAATAGTTGGACGATTAACGAAACGAAGGATGAAACAAATAGATTTAAGTAAGAAGGGCAAAATGGTAATTTGCAAATCCATTTTAATAAATAACACAAAATCACTCTTTTTCCCTCACTTTGCTCTCTCTTCTCTCTTTTCTCTCTGGAACGCACGAACAGAGAAGGTTTCTTCTCTCGGCCGCCGGCGTTCTCACGTCGTTCCGACTTCGTTCGAACTCCGTTTCTCCTCCGTCCTTCACGGTTTCTTCTCCTCTCGCAACCCTCGGTATGTAGCCCCAATCTCTGAGCGTTTATTTCGAGTTTTCGATTCGATTTAGGGTTAGGGTTTCAATTAGGGTTTCGACGAAAAACGCGAATTAGGGTTCGTAATTAATAGGTTAGCCTTGATTAAGTATATATCGAACGTATTGGACGTTATTGGACGAAGATAAACCAATTTGTAAAAAAGTATAAATTATAGAATTTTCGGGTTTTCGGAAATAACTCGTAATATGGATTTCCAGAATTATCGAGCGTTGTGTCGTTGTTTAAAAGCTTCGATTTGTTAAATTAAGGATTTTATTAGTTTGGACATTTAATCGTTTAAATTGGGTTTAACGACAAATATCGTGTTTTACCTCAGACACGCGACTCCAGTGGACGAAGCTTGAGATCCAGCGCACTCAAGGTAAGTTCTCGTGACTTGCTTGACCGAAAGGTCTACACCATACTTCGTCGTCGTATCAAGGATCCTTGAGGGTTCCTTGTTTTACGTTGTTTAGGTTGGGTAGTTAGGTTAATTGTTTATAGGTTATGTTATATTGTCTGCTGATATGAACTGTTTGTTTACTTTCCGCTGATATGAACTGTTCATGCATCACGGTTTTCGAAAGTCATGAAAAGGAATTTCTGCACGTGTTTTTAAGAAAAGGAACGTATATCTGAAATGAAATCTGTAACGAAATCTGAATGAATAAACGTAATCTGTCTGTTTCTGGTCACGCGGGATGGGGCTCAGGCACGGCTGTGCGTGTTGCAAGCGTGTACCCCCCCTCTCTAGGTGGAAAGGGTAGTCCGACCGCTGGATGGGCCCTCTCCGCTTAGTGGGTAGAGGTTTCGGTGACAATTCTGTCTGTCTGTGACGTAATGAATCTGTAATCTGTAATTCTGTATCTGTAATCTGAATCTGAGCATGATTTCTGAATGGCATACGCACGCATGCATCTGCATTTACGTAGCTTACTGAGATTTCAATATCTCATATGTGTCTGTATGGTGTAGGTGATCTGCTAGGTGACGTAGATCCAGGTGAGGACGACGTTCCTCCTCCTGATGTCGGAGGCAGTTGATGGATGATGCTCGTAGGAGTGCGCTGGGCAGTCGAGGCGCAATATGACCCGTGGGGATGTATGTCTGAACTCTGGGTTTATTTTGGGATGTTTTGAGTTGATAATTGTATAGTATACTTAGGTTGTTTGGATCTGGATAGGGATTAGATAACGTTTTGGTAATTGTATGTAAAACGTTTTGGTTTAAACTGTTTAACGAATGTTTTGGAAATGTTTTGATTGGTTTTAGGTTGATACGGTTATGCTCGATGTTTAAAGCTATCCACGCAGTTGGACTTCGCAAAGTCCGACTCGAGTCGATTGAGTTTAGAATACGTTTAAATTGGATTTAAGTAGATTTAAGTTGTGAGTTATATGGAAATTTGGTGTAAAGAAAAGGAGGTTTGCTCTCTGGAAATCGGATTCCAGAGAGCAAACAGATATGTTAAATGCTGTAAAATGATAAGTGTTGAAGGTTGGAAGTCTGAAGGAGGAAATCGCTGCATGCTTGCAGCGATCGATCTCTGCTGCAAAGCAGAGATCGATCGCTGCCATAGCTAGCAGTGATCGAGATCGCTGTGGTTGCCTTCCAGTGCAGCGATCGATCTCTGCTGCCGAGCAGAGATCGATCGCTGCTCAGCGACAGCACTCGGCGACCGAGCGCTGCATATAGCAGCGCCTGGTCGCTGCTACTTTTGAGGGCAGAATTCCGATTCTGCCCTCCCATTCTTTTTATATGTTTTAAGGTTTTTATTTAAATGTTTTAAGATTTATTAAATAGTAATATAATTGTTAAAAAAAAAAAAATGATTTCAAGGTTTGATTATAATTCCGACTTCGGTTTTGATTTCAACCATAGTTTTAATTCCGCGCAAAGTTTTATTAAAGTATAAAAAGTAATAAGTGTAAAAAAAAATAATAATAATAATAATATGGGAAATACGGGTACCGTTTTAGGGGTGTTACACCCCTAACCAGAGAGATCTCATCCAGCGGGCGGACTACTCTTTCCAGTTAGAGGAGGGGGGTGCACGCTTACAACACGTACAGCCGTGCCTGAGTCCCACCTCGCGTGACCTATAAACTGTATGTCTTTCGGCCTGTATGCCTTTCGGCCTGTAACTATATGCCTTGCGGCCCAATTTTATTCTTTGTATTATCTTTAAATTTCATGCAGAAATTTATTTTCATGCTTTTCTTTAAAACACGTGATGCGTGGACAATTCTATATCATAGAGTAAACAAGCAATAACATGTACCATCAAGACTGTGAAGCGTAACCTATAAACCACTAAACCTAGCTACCCAAACCAAGCAAAATTAAACAGACGCATCTCCAAAACTCCTCGAGACGACATTCGACGTACGGTGTAGGCCAATCGGCCAGAGAAGATCACGAGAACTTACCTCGTGTCCAAAACAGCTCAAACTCCGTCCACGAGCGTTGTTTGTCTGAGGCAAAACACAATATTGACGTTAAAACTAATTTAAGCTTCTAAGCGTCAAAATTATCAAAACCTTAACTAAGGAACTTCCTAAAGTTCTAATCCAATTTATTGAGCTATTTATTCGAGCAAATTACGCTCGGCACCAAAATTCCTAATTTACGAGTTTTCCCTAAAATTTCGAAATTTCACAAATTATAACATTTTTCCTAAATCAAATAGATTGGTCCAATAACGTCCAATATATCCTTTATATCCTTAAACACAATAAACTTATCAATTACGAACCCTAAATCGACATTTTTATCGAAACCCTAAACGAAAACCTTAACGATAAACTCTATGAAACTCGGGATTTAACGTTCTAAAACTATAGAATCATACTTAGAGCGTTGTTTGGAAGAGAAAGCGTGAAGAAAACGGAACGATCGGAGGACGAATCGGAGGTCGGAAGAGAGAGAACGCCAATGGAGAAAGAGAAATCGCAGGGGAGGAGTCACTGGAGAATTCGTGGAGTGAAAGAGAAGAAAATGAGAAGTTATTGTTTTTAATAAATTTGGTTTGGTAAATTACCAATTTGCCCTTCTATAGTTTTATATATTAGTTTCGTCTTTTGTTTCGTTAATTGTCTAACAATTCGGTTTCTCCAAATTTTCTTATTTCACCAATAAGTCCAACTTATTATTTGGGATTTATTAAAACTGTCTGTTCGCAAATCGGACCTCGTTTACTATTTTTTACTAAAACGTCTTTTGTATTACGAGAAACTTAATTACTCGGAATATAGCGTCATTACTCCGAAAATTCTCGTAAATTCCTCAAAATTCCTATTAATCGTTAGGATCGTAATAAAGCTTACCGTTTGCGAAACTGATTTGATTTGACATATTTACCAAAAATGCCACATATATTAAAATATTAATATAATATATTAAATCCAAAATCCGTACAAGCCGGGTATTACAGAACCGGTCCCACGGTAGGCAGAACCGGCCAAGAACTGGCCCGGACCGCCGGTCTGGTCTGGTTTTGCGATTCCGGGCCGGTTCTGCCCACCCCTAGAGAAAATAATAGACATTGAGAAAAAGGGAAGGGTTTTCAAGGGAAGCCCAGATGCATACATCACTTTCTTGGAGAAAAAATTGTTGTCTTTATTCTCTCAATCTCATATTTCATAGATTTCTTTATTTTTATTATTTTGATGATTTTCATTATGAATATCTTCAATATGATTGCTTTGATGAATTTTACAATTATGAGTTAAGAGTTTATTTTGATTAGGGAGAAAGTAATTGTTACAAAAAATTTATTGCTTGATATGATTACTTAGTTTTATTTGAATAAATTATTATAATGATTATGGTTAAATTTGATTTATATCGACGGACAAAATTAATTACATATGTTCTTATCGTATTGAGAAATATGTAAAAATTGTTAGATGTATAATAATTTATATATATTAAATTTTACGAAGTTGTTATCATTCAATTTGTATGGCTTCAAGAATATGATTTTATTGAGGTTTTTATTATTTTCATTTTGTCTATAATATAAGAGAAAAATACAGCGAACCACCAAGCAATTTGAAAGAATCTTGGTATTTAAATGAATACCGTAGTAATTTGTAGTTTCAGTAGTGAAATTTACGTAACAAAGAAATCGATCATGACCAATATTTTCATTATCTAATTTCTCATCTTTTAACGTTTGAATTTTTATTTAATTCATATCACCTGATTATTCATTATAGATTAATTTTATTTTACTTAGATTTAAAGTTTGATAATCTTATTTTTTTTGTTCGACTTGTACTTATTATTTATTATTGTGTTAGCGACACATGTGCTTGCATTAAAGTGTGATTTTTCACTAACACCCTCACACTCTCTCAACGAAAAATATATTAAACGATATCAGATTTACTTGAAAATTTTATTACATTTTTAGCATATCATGGAAAAATAATCTGAAAAGTTTAGTGATTTTTCGACACTTGTACAAGTTAATATAAGCAATCACGCTCGCAAATCCCAGCCTTCATTCTTCAATCTCCACTTTCCTTTAGTCTTGCCTTGGGGAGTTGCGACTGCTGAGTGCGGAGTGCCGACTTGCGTCCTGGGGCGGCTACTGGAGGTCCTTCAGAGACAGTGGTCTGAATTCAGAACGTATGTACGTAGATTGGTCGGAGTTTTTGGTTTTGGTTTTCAAAAGTGTTGATTTTAAGGAGAAAGATTTTGGTTTTTAAAATATTTTAACAAATTTGAAGAAGCAGACACTGTTGGACCATACGAAGACTTAGAGAAGAAGAAGAAGAAAGAATAGCTTTTGACATTTGATTTAAATAAATCTTTGTGAGGCTCAACTTTACCGTTGGAAATAGGAATAGGAAGGGTTTGCTTAGTCTTCACACGACTAGGTCAAAGGCTCAGTTACTACGGAAAACAAGCTGGCAATAATAGACGAATGATATATTTTTTTTTAAATTTATATTAGGGAAATTATCAATTTGAACCCTGTACTATACACGTTTTTTCAATTCGGCCCCTGTACTAAAAAAACCGGCAAACCGAACCCTATACTTTGATTCTGTTATCAATTTTGACCTTCTATCAACAATTTCATTAAACCCTCATTGAAAAAACTACCAAACGATCTTAGATTCAATTGAAATTTTTATCACATGTTCATTACTTAATGAGAAGATAATCTGAGAATTTTCGTGATTTGTTAACACATCTATGATTTATTATAATTTTATTTTAGTATTTTTTAAACATATTATAATAAATCACACAAGTTTTAAAAAATTACGCAAATTTTTCTATTATCTACCCATAATATGGTGAACATCTAAAACAAGTTTCAAATAAATCCAATATTGTTTGGTATTTGTTTAAATTAATCTCAGTTTCTTCTTTACTTTATAAATTAATTTTTAAACAAATACTAACAATATTTGATTTATTTGAAAACTTTGTCACATGTTCAACCTATTATGGGTAGATAATAGAAAAAGTTTCGTGATTTTCTAAAATTTGTATGATTTATGATAATATTTTTATAAAATATTAAAATAAAATTTCAATAAATCGTACATATGTTAAAAAATCACGAAACTTTCCATATTATCTTCTCATTAAGTAGTAAACATGTGGTAAAAATTTTAACTGAATCCAAGATCGTTTGTTAGTTTTTTCAATTAGGGTTTAATGAAATTGTTGATAGAAGGTCAAAACTGAACAGAATCAAAGTACAGGGTTTGGTTTGCGGTTTTTTTGTAGTAAGGGGGCTTCTTGAATTGAAAAAAGTTGTATAGTACAGGTTCAAATCGAAATTACCTTCTAGAGTCCGACTAGAACAGAAAACGAACCGAACGAAAATTTAGGTTCGGTTCGGGTTCGGTTCCTATCCGCAATAATACCAGTTTGGTTCTCAAAATAACAAATTCTCACCTCACATATCTTTGCTTTCTCTCTACCAAGTTCATGGCTTCTAGGGAGCTATGATCCTAGCCGCTTCTCAAACGGGGGTGACTAAATTTGCAGATCAGGGGCGAGGAAAACCGTCGGCGTGAGCGGAAGAAAAACGGCGACGCTTGTGAAGCTGACAGCAGTGTATAGAGAGATTGATCAATGAGAGCTTTTGTAGAGGACCTTCAGAGTAAGGGAGGAAAAGATTCGTAAATTAAGAGCTCGCAACAGCGAGAGTGGAAGGTTAGTTTCTGGTGGAGGAGGATGGCGATGCGTTGAACGAGTTCTTGTTAAGGTGAGGTTCGAATTATTTTGCAGCGATATAGAAAATATAATAAAAATTGAGCTTACAGAGGTAATGAACGAAAGATGATAGTACGTAGGATGAGAATTTCTTGGTAAGAAGTAGTTCTGCTGTGAAGAAGAAACCTAAATTATAAAGCTCTGCAGACTCCAAAAGTTTCATTTAGGTTTTAGTAATTTTGAGTCTTGGTTGTGTTTTGTTGGT
>CM039514.1:11548927-11865709 GCA_022432975.1 Begonia masoniana | reverse complement strand
GAAGATGTGTATGACGTCAGGCGGAAGATGTAGTGAACTGGGCGGAAGAGGTGGATGACGTCAGGCGGAAGATGTAGTGAACTGGGCGGAAGAGGTGGATGACGTCAGGCGGAAGATGTAGTGAACTGGGCGGAAGAGGTGGATGACGTCAGGCGGAAGATGTAGTGAACTGGGCGGAAGAGGTGGATGACGTCAGGCGGAAGATGTAGTGAACTGGGGGAAGAGTGGCTGACGTCAGACGAGATGTAAGGAAACTATTCCGGAAGATATCGATAGGTGACGGTAAGACCGAAAAGGGGGAAGGTAATTGTATGAGCGGAAGATGTAATTTTAACGGAGGGCTTAAAATAAAACCGGAACCAGTGGACGGGCCATAAGGCGGTAGATGTAATTGCAATGAGCGGAACAATGTAGGACTGGGTTGACAAAGGAGGAAGATGTAAATAACCCGAGGGCTAAATAACCGGGCCGGTGGACGTGGTCATAAGGCGATAGATGTGCGAAGACGCCGTTTAAAAACAACAATTTGAACAATTTTAACAGGAAGCGTATAACAGGAGTATAAAACAAAAGACATAAAAAGTTTCAGACCCTTAAAACCCGATTCAAAACAAAGTTGTAAAACATGCTTTACAAATGACAGAGATTCAAAAAAACAAACTGCATGGATAGCTCTAAAATTCGAGACCATCCATGCACAACCTAAAAAGGAAGAACTCAAGCAGTTCCAGATTGTTTTCAAAACATATATAGAACTGTCAATTACAGAGGTTTAAAAACTTAGACACCAAACCTATACATTATCCAAATTTCCAACTGAGTTTTAAAAACAAAACACCAGAATCCCAGTAGAGTTTACAGACATGATCTTTACTTGAAAAACTTAAACCTCGTGACAGAAATATGTCTGGCTGCAGCAACCAATCCCCCGCAAGCTCGTGCCACCAACCACCTACTCCTCGACCTGAGGCACAAAGTCTTCATCCACGGGTTCCGTACCTACAACAGGGAGTTCACCTATGAGTCTAAAACTCAGTAAGAACATGAATAAAAATGCAGTGACGCATATACTATGTGTCACGGTCCTAATTTCAAGGGGTGTAAACGAGACCGTGCGGCACCCAATATCTCACTTGTACTGGGTCAGCCAACGAGCGTGCCAACGGCACCGAGTGCCCACTTCGTTAGAGCGAGCTTTGTGTCTAACGAGTAAGCAATGAGCGAGCGAGATTAATCAAAAGGAGCATCATTGAGTATAAAGTATGCATAAAGAGTGTGTGTAAAAAGCCTTTTCATTGAATAACAGCAAATTACAACGTTGGGTAGGGGGTCTACGTGCAGTCATGCCTCTCCCCCTAAAGAGCAATCCGGACCATCTCCACTACGGCAGTAGTATACATGCTATGGTGGCGAGGAGTCACTCTTGCCAAAAATAGAAAGAAAAGAATACAATAGAATTACTTAAAAAGGAAACAAATCTAGCTAACAGCAAGGGCGGCCATAGGCAACATGCCTTGGACAAGCTCGGACCTTAACATTCTCCCCTATTTGAGCTGTTGACGTCCTCGTCAACTCTGCTTCTGCTTGAAGTCTTCGATCATCTTTGTTTCGTCTTCCAAGTCTTCCTGCTTCTCCCAAGATACCGCGTCGTCTCCAAGTCCCTTCCATCTAATCAGATACTCCTAGTACTGTCGTCGACCCACTTTGGCGTTCCGCTCTGCCAGCACTTCTTCAACTTCTTTCTTCTTTTTGTTGTTGACGGCGATATTTGGTCTGGTGATGTCATTCCTCTCTTCATCTTCATCGTCTGCGTGATAGGGCTTCAGATTGTTAACATGGATGACAGGGTGAATTTTGAGCCATGTTGGAAGGTTAACTCTGCAGGAGGCTCTTCCGACTTTCTCCATGACTTCAATTGGACTTTCGTATTTTCTGACGAGTCGCTGGTCCTTCTTTCCCCGAAAGCGAAGTTGTTCTGGTAACAACTTAGCTAGTACAAAGTCTCCAGCCTTGAACTCCGTTGGTCGCCGCTTCTTATCCGCCCACTTCTTCATATGTTTAGAGGCACGTTCTAGGTAGGCGCGAGCTATCTCCATATTATGCTTCCATTCTTTGGAGAAGTTGAAAGCTTTTGGACTCTTCCCCAAATATGGTTGTTCCAGCATGTGGGGCATGATGGGTTGTCTCCCGCAGACTATTTCGAATGGACTCATCCCCGTCGAAGAACTCTTCTGACAGTTGAAACAGAATTGTGCTACGTCGAGTAGACTGGGCCAATTCTTTTGATTTGTATTGATGAAGTGGCGCAGATATTCCTCAAGAAAGCTGCTCAAGCGTTCCGTCTGGCCATCTGTTTGAGGATGGTAACTGGAGGATATATTGAGACTTGATCTGAGCAAATGGAACAGTTCAACCCAAAAAGATCCAGTGAATCGCGGATCCCGATCACTAACAATACTTTGAGGAATTCCCCACAATTTCACTTTATGTTTGAAGAAGAGTTGGGCAGTCATCTCTGCGGGGAAGTGCTTCGGGGCCGCAATGAATGTGGCATACTTTGAGAACCTGTCGACGATCACCAGTATCACTTCAAAGTCGTTGACAGACGGCAAGTTGGTGATGAAATCCAAGGAAACACTCTCCCAAAGTACTTTCGGTACAGGCAGTGGTTCTAATAGGCCAGCAATCTTATTTCTTTCAACTTTATCTTGTTGGCAAACAGGACAAGTTTTAGTGTACTGCATAACGTCAACCTTCATCTGCGGCCAGTAATATCCCTTTTTCAAGAGAGCATAGGTTCTTTGCCACCCAGCATGACTGGCCCACAACGTATCATGGCATTCTTGCAGAAGAGTACGCCGCAAATTATCGCTTCGAGGCACATACAAAAGGTTTCCCTTGGTGAAGAGTAAGTCATCTTCAATCCAGAATTGTCGAGTCTTCCTTTCTTTCACAAGCTGCATTACTGCTCGGGCTGCGGGGTTGTTTTGTAAATTGTCTCGGATGCGATCTTTCAACGATCCATTAACTTTACTCGCTTGAAGTTGAGACAAATAACAAAGGCTAGCGCACTCTGCCTTCCGACTCAGGGCATCAGCCACTCTATTACTCTGGCCTGTCTTGTGTTCGAAGTTAAAATCAAACTCTGAAATCAACTCGTGCCAACGTGCTTGCTTGGCCGAGAGTTTTGGCTGTTCAAAGAAGTGACAGATTGAACTGTTATCTGTTTTCACGACGAACTTTGACCCAAGTAGATACTGTCTCCACATGCGCAGACAATGTACTACGGCCAACATTTCTTTCTCAGAAGCAATGTATTTCCTCTCTGCTTCCTTTAACTTACGACTTTCGAAGGCAACAGAATGCCCATTCTGCAAAAGGACTCCTCCTAAAGCAAAATCTGAGGCATCGGTTTCCACTTCAAATGGCTGAGTGACATCTTCTAGCGCAAGTACGGGTTCTTGTATCATGGCTTCTTTCAAGTCAGCAAAAGATTTTTGACATTCAGAGTTCCACTCCCAAGGCACTCCTTTCTTTAAGAGTTCTGTTAGGGGTGTAGCTCTCTTCAAAAACTCTTCCACAAAGCATCTGTAATAATTGGCCAACCCGAGGAAGGAACGCAATTCAGTGACAGATGTCGGGATCTTCCAGCTTTTGACAGCACTTATCTTACCCGGGTCCATGCGAAGACGACCTTGTTCAACAATATAGCCGAGGAATTCGATGCTCTTCTGAGCAAAAGAACATTTTTCTTTCTTCACATATAGTTGGTTTTCTCGTAGCCTCTCGAAAACCAAACGAAGATGCGCCTTGTGCTCTTATAGCGTCTCGTTGTATACCACGATGTCATCAAGGTACACCACCACAAACTTGTCAAGGAATTCATGAAATACTCAATTCATGAGGGTACAGAATGTTGCAGGAGCGTTTGTGAGTCCGAAGGGCATCACCAAAAACTCAAAAGCTTCATACCTTGTTACACACGTCGTCTTAGGTTCATCTCCTTCAGCAATCCTCACTTGATAATAACCTGATCGCAGATCAAGCTTGGTGAAGTACTTGGCTTTATACAATTGATCAAAAAGGTCAGTGATAAGCGGAATGGGATACTTGTTGCGCACTGTGGCTTTGTTGAGTGCCCGATAATCTATGCACATTCGTAGACTTCCATCTTTTTTCTTTTGAAACAACACCGGTGCTCCAAAAGGTGCTTTAGCGGGTCTGATAAATCCGGCCTCGAGTAGCTCATCTAATTGCTTCCTCAATTCTGCTAGTTCTGGCGGAGCCATTCTATATGGGGCTTTTGCAGGAGGTTTAGATCCGGGATTCAGTTCAATTTGATGATCGATGTCCCTTGGAGGTAATGTCTTGGGTAAGCACTCGGGCATGGTACTCCTGAACTCTTCCAGGACTCTTGAGATTTCAGGATGTATTACTTCTTCCTTCTTTGTACTTACCTCCAATGGGACAACCATGTAAGTTGGATCGTCGCGTTTCAGCCCTTTCTTGAATTGCATAGCAGAGAGCATCTTTGTGTTGATGACATTTGGTTGTTTCAGAATCGCCGGAACAACGGTTGGGTTGTTACTGGTGATTATCAAACATTTTGCTGAAGGCATTGGGATGACTTTATGTTCCATCAAGAACTCCATCCCCAAAATAGCATCAAAGTCATCCAACCGAGCTACAACGAAGTCGACGGGTCCTGTCCACGAACTGAGTCTCAACTGGACTCTCCTTACAACCCCGAGTACCGGCATCGCTTTTCCATTCACTGTTTTCATTTTACCATCATTATTTTCCAACTTCAAACCGAGACGATGAGCTTCTTTCTCTGTAATGAAGTTATGAGTAGCTTCCGAATCTATCATCGTACTCTTAGTAGATTTGTTATTGATGAATGACTCCACATACATGAGACCCTTATCTGGGATTTTCCTTAATTCTTCCATCTGTTGTTGTACAGCTGACAAGAATGTCATGGTCCCAACTTCAGCAATCTCTGTGGATTCTTCTTCAACAACTTCCTTAACTGCATTGTCATCATGAATCGAAGCTTGTAAGGCAGTTAAGGCGGATCTATACGGGCACTCGGCTACTCGATGGGGTCCCTTACACAGGAAACATGACATAGGCCTATTTGGTGGGCGTTGGTTATTAGCATTTCTTTCAATAGTTCCCATGTTCGGTTTCTGGGACTTGATGGTGTTTGAGTTACTGGGAGCGTTCTTCTTTGCCCCAGGGTTCTCGATATTATAATCAAACAGTCGCTCTGCAGCTGCAAGTGCACTTGAAAGGCTTTGCACTCTTTGTTCATACAATTTTGTTCTGGCCCATGGTTTAAGACCTTCGATGAAAGTGAAGATCTTGTCTTTTTCTGACATATCTCTAATATTAAGCATGAGACCCGAAAATTGTTTGACATATTCACGAATACTGGCAGTCTGCTTTAGGTCTCGAAGAAGTCTACGAGCGTTGAAGTCAACATTTTCTGGAAAGAATTGATCCTTCAATTGTCTTTTTAGATCTTCCCATGTATCAATCGTACATTCGCCAACACTGATTTCATGATGTTTGGATCTGCACCAAAGTTTTGCATTGCCAGTAAGATGCATTGTGGCCAAGGTCACTTTCGAGTCATCATCCGTTTTAGTGGTCTTGAAGTACTGTTCCATGTCGAAGATGAAATTCTCTATTTCTTTAGCATCCTGTGCTCCCCCAAAGGGCTTTGGCTCAGGAATTTTTACTCGACTGAATTCAGCAGCAGTAGTAGCCTGGGTTTGGCTCCCCATGGCTCTCATTGTAAGGTTCAGTTTAATGTTGATCTCGGCAATCTCGGCCCTAAGAGAATCAAACATTATTCTGAAGTCCATGGTCACCTGAGACACAGTTTCTGACAACCGGGTATGAGCTAGCTCGACTTCATTGACACGCTCCAGGACCCCGATTATTGCACCTGTGGAACTTTCTCCTGTGTCAACTCCCTTTCCCTTTTCTTGACGGGATTCGAGAGTTTCCACCCAATCCAACAGCTCTGGGATCGGTATGGCGTCTATTCGGTTGTGAATAGCAGCTATCTCAGTAGGAAATTCAGACATTTCCTTCATCTGTTCTTCTAAGAATCGAATGTTGTCCGGTATGTCTTGCAAATACCGTATTTCTTCTTCCAACCCGATGAGGCGCTCGAGTTGATCCGATGGTGCACTAGGCCTTTCCATCGTACTCTTTTTCAGCATAATTTCTCACGATTTGTAAGCCAATGAGGCTTTGATACCAACTGTCACGGTCCTATTTTCAAGGGGCGTAAACGAGACCGTGCGGCACCCAATATCTCACTTGTACTGGGTCAGCCAACGAGCGTGCCAACAGCACCGAGTGCCCACTTCGTTAGAGCGAGCTTTGTGTTTAACGAGTAAGCAACGAGCGAGCGAGATTAAGCGAAAGGAGCATCATTAAGTATAAAGTATGCATAAAGAGTGTGTGTAAAAAGCCTTTTCATTGAATAGAAGCAAATTACAACATTGGGTAGGGGGTCTACGTGCAGTCATGCCTCTCCCCCTAAAGAGCAATCCGGACCATCTCCACTACGGCAGTAGTATACATGCTATGGTGGCGAGGAGTCACTCTTGCCAAAAATAGAAAGAAAAGAATACAATAGAATTACTTAAAAATGAAACAAATCTAGCTAACAGCAAGGGCGGCCATAGGCAACATGCCTTGGACAAGCCAGGACCTTGACACTATGCATGAACTTTCAGAATACAGTGACAGTACATTACATTACGTTTCACTAGTAGAGGGGTATAAGTGGGGCTTATAGGGGAATTGGCAAGTGCACTATCAGGCACATAACAGATATACAGAACGGAACAGAACAGTAGGCCAGTCCCCGTCCCACACTTAACCATTACATTACATTCAGATTTTTATCTTTCTTAGCTTCAAAACGTGTACAGAAAACATTTTGCATGAGCTTTCAGAAAACGTGTATGCATGGACGTTTATAGGACACCAACGTGAAATAGCAGACAACAGGAAATAAAATGGCAGAACATGAAGAGAAATACAGAAAACTCATAACGAAACTCTAACTTATCTACCCGAAACAATCCGACAGAAGTAAAACCTAATATCTCCTTGTTGTATGGCCTTAAGGGCAGATTTACACACATTAACTTACCTGTTGTCCGAAAGTAGCAAGCTTTGCTCGTGAAACCACGGTGATGCACGAACCTATGACGTGCATGAAAAGGGAAATTAACAAAGCTGCAAATGCTAACTAATAACTTAGTAGAATATGATTCAAACTTCATTCAAACCTTTAGAAAACAAACCAACGTGTTTTCATGCAAAAACAGTGAGTTCTCCCCAAATTATCGTAACTTTTAACTTACACAAAACTCACATTTTAACTTATCCAAACTCGTTAACTTTAGCAGATGTTTACCATCGGCAGAGAAATAGAAGAAAACTGAGGAGATTGAAGGAGCTTCGAAGGCGTTTGTCGTCTGGAAGAGAGAAAACAGAGGGGAGTGGAAAGAAGCAGAGGAGAAATAAGGGTTTCACGTAGGAGGAAAGAGAAGAAGAATATGGCTTCTTCAACAAGTTGTCAGGTGTCAAGCAACCATAGGCCTTCCCCCACCAACCTTAATTGGCTCCCTATTTTGCCCCTCCATTGGTTTTTAACTAAATTACTATTTAGTCCCTCAAATCGATTTTACGAATCACCCACATTCAATTGAAACCATCGAAAAACTCATAAAACATACATTGTATAAATATTCCTATTAATTCCGTCTAATAATTCAAGGAATATTTACATGGCAAAATTGCCGGGTGTTACTATAACACCCGGCTCCATCAAACCAATTTTACCTTGTCATCTAATAGTGTACACTTTATGGATGAAACTGGGAGAAATATTGATTAGGTTAATGAGTGACTAAGTAAGGGCATAATGGTAAATGGAGATCTATAGTGGATAACGTATTTAAGTAAAGGTTTAATGAGGTTTAGCCGCCACTGTTTTCTCATTTCCTTTCTCGGCATTTAGCTCAGCTAAGCAGAGTTTCTCTCCGTGATTTTCCCTCCCATTTTCTCCAAGCTAGGTGAGTTCTACTTCGATTTCTTGTTACATTGTAGCTATCGATGTTAGAGGGGATTTTAAATGCGAGTTTTGAGAATGTTGTAAGTGAAAGTTAGTTCGGGTTCGGGGCATATCAGGAATGCTTAATGATCTGAGTTCCCAAACTAGTTTCATTATGAGTTCTGGTAGATTTGAGGATAGTTTAGAATGAAGCTTAACTAATACTCTGTCTACGGCTATAGGTTTGAGCAAAACCCGAAGTAGTTTGCAACCAAGCTTTTCCAGGAAATCAAGTAAGTAGAGTCTGTGTGTGCCTTCGGGTCTACATCATAAAACAATAGGTTTATGCTTGTTTGAATGCTTTATGTATGTCATGTATCATGTTTTGGAAGGAACACGAAAATGAATTTACATGTAATGGCATGGCAAGGTATGAACAGAATGTAATAGATCTACTGTTAAGGGAACTAATCTGCCCCTTAATTTATGAAGAGGATGTATGAATTTGGAAAAATTGATCCGCTTCCCAATGGAATTTAGGATCAAATCAGCTGTTAAGGGAACTAATCCACCTCTTAATTTATGAAGAGGATGTATGACTTTGGGACAAATGATCCAACTCCCAATGGAACCGAGGGATCAAATCAGAGAAAGAACATGAATGCAGCAAAGATGTGAAAATAGAAACTGCATGTCTGGGATTTATGTTTCAGCATATCATTTCATTGTTGTTTTACTTACTTAGCATTAGGCTAATAGACGAGTTTTGTGATGTAGGTGAAAAAGTTTCAGCAAGTGGGTTCTCTGAGTATGTTGAGGACTAGGCTGGTTGAAGGAGTACATTCACGCATCGACTTGACAATCTAATGAGGCGGTTTAACTCATGTCAGTAGGTGTGAAAGTCTAGTTAACAATGGTTCAGTTTTAGTATGCTAAGAATGTTAATGACAGCAGGAGTTTAATGTTTTTATCAACTTTGGAGCTTTTCTGATTATGAAAAATACGATTTAGTTTTAGTTGTAGATTGTTATTCTGGATTTATAAAGTTGTGGATTTATGTTGTTTTGAATAGCTGTTGTTAAAATTTACAAGTTCTTTTAGTAGACAGAGTTGTCTGTTTGTTTAGAGTGTTACTGTTCATCGGTGGATGTAGTTTATCGGTGGATGTAGTCTATCGGTGGATGTTGTCAAATGGTAGACGTGCGTAATAGGTTTTGTCACTTTATGATCGGTGGATGTGAATAATAGGTTTTGTCGTTTTGTGATCGGTGGATGTGAGTAATAGGTTTTGTCGTTTTGTGATCGGTGGATGTGAGTAATAGGTTTTTTTGTCATTTTTCGGATCAGTGGACGTGAGTAATAGATTTTGTCGTTTTGTGATGGATGGGTGTGAGCGGTAGACGTGGGTAGTAATTTTGTCGTTTTGTGACCGGTGGACGTGTGTAGTCGACGCGTCGTTCGACTGACGTGACCGGTGGACGTGTGTAGTCGACGTGTCGTTCGACTGACGTGAGCGGTGGGTGTTCGTTAGTAGAAGACGTATTCTGTCTCTACGTCCATCACTGAGATTATTTTGTTTCTGCTTCTGCCGCTAACTCTGTTTAGCGGTGGATGCCTTTTTGTTTCTATTTCTATCGCTGGAACTGTTCAGCGGTGGACGTGTTCTGTTTTGTTTGTTTTCTTTCAACCAATTGTCTTTAATATTTTAATTAATTAATAAATGTCGTTTTATACAAATGAATTTCCGCTGCAAGTTTTAACATTTTAAGGGTCAAACTTTGACCGTTGAGTGAAATTTTGAAATTTTCTCAGAATATCATAGTGTGGTTCAGTATTATGTGTAGCGAACCGGGTTTATATAATTCGGGGCGTTACAGTATGGTATCAGAGACATTCAGTTAAACCCTTCAAAAGATTACTCATCAGTGCCAATCGTTGTATGGAAGTCCTTCAACAACTGTAAGTGTTTATGTTAACCTTAGCTATTAGATATTTATGAGAGCAATTAACCTTGTCAATGAATATAGCAAAATGGCTAGACGACCAGGAAGACCAAGAGTACTGAGAGAGATGCCAAATTTAATAAGTGAGGAGGACCCTAGTGTAATTAGGCAACTGACGGATTTGGTGCGTCAGCAGACCGATTTGGTTCGTCAGCAGTCCGATCAGTTGGGAGTATCGTTGAACCGAGAAGTACAAAGAAGTGCCAACTCGAGTTCCAGCAGTGAGCATTCAGGAGACCGATTCTGGAGGCTACAACTGCCCACACTTGATGGAAAATCATCCAATCCGATTGTTGCTGAGGAGTGGCTTAGGAAGATTGAGAGCATGTTCAGATGTGCCAACATCGGAGAAGGAGACAAAGTCACTCTGGCAACGTTTTATTTGGCTGGGGACGCTCAACTTTGGTGCGAAACAATAGAGACAACCACCGATGTTCTGGCTATGTCCTGGTCTCAGTTCAAGGAGATTTTCTATGAGAAATATTTTAACAACACAGTCCAGGCCGCAAAGAAGGTAGAGTTTCTGAACTTGAAGCAGACAGGGTCTGTGGCAGAGTACAGTAGGCAATTCGAGTCCCTATCCAGGTTTGCTGGACATTTTGTTCACAAGAATGAGGATAAAGTGTTTCAGTTTGTGCATGGACTGAAGTCGAAAATTTACAGAAGAGTCAAATTCTGTGGTATTAAAGGGCTGTCATTTAGTGAAGTTGTGTCCACAGCATTGGAGGTGGAAGAAGCTGAAATGAAGTGTTCTGGACCGAAGGAAGCCCTGCGAAAGTTCATCCAGCCCCAACAGCAGAGAGGAATGAAGAGGCCCAGTGAAGGCCAGAGTAACCAAGAAACAGGAAGGAAAGTACCGGATACCAGGAAGTTTCCCCAGTGCCCGGAATGTTTGAAGAGTCACCTGGGCGAGTGTAAATTTGGGACGGGAAAGTGTTTCAACTGTGAGGAGGTTGGATAAACGTACAGAGATTGCCAGAAGCCTAGAATCACCCGATGCTTCAACTCTAACAAAGTCGGCCATATCAACAGGGACTGCCCAGCATTAAAGAATGGCCCTGCTATGTTGAAACTGAGGATATTCTCCATGATGGAGTCGGGTGATGAAGAACAGCCTGCTGTGGTGTCAGGTACCATATTGATCAACTCTGTGTCTGCCTTTACTTTAATAGATTCTGGTGTGACACATTCCTTTATAGCATCTGTGTTTGCTGTTAAGTTAGATGTACAGTTTACCCCTTCTATGCATGTGTTTAATGTTGCATTACCCTTTGGTGAACGCATGCACTCTAACCAAGTGATGCTTGACAGTGATGTGTTAGTAGGGAACGTGAGTCTACCTGCTGATCTTATTATTATGGATATAATAGAATTTGATGTAATCCCAAGAATAGATTGGTTGTTTAAGCATTATGCCACAATAGATTGTAGGACTGGAATAGTTAGCTTCCAACCCCCTGGTGGTTTGAATCATACCTTTCAAGCTTTGAAGAAGAGTAAGAAAATGTCGGTTATGACCTCTGTCAACGCTAGACCTTCTCCATGCGGGGAGTATTTGTGCTTTTTAGCCAGTGTTTTAGACACACAACTAGTAGGAAAAGCAAGTCCTCAGAATGTCTTAGTTGTCCAAGATTTTCCAGAAGTATTTCTAGATGACCTTCCTGGCTTGCCGCCATATAGGGAAATTGAGTTTTTTGTAGATGTTTACCTAGGCACCAAGCCTGTATCTAAGAATCCCTATAGATTAGAACCCACGGAGTTTAAGGAATTAAAGAAACAGTTAGAGGAACTATTGGAAAAAGGGTTCATACGCCCAAGCTTTTCACCATGAGGTGCACCAATTCTTTTTGTCAAAAAGAAGGATGGATCAATGCGTATGTGCGTGGATTATCGGGAATTGAATAAGTTAACCATTAAGAACAAGTATCCATTGCCAAGGATTGATGATTTATTCGACCAGCTTAACGGTGCGCGAGTTTTCTCTAAGATTGACCTTAGGTCCGGTTATTACCAATTGAAAGTCAAATCAGAAGATATTCCTAAGACAGCCTTTCGCACAAGATATGGACATTATGAGTTTTTGGTTATGTCTTTTGGATTGACTAATGCACCAGCAGCTTTCATGGATCTCATGAATAGAGTGTTTCACGAGTATCTAGATAAATTTGTCATAGTGTTTATTGATGATATTTTAATCTATTCATGTACTAATGATGAGCATGCAAGACACCTGACCTTGATATTAGGAGTACTAAGACAGCACCAACTTTATGCCAAGTTTTCCAAGTGTGAATTTTGGTTGGACAGAGTTCACTTTCTTGGTCATGTGATCTCGGGTGATGGGATATCTGTCGATCCAGCCAAGGTTGAAGTAGTTAAGGAATGACCCCAACCAAAAAAATACCACTGATATTTGGAGTTTCCTTGGATTAGCATGATATTACAGGAAATTTATTGAAGGATTCTCGAAGATTGCAACACCCCTCACTCGGTTAACAAGGAAAAACATGAAGTATGTGTGGACTGGGGAATGTGAGAATAGTTTTCAGACTTTGAAACAGAGACTGACCAATGCTCCAGTATTAACACTCCCTGTTGAAAATAGAAAGTTCAGCATTTATTGTGACGCTTCCAAAGTTGGACTCGGTTGTGTGTTGATGCAAGATGAAAAAGTAATAGCCTATGCTTCTAGGCAGTTGAAAACACACGAGAAGAATTACCCTACACACGATTTAGAATTAGCTGCAGTGGTTTTTGCACTAAAGATTTGGAGGCATTACTTGTATGGACAGTCTTGTAAGATATTTTCGGACCATAAAAGTCTGAAGTATATTTTCACACAGAAAGAATTAAATATGAGGCAATGTAGATGGTTGGAGTTTGTCAAGGATTATGATTTTGAGATAAAATACCACTCCGGCAAGGCGAATGTATTTGCTGATGCAATGAGTAGAGTGACGACTTCAGCCTCAACATTGATTCTCGACATACCGTTAGCCTTAGAGGCAGAGTTTCAAATATTTAACTTGGAAGCTGTGTCCAGCGTGTCAACTATGCTCTCTGCCATAACCTTAAAGCCTACTATTTTGGAAAGAATAAAGGAAGCACAGGCAATTGATGCTGAGTGAAACAAGTATAAGTCAAGCATGGATTCTTCCGATAAGTCGGATTTCAATTATTCGGATGATGGAATTCTCAAGTTTCGGAATAGGTGGTTTGTTCCGGCTAATGTTGAACTTAGAAATGAAATTCTTTCGGAGGCGCATTCTTCTAGACTCTCTGTCCATCCTAGAAGTACAAAAATGTATAGAGACCTTAAACAACATTATTGGTGGCCAGATATGAAAAGAAGTGTGGCCGAGTATGTAGGATTGTGTTTAGTTTGCCAACAAGTTAAAGCTGAACATCAAAGGCCGGCAGGAGCATTGCAACCATTACCAATTCTCGAATGGAAATGGGAACAAATAACGATGGACTTTGTGGTAGGATTGCCTAGGACAGCAAAGGGACATGATGCAATTTGGGTGATAGTAGATCGTCTAACCAAATCCGCCCATTTTCTGCCCATTAAGATGACCCACTCAATGGACCAACTAGCTGAATTGTATGTGCATGAGATTGTTAGACTGCATGGAATTCCAAGCACTATAGTTTCTGACCGAGACTCTAGATTTACGTCAAAGTTTTGGACGATACTGCATAAGGCTATGGGTACACAGCTCAACTTTAGCACAGCCTTTCACCTTCAAACAGATGGACAATCTGAAAGGACTATCCAAACGTTGGAGGATATGCTTCGTGCATGCATATTAGATTTTCAGGGTTCTTGGAGTAAGTACTCATCGTTGGTGGAATTTTCTTATAATAACAGTTTTCAGGCAACAATAGGGATGACACTGTATGAAGCATTATATGGACGAAAATGCAGATCTCCTTTGTATTGGGATGAAGTTGGTGAGGCACGTTTGCTTGGTCCTGACATTGTGCAACAGACAGTGGAGAAGATTGCCCTCATCCGACAGAGAATTTTGACAGCTTAAAGCCGAAGAAAAGTTATGCCGATAGGAGACGCAGAGAATTGGAGTTTGAAGTAGGTGATAAAGTTTTTTTAAGGTATCACCATTCAAGGGAGTTGTGAGATTTGGAAAGATAAGCAAGTTGAACCCCAGATATATTGGACCGTTCTCAATCTTGAAGAGGATTGGGAAGACAGCTTACCAATTACAGTTACCAACTTCTATGGAAGGGATTCACAATGTGTTCCATGTTTGTATACTAAAGAAGTGTATGCGGGATCCAACTCAGGTTGTGGAACAGCAGAACATTGAAATTCATCCTACTCTTGCTTATGAGAAGAAACCAGTAAAGATCCTTGACTATGCTGTGAAGGTGTTGCGCAATAAAGAGGTCCCACTGGTGAAAATTTTATGGTATAACCAGAGCGTAGAGGAGACAACTTGGGAGCGCCAGCAGGACATGATGGACCAACATCCAGAATTATTTAGGTATTGAATTTTGAGGACAAAATTCTTTTAAGGAGGGTAGATTGTAATACCCGGTTCCATCGAACCGATTTTACCTTGTCATCTAATAGTGTACACTTTATAGAGGAGAAATATTGATTAGATTAATGAGTGACTAAGTAAGGGCATAATGGTAAATGGAGATCTATAGTGGATAACGTATTTAAGGGAGAGTTTAATGTGGTTTAGCCACCACTGTTTCTCAATTTCCTTTCTCGGCATTTAGCTCAGCTAAGCAGAGTTTCTCTCGGCGATTTTTCCTCCCATTTTCTCCAAGCTAGTTGAGTTCTACTTCGATTACTTGTTACATTGTAGCTATCGATGTTAGAGGGGATTTTAAATGCGAGTTTTGATAATACTGTAAGTGAGAGTTAGTTCGAGTTCGGGGCATATCAGGAATGCTTGATGATCTGAGTTCCCAAACTAGTTTCCTTATGAATTCTGGTAGATTTGAGGATAGTTTAGAATGAAGCTTAACTAATACTCTGTTTACGGCTATAGGTTTGAGCAAAACCCGAAGTAGTTTGCAACCAAGCTTTTCCAGGAAACCAGGTAAGTAGAGTATGTGTGTGCCTTCGGGTCTACATCACAAAACAATAGGTTTATGCTTGTTTGAATGCTTTCTGTATGTCATGTATCATGTTTTGGAAGAACACGAAAATGAATTTACATGTAATGGCATGGCATGGTATGAACAGAATGTAATAGATCAGCTGTTAAGGGAACTAATCTGCCCCTTAATTTATGAAGAGGATGTATGACTTTGGGAAAATTGATCCGCTTCCCAATAGAATTTAGGATCAGATCAGCTGTTAAGGGAACTAATCTGCCCCTTAATTTATGAAGATGATGTATGACTTTAGAAAAAATGATCCAACTCCCAATGGAACCGAGAGATCAAATCAGAGAAAGAACATGAATGCAACAGAGATGTGAAAGTAGAAACTGCATGTCTAGGATTTATGTTTAATTATATCATTTCATTGTTGCTTTACTTACTTAGTATTAGGCTAATAGATGAGTTTTGTGATGTAGGTGAAGAAGTTCAGCAGGTGGGTTTTCTGAGTATGTTGAGGACTAGGCCTGTTGGAGGAGTATATTCACGCATCGACTTGACAATCTGATGAAGCGGTTTAACTAATGTCAGTATGTGTGAAAGTCTAATTAACAATGGTTCAGTTTTAGTATGCTAAGAATGTTAATGACAACAAGAGTTTAATGTTTTTATTAACTTTGGAGCTTTTCTGATTATGAAAAACACGATTTGATTTTAGTTGTAGATTGTTATTCTGGATTTATAAAGTTGTGGATTTATGTTGTTTTGAATAGCTGCTGTTAAAATTTACAAGTTCTTTTAGTAGGCAGAGTTGTCTGTTTGTTTAGAGTGTTACTGTTCATCGGTGGATGTAGTCTATCGGTGGATGTTGTCGAACGGTAGACGTGCGTAATAGGTTTTGTCATTTTATGATCGGTGGATGTGAATAATAGGTTTTGTCGTTTTGTGATCGGTGGATGTGAGTAATAGTTTTTGTCGTTTTGTGATCGGTGGATGTGAGTAATAGGTTTTTTTGTCGTTTTTGGGATTAGTGGATGTGAGTAATAGATTTTGTCGTTTTGTGATAGATGGGTGCGAGCGGTAGATGTGGGTAGTAACTTTGTCGTTTTGTGACCGGTGAACGTGTGTAGTCGACGCGTCGTTCGACTAACGTGACCGGTGGACGTGTGTAGTCGACGTGTCGTTCGACTGACGTGAGCGGTGGGTGTTCGTTAATAGAAGACGTATTCTGTCTCTACGTCCACCGCTGAGATTATTTTGTTTCTGCTTCTGCCACTAACACTGTTTAGCGGTGGATGCCTTTTTGTTTCTATTTCTATCGCTGGAACTGTTCAACGGTGGACGTGTTCTGTTTTGTTTGTTTTCTTTCAACCAATTGTCTTTAATATTTTAATTAATTAATAAATGTCGTTTTATACAAATGAATTTCAGCTGCAAGTTTTAACATTTTAAGGGTCAAACTTTGACCGTTGAGTGAAATTTTGAAATTTTCTCAGAATGTCATAGTGTGGTTCAGTGTTATGTGTAGCGAACCGGGTTTATATAATTTGGGGCGTTACAGTTACACTTGAAGCAGTGGTTGGATCCCATACCAGGAATATGAACCAAACCAAGAATGAAATAAGTAAGACTCAAAAAAAAAAAAAAAACAGAGCCAAAATGGACATGGCACCACTACCTCCACAACGTGGCACTGCAGCACATGAACAGTGTCCACCACCATGGCATTGCACATGAGCACACACGTTTAAACAATATTTTGCAAATAATTATACTCAAACACAAATGTACATAATCAGTTAAAACTTCTAATTCAAAAATAACGAAAATATTTGATTCTTATGAATGATAATAGTAATAATCAAGAATTAAAAGAGAGTGAATAACAAGTGCTATAATTTTCGTTGGTGTGACATATAAATAATAACTAGTCGATTACTATGTTATATTCATTTATTAGTGCGGTTCATATGTCTATGTAGAAATACAATGAAAGATAAAAATGAATTTCATATGAGTTATGGTGATGCAACCTGATTGCGTAAAACGCTAATTTTATGTCTAAAGCTAACTAACCACACATTAATCAATATAAATTCTATATTCAAATTACAATTTGACATTTATCAAAAACAATTTAGGATTCAGGTAGTCGTCATTTTGCTATAATAACATAAAACATAATATTGTATAAAATAATTGACATAAAATTCACAAACTAACAACACATAAAATCAATTGTAAAGGTAGGTACTTTATTCTCTCAATATTAAGAAAATTAGTTTAAACGAGGAAAACAAAGCAAAATAATTAAACACAATTAAAAGTTGAAGAAAACAAAGAAAACAGTAAAGAAATCTTCATCAGTTGTCAGTCGTTGAAAACCCTATTGCTATAGCATTTGCGTCCTTTTATGTAACAATTTAAGATTTTTAAATTAAAAATTCAAATTCGGAATTCCCCAATCAAACCTAATTTAAGATATTAGCCCTAAAACCTCTCAAAAACTAGAGGAAATTTGATTCAATCCTCCATTTCACCCAGAACCCTTTGAAAATCCGATTGAGAATCGGATTTTCTGTTAGTTGTAGTCCCAGATCCTCTGAAAATCCGATTGGGAATCGAATTTACAACCTGGATGAAGATTCGCAGGGAGGCAAGTGTTCAGCTCTGAAAATCTGATTGACATCAGATTTCCATAACTGAAAATCTGATGGAACTCGAATTTTGGGGGAGGTTGGTTGAAAAACCCCTCTATAAATTAAGAGGCTCGGTGTGGATGGAGAGCACACCAGAGCTCTCTCTCGATTTCACTCAAGAATCTCTCTCTCTCTCTCTCTCCTCTCTCTCTCTCTCTCTCTCTCTCTCTCTCTCTCTCTCTCTCTCTCTCTCTCTCTCTCTGAGTACTTACCTTTGACCTCAGGTCTTCGAGCGTTTCTCAGTCGCAACCACAAGCTCCACTCGAGCGGCCGAGCTCAGAAGAACTGCTCTCGGTCGAGTTGCCACCATTCTCTGAGGATCGTTCTCTCGAGCATCCTGGTATGCACAATACGAAGAAACGCGAGGAAAACTCTCGAAGGGAGAGAAAGAATAGGGTTCAAGTTATTTTTTTTTTAAACCTGAACCGGTTCACTTAAAGGCGGTCCAACCGACTTGGCCCAGCAAACCGAACAGGCCTAGTTGAACCAAATCCGGTCTAACTGAACCGGACCCAAGCCAATTTTGACCAGAATCGCCCAGACCAAACCAGATTGCTTTCGAACCGTCAAATTCGACCAAAAGCTATCTGAAATGATTTGAATCCGACCGAACCGATTTAAGAATAAACCGATAAGGAATTTTTGCCTAAATCCTTTTGAAATAGATTATTAAAGTGGAAAATTAATACCGAATATTTTATTAAAGCTGGAAAAATCTCGAAAGTTGTCCGAATCGATCAAATTTGACCATATCCAACCAAGTGTACATGTAAGAATTTTGTCCACATTCTTTTAGAAATTGAATTTAGGGAAAAGTACCATTTAGACTCCAACGTATGGGGTCAGTGACCATTTGGTACCTAACGTTTGTTTTGTACCCAATCAAACCCTAACGTATAAAACGTTTGTAATTCAGACCCTACCGTCAATTTTTCAGTTAAAATTGACAGATGTCTTTTTAAAATTACTAAACTACCCCCACAGTCCTCTCTCTCTCTCTCTCTCTCTCTCTCTCTCTCTCTCTCTCTCTCTCTCTCCTCTCTCTCTCTCTCTCTCTCTCTCTCTCTCTCTCTCTCTCGGTGTTTTCAGGGAGCTGCCTTGTATGAGTTGTCTTGTAGGCCAAGAATTCAACTCCGTGGAGTTTGAAAAATGAAATTAAAGACCTGAAAAATATGGAAAATTGTGAACATTGTCGTCAGGCTGTCAAGGGAAGGGGAGGGGTGGAAATGGATGTAGAGATTGATCGTTTGCCGACTGATTTGCTGGCTCACATATTTGCTTTAATCCCTTCCTTTACTGATTTGGCCCTGTAATTCTTTTGATTCTCTCTTCTTTTTCTCAATCGTTTTTTTTGTGTGTTAAATTTTGGGGGTTCTTCAAAAAAATGTAGGGCGAGCAGTGTTTGCTGGAAATGAAAGGAAGCGGTGAAGCAGTCTCTGGGCCGGAGAGAGACTCTGAGCTTTGCCGGTTGGAAAATGGACGACGACTCCACTGCTCGCCTTGTCCGAAATAGTGAAGACACAGTGTGGAGCGAGTTTCTGAAAAGCGTTTATGAATCTGAAACGGGAAGCTATGGAGTTATTATGAACAGCTTTTACGAGCTAGAGTCGGATTACGCAGACTACTACAGAAACATTTTGGGACGAAGAGTGTGGCAAATTGGCCCGCTTTCGCATAGCAACAAAGAGGTTGGAGAGAAGGCGCAGAGAGGAAAGGAAGCTGCCATTAAAGGCCAATAATGCTTGAAGTGGCTGGATTCGAAGAAACCGAATTCGGTGGTCTACGTGTGTTTTGGAAGCATGGCGAATTTCACTTCTTCACAGCTGAAAGAAATCGCGATGGGTCTGGAAGCTTCAAAACAGGATTTTATCTGGGTAGTGAGAAAATGAAAGGAAGAGGAAGAAGAGGAAGAAGAGAGAGAGAGAGAGAGAGAGAGAGAGAGAGAGAGAGAGAGAGAGGGGGTGGGGACTGCGGGGGTAGTTTAGTAATTTTAAAAAGGCATCTGTTAATTTTAACTGAAAAATTGACGGTAGGGTCTGAATTGCAAACGTTTTATACGTTAGGGTTTGATTGGGTACAAAACAAACGTTAGGTACCAAATGGTCACTGACCCCATACGTTGGAGTCTAAATAGTACTTTTCCCTTGAATTTATTTAAGTAGAAATTTAATACCACATATTTTATTCAGACAGAATATTATTTGAAATCTTGGAAAAATCTCAATATCCCTAAACTCTTGAAATTCAGGTAAGTGAAAATACCACGTTTTCAACGTTTTAGCTACGGCCCTACATCACAAAATCTATATTATTTTCTTATAATTATTTTATTACATGACTCCAATATTTGACTACGCATGTTTAGACATTGACATAGAATTGTATAAAGATAAAATTGATATGACATTTTGTATGCGTATGAATATGATGGAATTGACAAAAAATATGTGATAGCAAAGCTTGAACGACATGAAATGGCTAAGCTTGAACAAAAATGAGATAGTTACACCTGAACGACGACGAGATGACTATGTCTCGACAAAAATGAGATGGTTACACCTGAACGACAATGAGATGGCTATGCCTAAACGAAAATGAGATGACAAAATGTAACGCCCCGAATTAATAAACCCGGTTCGCTATACACACTCACTAAACTTCACTGTAATTTAAAACTTTGTCTATGGATACCTTGTTTAATCCAACAAAAACTTGCAGCGGAAAACATTCATGTAAAATAGAGACATTTCGAAAACAGGTTAGAAGAATCTTTCAGTTTAAATAAAATAATAAAGAGAAAATGTTTGAAACTTCTCTGCGACATCTACAGCCAGTTCAACGCTACTGGGCGATCAGGCATCCACAGAGTCTGTCGTTCCCAACCTTGGACAATATACTTGTCTACGGCTCTGGACGACGGACTCTGGACAAGCGACTTTGGACGACGCAACTCTGAACGATATACACTGAACGACATAGCCTTGGATGACTTTGGACGACTGTATTCGCTCGCAGAGTGGACGACAACCTTATCTTAGGATTACTTAATGACTTTGGACGACTGATCCTCATTGTCTACAGCTACATAGATTTTTTGCCTATGGATTATCGTCCACAGACTTACATAGTTTTATCGTCCACGGAACACGTGACTTTATCGTCCACGGAACACGTGACTTTATCGTCCACGGTCCACGTGAATTTCTCGTCCACGGGATTATATAAACTCATCGTCCACGGACCAACGTCTGTAGACTTACTTAAATTTGTCGTCCACGGACCACGTGACTCTGTCGCCCACGGATCACGTGACTTTATAAATTTGGACGACTACTGTGAACAGTATCATTTCAGACAACTTGTCCACATAGTAGACAACTATTTACACCTCTGACCCTGGACGAAATGCTCGTCCATGACTTTGGACAACTATTTTCACCTCCAGTCTGGACGATTATCTCTATGACAGAAACATGACTTAATCGATTAAACACTAAACGATGGACAATTCTGACTATAGGAAAACATATAAAAATTTGACAGCAACTATTCAAAACAACGTAAATCCTTAACTTACTAAAAATCCAGAAGGAAAACTCCAGTGAAAACCAACCATGTTTTATCGTCAGAATAATTTCAGAAACGTATCAAAATATTAAAACTAATACTAGTTTAAAATTCTCAGCACACTGTAGCTAAACAATTGTCCACTAAGTTCCACACATACTACTATTGGTTAAACCGCCTCATCAGTGCACCGGATCGTGGCAATGGATGCACTCCTTCAACTACGCATATTCCTCAGTATACTCAGGGAATTCACCTGTAGTCACCTTATCACCTACATCACAAAACTCGTCTATTAATCTAATGCTAAATAAGTAGAGCAATAATTAAATGAAATTGCTGAAACATAAATCCTATTCATGTTGTTTCTACTCTCATAGTTCATGTTGCATTTATAATCATCCTCTGTTGATCCCCTTGTTCGATGGGAAGCGGATCAATTTTCTCAAAGTATACATCCTCTAACTCGATTAAGGGGCGGATTAGTTCCTTTAATAGCTGATATTGATCCCCCTATTCGATGGGAAGCGGATCATTTTTCCCAAAGTATGTATCTTCTAACTCGATTAAGGGGCAGATTAATTCCCTAATAGCTAATCTGATTCAATCTGTTCATGTCTCACCATGTCATTATATTAGTAAATTCATTTTCGTGTTCTTTCAAAAACATGATATATGCCAAACTAGTTGAAATCATGCAAAATAGACATACACCCTACTGTTTTGTGATGTAGGCCCGAAGGCACACGCATACTCTACTTACCTGGCTTCCTGGAAATGCTTGGTTGCAAGCTACTTCAGGAGTTTTGCTCGAACCTAAAGCCATAGAAAGAGTATCAATTAGATCTTCACTAAACCTCATTCTAAACTATCCAGAAGTTTAAGGAAGCTAGTTGGGAGCTCTATTCTTCAAGCATTCTCGATTCCTCACAAAACCCGAACTCAACTCTCACTCACAGCATTCCCAAAACACGCATCTACAATCCCCTCTATCATCTATAGTCACTAATACAGTAAGAAATCAAAGTAAAACTCACCTAGGTTGAAGAAATCAGGCAGGGAAATCACCGAGAGAACCTGCCGAGCTGAGCACCAAAAAGGAAAGAAATAATGTGGTGGCTAAACCCTCCACTAAACCTTTCATTTATATCACAAGCTTTACAAATTACACATATGCCCTTGACTAGCCAACTTTAATCTATTTGAGCAACCAATCAAATTTACTTAATTCCATAAAAATAAAAGTCACAAAATGTTGCTATTAAAATCAAGGCCGACAATTACTGGTTGCTACACAAAATCTGAACGATAATTAGATGACTAAGTCTGAACGAAGGTTGAGAAATAAATTTTGAACCAGTATCTAACTATTAAGTTAGGATTTGGTAACAGAATGTTAATTTTGCATCTACACGTGTTTTTTCTTATTGAATTATTTTCATAGTTTGTAATTTTATAATGTAGGTGGGTTTTTATCTAAAGAATAATCGACTGTAATCGAGAACCTTCCAGAGGCAAGCGAACATACAGAAAAAGACAATGTTTGAGGAAGGAATTTAAATTAGTATGTTTCAAGTTTTTTAGAATATTTCATAAACTATTTCGGTGAAAACTTTGAATAATTTATGTTAACTTCATTATTAATAAAGTTTTATGAATGGTTTTAATTATGTATTTATTTCAATTTTAACCAAAGTTATTTAATGATTGAACATTGTTTTAAGCTTCCGCGCATCTAATGTTTTCATTCAAGTTTTTTTTAAATTTTAAAAATTATGGTTATAACGTTTGAAATTAAATCTGATTTATAAAATCAAACTGGAAAAAATTTAGGATTTTTAAATTATGATTTTAAAATTGAGAATTCAAAATTTAGGGCGTTACACTTTATTTCCAGCATAATGAACTTGCAGAAATTATCTACGAAAACTAATCTAAGTCTCTACTCATAAAACTAAATGTGAAAATCGAATTAAATTTGCTGCTTTATAAGGATCTACTTTGGCATCTTTATAGATAAAATTCAAGCTTTGAATTTTGTAAATTCACAAAAAAAAAATAATAACTTTCTTAAAAAAAAAATACAACTCTTCTTCAATCTTTTAGCAACTTTCTATGCATCAGGTTTTCTTTTATGCAAAAATAAAATAAATTAGTAAAATCAACTTCAAATAATCAGAAAATTATAGAAAGTGAACTACTTTTACAAATATATTTATAAACATGGAATTCTACCTTGTTATAGCAAAACTGCTAAAAAAAAATTTCCCAAAAACAGCTAAAATGAATATTAGTCAATTACCAAAATCCATGCAAAATTATATCATAATAACATTAGAAAATAGATTTATCGCAATGCCTAGCGTCAGCGCCTCTCATGCTTGGCATTGCGTCGCAACACGTTTCAGATTAAACTCTAATATGTTCTTCTTATTTGACGTACATAATCTTATATTTTAACTATGTTGTGATTTAAAGCAAAATTCAATCACACAAATCGAGAGAAATATATCAAGATTAAAACAAAAAAAAATGAAAGAAGAAATCAAAATCCAAGATTTATGTGGTTCAGACCAATCCGTCCTACATTCACGACACAAAACTTTAGCAGCAAATTTTATTCAATAATCAAGAAAGTGAAAGCTTTCTACAATGTTGCAGTATCACTAGCTAGCAGCATTACGCCCGAATACAGCGACACCACTCACCAAGAAAAAAAACCCTACAGAGCACATTCATTATTCTCTCTCTCTCGCATACCTTTTTCTCTGTGAGACTCTCTTTTATATACTTTCTCCTCTCTCTCTCTCTCTTATTCTTTTCTTACAACTCACTCACTCGTTAATATAGAAAGAATATTACATTATTAATAAGAAAATAAAATTGTCGTAAAACCAAAAAAAATATACCACAAAATCTGAATCAATATTAATAATTTTCTCCTTTGTTCAAATTTTGAACACCTTTTTGCTACTATCCAGAGCTTGTGCATCATCATATCTTGATTAGTTTTCCTCCATCTCTACCAAGCTTAAACAAAACTTAAACTTAGTTACTCGAAGAACTTTGGAAAGAACATCAGTGTAAGTCACATATTCTTCATTCTCAAGTTTAGCAGAAACTGAAAGACCATATGCGACCATATCCGCATATCCGAAACGTTGAGTAGGTTTCACCACTTATTTAGACATGTCCCATGTGAGTTGATAATTCATCACTTCTTCTTCTTCCACCAAGCCATCTGATCCAAAAGTTACTCGCTCAGTCTGATGATCATCTACCTGAGAAACATTATCGGAACTACTTTCATTCAGCTCCTTCTAAGACACAATTTTTTCCTGCTTCACTCGACCCAATTTTCATCCCCGGAGCCGACTCCTCCTGAAACACTATCTTCCTTGCTTCTCTCGAATGTCCGAGCCTCAAATGCCATGATCGAGCATTTCTTTTTACATTGTTAGCAATATTTAGAGATCCGCTAACAACAGTTTTATCATCTAGAAAATATAAACCATTTACATGAACCCTTCCTCACAACCATCGACCCTTTCATGATTTTCATGCATCATTTTTCAACGCTCACCATGCAACAAAAATCATCAAACATGTCAATTGATAGAAGGTTACGTCTAAGCTGAGAAACATACCTTACATTCTGAATGCTATAGCATCTGTTAAACATCATAATTCGCACCGAACCAATGCCTTGTATGGTGCACAATTTGTTGGTACCGAGTAGCACCTCTTCTCCATTGTATGGCTGGAAATCTTGAAGTCACTTCTTCCTCGGAGTCATATGAAATGAACACCACGAATCAAGGACTCATTGATTACCGAAATCCTTCACTGAAACAACCAGAACGTCCAAAGAATCATAACCATTAGAGACCACCGAGGCATCACCAATCTCGATTTCTTTGTAGGCCATCCTTCTCTTCCATTCATTGCAATCTTTCCTGAAGTGTCATTTTTTTACAAAAAAGCACTTCATACCTTGCCTAGATTTTGACCTCGTCTTATTATTTGAGTTCTTCTATTCATGAGTTTTGAGTTCTTCCCTACCCCGATAACCCCTCACCATCTGGAGCTTCTTTATGTCCAGCTTCCCGCTGAAGCTCTTTTGAATTTAGTGCAGCCTTCACCTCTGTCATGGTTAGGGTTTGCTTCCCGCAGAGCATAGTATCGACAAAATGCTCATACTGCTGCGGTAGAGAACTCAACATGATAATAGATTGATCTTCTTCTTCTATCTTCGCACCAATGTTATTCAAGTTCATGATTATTTTGTTGAAATCATCAACATGTTTCCACATCTCTTTGAATTCATCCATTGCAATTGTTACAGCTTCTTTTTCAAATACAAACGGTTCGCCAATGACCTTTTCATATATAAATCTTCAAGTTTGGACCATACTAAAATCGCTGAATCTTATTCAATGACCTCCCTTAGTACCTCATTCTCTAAACTCAGCAAAATAGTAGTATGCGCTTTGGAATCCATCTTAGAAGCTTTATCCTCGTCAGACAATTGAAGCTTCCTGAACGCTTCGGAATCAACAACAGTGGACAATCCTTGATGAATCAAAAAAGCCTTCATCTTGACTCGCCATAAATTGAAATCATTCTCGTTCGTGAATTTGTCTATCTCAAATCTCGCCATTAAATCCACACTCACAGCACCAATTGTTGTGATTTAAAGCAAAATTCAATCACACAAACCGCAAGAAATATATCAAGATTAAAATAAAAGAATGAAAGAAGAAATCAAGACGCAAGATTTACGTGGTTCGGACCAAACCGTCCTACGTCCACAGCACAAATCTCCGGCAGCAAGTTTTATTAAAGAATCAAGAAAGTAAAAAATTTTCATAATACTGTAGCATCGCTCGCGGCATTTCACCCGTATACAGAGGCGCTGCTCACCAAGATAAAGACCCTACAGAGCACACTCATTATTCTCTCTCTCTCTCTCTCAAATGTATCTTTTTCTCTTCTGAACCAATATTAATAACTTTTATAATATATTATAATTATTTAACCAATGAATTAACGACACAAAAAACATTTACAAATAGTTAGTTTAAACTTTCATACCAGAAGAAGGTTTGGTCGATCATTTAGTTTACACTGGCTTGCCTATCGAATTAGTACTAATTCGTATAAGATTCATAAAACCACAAAGTTAATGTGGCAATTGATATGACCTATCGTGTTAATAATAATAAATATAGTTCGATATTTTATACGTTGATGTTGTACATACGAGCATCTTATTATAAAAAAAAAAAAAAAAAAAAAAAAATTGACAGGATTAGGGGTAGTGAGATTATAATGTAAGATTTACACAATGGGGAATACAATTAAAGAATTATATCTGATAAGGATAATCTTCTCTCATATAATATAATATGGGAGATGGCTCAATTCATATTTCTTTATAGCAAATCAATACACTCGATCCAAGCAACATATAAAATGCTTTGATTTGGTTCATAAACCTAGCTTAGAAGGCAAAGACGCTTGCCACAGCTGCGACACCGGCAACGGCGGAGGACACCTTCAAAGCAGAGCTAGCGCTCTTTGGCTCGGCCTCAACGGGAGAGTCGGCAGGGGCATATGAGGGAGCGAAGGGGGCAGCTGCAGGGCCGTCGGAGATGTACTCGCTGCTGGGGGCTGGAGGGGAGGAGACATCGGTCTCGGGAGAGGAAGCGGGAGTGGCGGAAATCGGGGAGGAGGATGGAGTTGAAGCAGATGGGGCGGCGGCCTTGGGAGTGGGGACCGGTGAAGGCGAGCTTTTTGGCGAGGCGACTGGAGCGGTTGAGGGAGCTTGAGCGACGGCGCCGACAATGGCGACAAAGAGGAGAGCAAGAACCACAAATTGACGAGCCATGTTTGATGATACTCCTCAAAGTTGATGTGTTTATGGTTTTTTGAGAGGGAGATTCTAGATTGCAAGTACTTCTCTAGAAAAGATAGAGAAATACTGCACAACAAAGAATGAGGAAGTGGGTGAAGAAGGGGAGGAGATTATATATAGGTTTAGATAGGAGAGAGAGAGAGAGAGAGAGAGAGAGAGTATTTCTAAGTTTAGGTTTAGTACATGGGAAGAGAGGAGAGGATGACCATGTTTTGCGGTTTGGGTCAAAGGGTCCAGTGCTAATTTGGTTTTAGAGAATGCATCTATTTCTGGCCTTGCCATCCTTTTGTTAGAGAGAGAGAGAGAGAGAGTCCAATTTTATCTTTTTTTAATGGCAAAATTATAAAGTTGGGTTTGACTATTTCATGGCCAAATTGTACACAAACTAAAAAATTGTTGGCTCCGGAAGGTGCCACAGATGGAGTTTAAACAAGCATGATGTCTTTGTTCACGTGTTCGAGATCGTGACATTTTAATAATATTTGTTTTACTACTTTATTTTTCTGTTATTTTTAAACTTAGTAGGCACACGATTAAATCTCATTGCAATCACCCAAACAAGGTTTTAGTCAAAGCATTACAGTTCGATAACACACTAATTCTATTTGACTCAAGTCGGATACACTTGCACTCTACCTATGTATTTATGGCAGGCAAAATCTTTGTCTTGTAATCGTTATAATATCGTGATTTTTCTTTTCTTCTCCTAATTTTTTGACTTGGGATTTCACGTAAAGCATTCTTTAAGTTTTACAAAAAAAAAAAAATATTTACATTTTTATCTTGATGTAATAAAAAAACAATTTCTTACTTAAATTCTTTTAAACCATTTTTTAAAAAAATTAAAATTATCTAAATAAATATTTTAAAAGTTGATTTTGTTTTATTTCTCGTATTCTTGTAATAAAAATTCTCTCGTATTCTTGTAATAAAAATTCAAAGTAAATAACATTTCCTAGTAGCCCGGAGTTTGAAGGGTTTAAAACTCTCTGTCTCTAAATAATAAGAATAATGTTACATTTACTCTCTTATTTTACTAGCTAAATATATGTGTAACACCCGGCATTTTTGCCACGTGGTCATTTAAGCGGGATAAATTGTATATTAATACAATAGATATTTTCTTTTATTTGTTTGGACGTTTAATTGGAAAACCAAACCGTGTGTAATCAAAACAAAACCAATTTGATTAAAAACCAATGGAAGGGCAAATGTGGAAGTAATTAAGGTTGGTGGGAGAAAACAAATAGATGATTGACATGTGGCAGCTTGTTGAAGAAGTTAAGTTCTTTCTCCTACGTGAATGTTCATTCACTTCTCTGTTTCCCCTCATCTCTCTCGGCTTTCTCTCTTCCAAGCGATTGAAACAAAACTTCCACACTTTGTTTCTCCAGCGTTTCTCCGTTTTCTTCAGCAAAGGTGAGCGTCTTTTAATGCTAATAAATTTGGACAAGTTTAAGGTGAGTTTTTATCGAAGTTTAGGGTTTCGGTTTTCGGTGAAAACTCACTGTTTTTGGATGAAAACACGTTGGTGTGTTTTCTAAAGAGTTGAAATGTGTTTGCTGCATTTCCTACGAGATATTAGTTAGCATTTGTAGCGTGTTTAAACTCTGAACATTCATGCTACAGGTCCGAGCTTTCCAGAGACGTTCGAGCATACTACTTGGCTGCACATAGGTAAGTTCATGCATCTACGTTGGCCCTTAAGGCCCTACAACTCGGAGGTACTAGGTCTGGTTCGGGTAGATAGGTTTTAGGTTATGTTTTAAGTTAAACGTGTTTCCGTTATATTCTGTTTCCTGTTGTATTCATTCTGTCATCTGTGAATGTTAAGTTTAAGCATTTTCACTTATTCATGCATACACGTTTCCTGTAAAATCATGCAAATGTTTTCAGCACCGGTTTTGAAGTAAGTAAGATAAAATCCTGTAAAGAAAATGTATGGTTAAGTGTGGACGAGGACTGGCATCCTGTCAAGTACTCCTGTTATGTCCTGAAAGTGGCATGTACATCCTGTTGCGCCAGCTCCTTCTCCCATTTATACCTTTCCTGTCCAGTGAAACGCAATGTTAAGTAATGTAATGTTCACGTATTTCAAAAGTCCATGCATCACTGCATTGCATTTCATGTTCTTATTGAGCTCTAGGCTCATAGTTGAACTCCTGTTGTAGGTATGGATTTTCCAGATGAGGAGCTTGATCCTCAAACTGACGAGTTGATGTAGTTGGGGGAGGAGCTCACGGGATGGTTGCTGCAGCCAGACAAATCCTGTCCCGAGGTTTAAGTATTTAAAGTAAAGTCTATGTCTGTAAACCCTACTGGAATTCTGTGTTTGGTTTTTAAACTATGTTAGGATTCTGTATTTTTGGTTGTTGAAAACTCTGTAGGAAATTCTGTTGGATATAGATAATGTAAGGTATTCTGTTGGTTAAGCTTTCTCTTGTTAAAACCTCTGTATTCGACAGTTGAACTATGTTTTGAAGTATTCTGGAATTCGTTTGGAATATTTTCTGTTAGTCTGTGCATGGACAGCTTCTGGTTTTAGAGCTATCCATGTAGTGTGATTTTTCTTAAGTTTCTGTCATGTTAGAGCCATCCATGTAATTTGTTTTTCCTTAAAATTCCGTCGTGTTTTTCCCGATATGTTCAAAAATCATGTTTTGAATCGTTTTCTGAAGTTTGAAGTTTTCATACATTCTGTTTCCACAACTTTTGTTTTTATGTAATCATGTTAAAAGTTGCCAGTTTTGTCTTTTACATTTTTAGTCATCCGGTCACTGTTCACATTTTTAACAAATCCGGTCACTGTTCACAAATTTCATCTTCCGGTCACTGTTCACATTTTTCATCTTCCGGTCACTGTTCACAAATTTCATCTTCCGGTCACTGTTCACAAATTTCATCTTCCGGTCACTGTTCACATTTTTCATCTTCCGGTCACTGTTCACATTTTTCATCTTCCGGTCACTGTTCACAAATTTCATCTTCCGGTCACTGTTCACAAATTTCATCTTCCGGTTACTGTTCACACTTTTCGTCTTCCGGTCACTGTTCACAAATTTCGTCTTCCGATCACTGTTCACAAATTTCGTCTTCCGGTCACTGTTCACAAATTTCATCTTCCGGTCACTGTTCACAAATTTCATCTTCCGGTTACTGTTCACACTTTGCATCTTCCGGTCACTGTTCACGTTTTTATTCATTTCCAGTTTATGTTTATTTATTTTACTTTGATTTTATTTTATGTTATCCATTTTAAATGTCCATGAGTTTTAAAAAGTCGAAAAAAAAAAAATAGTTGTCCCCGTTTTCTGCAAATGTCCCGGAGTGACGGCTCGGTTCTTGGATCCCGATCGGGTCCGGTTTTCGGGTCGTCACAATATGTTTTGGCATGTCAAACAATGGTTCGTAGAATTAATGTAATAAATTAACTATTTATAATTAGATTAATTGCATCAATCATTATTTGAAACATAATCAAGTATGTTTAGATAGAAACATAGAATTACTAAAAAAAATAATGATAGTAATTTCATGCACAATGACACGTTGGAAACTTTAAGGACATTAAAAAAACAACCTATTTAAGAAACAAAATGAGTTGTCATTTGTTCGAATAAACATGCATGGTTTCATTTGCTAGGACCACTTGAAAGGAAAGTGGATTACTCCAACATCTACATCATATGATGTGCCACGGAAATTGATTCCAAGATTCCAAGCCAATGAATTTTCTAACTATTATTCAAGTGTCTATTTTGTAAGTTTTTATGGAGGAACATGTTTTAAGAATATCAAATTCTTCAACACAGGATCCACATACGTTATGACATTTTTCAAGGTGAGGCATAAATGGAAGATCAAGCACACATTGAAAGATTATTTAATTTTCCCAAAATCTGCCTACACCCTGACATCCAAAGAGTATTTGCAATAGTTGGCAGCCTTACTTATTCGTTTTGGAAAAGTGAGCTTTATGAAGATTGTAGTTGTCATCTCAAGGTTTCTAGAATTGGTTGAATCGTGAAATTTGGACACTGTTTGCTTGGCTAACTAGTCCAATTACAAAGAGGCATTTTCTCACAAGGAAGTCCGAGACTAAGGCAAATCCGAGTTCAACCTCCTCTTTTCTAAAAGATGTTAGCACTTTAATTTTAGCTTATGTTGGTAACTTTTTTTGATTTTTGCTAAACATTATGCTAGTGGGGTCCATCTTTGGTTAAAAGAAGACCATAAAGTAATTAATTTTCTCATTTGGCTTAGCATTCTTTTTCCTCCATTTTCTTCCTTTTGAATCCTTACTTGTTTTTGTAAGAACTATGGGTGGAAACTCTAATTCTCTTAGAGGCTTTATTTATACCCTCCCTAAGGCTTGTAATCAGCAGAAAAATGTTGAATGAAAAAACTAAAAATTCTTCTTCGAAATGCTTGAGCTTCCCATCTTTAAGAAATGCTTGAGCTTCCAATCTTTAAGTGACAGCCTTCTTCGGTGAGTAATATCCGATTGAGTGTGTGTGTTGTTTTGGTTTTCATATTTGTGAGTGTCATGGATTCCATTATTAGTGCATTTCTTCTCTATTTTTCCTCTGAAGGTAGAACATCCAGTAAGGGTGTATCAAGCTCTCACCATAGCAAGTTAGAGAATTCATCCTCAAAGAAAGCCAAATACCTAGAAAGTGCAACCTTAACACTTTCTAAACCGACCAACATCCCAACCGCCATATTTTTTCATCTCCATTGATTTTGTAGGATCGAGATTGTCTAAGAGAGGGGTGAATTAGACTTTTAATTCATTTTTAAAACTAACAGCAAACAATTTAAACACTAAATGTAAAAGAGAGAGTAAGAGAAATTTGACACCAGAGTTTTTACGTGGTTCGGCCAAAACCTGCCTACGTCCACGCTTCAAGGTTTCCCCCTTGAAGATCCTTAACCTTCTCCTCACGAGAAAACAAGTTCGAACTTTCCGGGCGTCGATCCACAGCCTTTACACAGATTTGGATTGTTCTTCACGGGCGACAATCCACTACCTTTTACAGACTTGTAAGTTTGTAAATTTTTGCACAAACTACACTCTCTCAAAGATAAAAATCTCAAGTTACAGAATCGAAAGGTGTAGAAGAAAATACAGAGTATTCAAAATTTCGCTCGTAAGGGCTCAATAGTGATTTTCACAAAAGTTGTTTCTTTGAGCTATCGCCTTGGCTTAAATACTCTGTCTGCAATCGGCTGTTGATCTTCAATGCTCCTTATCCGAATATAGAAATTTTATTACCGTTGGAGTAGCATCCGTACAAAGTAGCTAGTCGTTGCTCTCTAGGGTTGCTATTTGCTCGTCGCCATTAATGCTCTGGAGTTTAAGTTCTGGACGAGGTCTCTGTTGCTTCGCGGTATATTTAAATTTGGCGGAAGACTGTTCATCGGATGATGTTGCCTTTGAAATGCTTGAACCGTCATCGGTAGATGCAGCTTTATAATGTTGAACCGTCATCAGTATATATTGCTTTATAAAGGTGAACCGCCATCGGTATATGTTGCTTTATAAAGGTGAACCGTCATCGGTATATGTTGCTTTAAAAAGCTGAACCGCCATCGGTAGATGTTGCTTAAAAAAGCTGAACTACCATCGGTAGATGCCTTCCTTGAAATTTCATCGGTAGATGTAGGCTTTGAGAGTCTGCCAACAATGGATGTAGTTCTTGTCGTCTAGCTAGCGGCAGAGGTACTCTTTGGAAGACTTGAAACGCCAGCGGTATATGTAGCTTTGTTTTGTCGTTTAGCTGACGGATGATGCAATTCTTTGAACAACTTCGTTTTTGTCGTTTTCCTAACGGTGGATGCAATTCTTTTCTACTTCACCGGTGGATGTGCATTTTGTCGTTTTTCTAGCCGTAGATGTCCTCTTTTCTACTTCACCAGTGGATGTACTTTTTGTTTATAAGTTTTCAGCCATGTTTTACTATTCAACCCTGTACACTTGACCACAGTTGTTAGACTACTAAAATACCTTTTCCAAGGGCATTTCCAACTGATTAAATTCATATGCATAACTCATTATTCTCATATATTAAACATAATCAAATTACATTTCTGAACATACAAATACATCATCAAAAACCTAGTTAGACTTAAACACTATTTAAGTCAATAGATTTAACCGCTCATTTTTTAACACAATCACCCTCACACATACAACTTTAACCTGCCAAAAGAACTGTATCCATTCGGTTTCACAAGAGAGAGTTATGTCTCTCCAAAGTTGATGTTTTGTTCTCGGCCACAACAGTAATCCAAGATCCAGTGACCTCCAGCATTGTAATCATAATTTTCGTTCCCCAACGAGTTAACCCTTGAAATTTTAAGAGTAGTTTTTCCACACATCAATTAAGAAGTTGTAAAATTTCAAAGCATTTGAATTTAATTTGGAAAAGTTATACTGTCTGGAGTTTGGAGTATTTTAGACCAAATAGCAGAATTTACAGATCAATTTTTTTTGTCCAACTTTCTTTGTGCTTCCTTGTCACCGAGTGGAAGCATATCATCAAAGGTTGTCTAGAGGGTAACTAACAAAAATTGAAAGTTTAGAACAGGTATTTATTTAGAATAATTCTATGTTTACTTTTTTATTCTACTCTCTTAAAATACTCGTTGATGTGTCAAACAATGATTGATGCAATTAATATAATAATTGATTGCATTAATTGCATCAATCATTGTTTAACACTGAGTATTTTAAAAGAATAAATATAATATTGCTCCATTATATCTAACTATACCCATTATTGATTTGCTCAAGCTCTATTTTCAACTTATTCACAGATTTAATGTTACCAACATGCTGGAACCCTACAATTCCACAATCTTCAATAGCGCTTAATGTTCACATATTATGGAAACTCCCTTCAGATTGAGTTCTTCTCCACACTGTTACCGGGTGATCAAGGAATTTTCCTATAATCTTTTCAACTGATATTTCTATATAAAAAGATCTCCTTATTTCTTCATTGCGGATTCTCGTGTTATTTTCTCTTATAGATATTTATTGTGAAAAAGTTTCAAATGAGTCATTTTGACATTTCCTTTATTCACACAAACCCTTCGATGACTTATCAACTGTCTTGCTTGATGTTTAGTTTCATAAAAATAGAGACAAACTGGAATAACGTCCGATCTTGTTTCTGGATTGAGTGGAAAATGAATATATGAAGTTTGTTATGTTCCTCTATACATCTTTGTGATGGGTAAATCCCCATGAAAAAGAGGCAACTTTCATGTATTTTGTGATTGGATGTAACTGTTAGATTTTCTCTCGAATAAATCTACTCTTGTTTTAGATTTACCTTATAATTTTATATTTTAATCTTATTTTTTAACATTTAATTTGTTAATAGATATAATTAACGTTTTATTTTAATTATTTATAATTTATCATAATTATTAAGTTAATTAATAAGTGACGTATAAGCCATGCGTCGGTCACGAGATAATTAGAAGACAAACTTAGCAGTATTATTTTTTAATGCATTGAATTGTCGCTTCAACTCTCGTTGCTAGAACGTGTCGAATTGCCTATGGATTCAGCAGGCAAACCCAAATGTGCTAATGTTGATGGTTGGTCGTGATGGTCCGACCAGGGTCCGACTGGGTATGAACGTGAGATGATAAAGTTGTTAACTTTGGCAAAAAAGTTGGAACTTTTTATGCTTGGAAGTGGTTGTGGGTAAAGCATAGAGTGGATCGCCAAGATTTTAAGATGATTTGCAGATGGTCGTTGTTTCTGACGAAACGTGTATGGCAACTCCGCCCACCTCACCCCTTCTCTCCTTCTGCTTCTTATATTCCTTCTTCCTTCCTCTTTTCTCTCTCCTCCTTCCTTATTTCTCTCTCTACCACTCGTCTTTCTCCTCTTCTTTTCCTCCCACATTCTGCCTCTTCCTCTCTCTTCATGGCTCCTGCTATGGACGCCCAAGAACTTTCCCTGGCGGAAGAGGCTGCAGCAACTCACCGGAACGACTTCTCCGGCGATGATGTTGCTCGGAGATCAAGAGTCACCGTCGTCGGTAGTGGGAATTGGGGTAGTGTGGCGGCCAAGCTCATTGCTTCCAATGCCCTCCGGCTCAGCTCTTTTCATGGTAATAAATTTCTGTTATCTCCCGCTCCCCCATTCTTTAATTCAACAGAGCCCTGGACTCTGCATTTTGCTCAATCTGGGCGAAAGAACCGAAACTTCGGCAGTCTGATTGTCTTGGCTTCGTTTCTGAAGCTACCTAGATTTGGTCTTTATTGGTTGCTGTTTAGTCCTATTTATTAACATAATAGTTATTTTTTTAATTGAAATATCAGATGAGGTTCGGATGTGGGTGTTTGAAGAAACGTTGCCAAGTAGTGAAAAGCTCACAGACTCCATTAATCTAACCAATGTAAAGATCTACAAGTTACCCTGTAAATTTCCATTTCCCCTGCTAATTCTTCAAGGCCATGTATGAATACTTTCATTTTTATTGATAGGAAAATGTAAAATATCTCCCTGGTATAAAGCTAGGCAAGAATGTGATTGCAGATCCTGACCTCGAAAATGCAGGTACCAACGAGAGTCAAACGATGATGTTGCTCTTTTCTCTCGTATTTACTTTTTGAACTTATGTTCGATCGAATTAAGTTTTTGCGATGAAAACGGGTCGAATTCTGCAGTAAAGGATGCGAATATGCTGGTTTTTGTAACTCCGCATCAATTCATGGAAGGAATATGCAAGAGGCTGGTCGGGAAGATAAAGGGAGATGTGGAAGCCATTTCCCTCATCAAAGGAATGGAGGTTAAGATGGAAGGACCATGCATGATATCCAATCTCATATCTCAACAACTAGGAGTCAATTGTTGTGTCCTAATGGGTGCTAACATAGCTAATGAGGTTAAAATTTCAAACTTCATAATTTTTTCAACTTTTATATCGACTTTCTCTAAAATACGTCAACCGATTATGCAGATTGCTGTTGAAAAATTTAGTGAAGCAACTGTGGGATACAAAGAAAAAAGAGAGACTGCTGAGAAATGGGTCCAGTTGTTCAGTACTCCATATTTTGTAGTCACAGCTGTGAGTTAATTGTCAAAGTTATTACATCAAGTTTAATGAAGTTGTATCTTGGCTGGATTATATTTGTGACGTTAACTCAAATTGCCAAGCGAAAATATATGTTTGTGATGTATTGTAGGTTCAAGATGTTGAAGGAGTCGAACTATGTGGGACCCTGAAAAATGTTGTGGCCTTGGCTGCAGGTAATATGAAAAGTCTCTGAATGTCTTACACTCTTGATTCGAATTAGGAATAAAAACAATAAGTTGCTTATGGAACAGGTTTCGTTGATGGTTTGGAGATGGGAAATAACACTAAGGTAATGACAAAAAAATTAGAAGATGAATTGAAATTATCTTTTCTTTTAAATCTTTTGACACGGATACGTCCGGCTAGGCTGCTATAATGAGAATCGGTCTGAGAGAAATGAGAATTCTTTCCAAGTTGCTGTTTTCGTCTGTCAAGGATAGCACGTTCTTTGAGAGCTGTGGTGTCGCCGATCTCATCACGACGTGCTGTAAGAATACTGATTGATCTTGTTTTTTTTTTTTTTGGGTTATTTTGTTTATGATTTTTCTCTTCATTGAGAAATTTTGAATGTGTTAGTGGGAGGAAGAAACAGGAAAGTTGCAGAGGCTTTTGCAAAAAATGGAGGAAAAAGGTTAGGCTAGTATTGGTAGTGTCATATATTTAAAACTTTTTCTCTCTGTCTAAAAGCAAAGAATCGAATTGCGATTTCAAGAAACTATTTCTGGAAACTGTTTTGTTGTTCAGATTGATCCTGTTTTCTCTTCAGCAATTTTTAAAAATATGGTAAAGTACAATTTAAACTTAACGTTACAAATCAGAGCTTAATTTCTATCTTATCCATTAAATCCAGAACTAGTATACTAGGTTTTTCATTTAAAGGTGTTCTAAGATGATTTTTAACCTGATTTTGATCTTTGTTAATTTTCTCTTCGGATTTCGAACTCTGTCGATATCGCGATAGAATATGAAATCGAGCTAGAAATCACTAGAGGGGTTAGAAATCATGTCAAAACACCTCATTGAATGGAAAATATGGTATTCATGTATTGAATTTTATAAATAAATTGACGGATATATATAAATTGCTGACGGTCGAAATATTATTCATCTGCGTAGAATTTGAAGAGAGGTTTCTGTTTAACTTCTGCAGATCTTTTGATGAGCTTGAAGCAGAAATGCTGCAAGGTCAAAAATTGCAGGTGGGTTTCATCTCCATTCCCTTTTCATCAACAAATATTGCTTCAAACTTCTCTCTTTTTGTAAAGCTTTTTCTCAAACTAAGCTCTTCTCTGTGCACTATTTTGAAGGGTGTCTCGACAGCACGAGAGGTTTATGAGGTTTTAACCCATCGAGGATGGCTAGAGCTGTTTCCTCTCTTTGCAACAGTTCACGAGATCTGCTCCAGTCAGCTTCCTCCGTCTGCCATCGTTGAATATAGCGAGTGCAAACCCAGATGCTCGGTCGTAGATGGATCAGCTCAATAGTGCTTACTCTTTCATTTGCCGATGATAAAGCTTTTGCATATTTCACGTATAGTTTGATAATGTATTGTTTTCTTCTTCGTAAAATGTAGATTCCAAAAGAAAAAAACCATCACGCTAACACGATGTAGCGATAGATTGGATGTTCCGTGTTAACAAGGCCAGAATGCTTTAGCCATTTTCATTTGATGCAGCTGAAGATGACCGTCAGAGTGAGTTCTTTTGCCTAATTTTGATATTTACTGAGTTTTAAGTTCTTCCATTCCGTCACTTTATAGGCAAACTCGGTTTATATGTTGTAAACACGCGATTATATCCGAATCTCAGGCCACGAAAAACCAGATCGACCTTATTTGTCCCGATTTTTCAGTAAGAAAATCATATGAAACCAAAGAAGATAATTTAAGGTCTGTAATATTATTTGTAACTGAAACTTTATCTGGCAATAGTTACAAATAAAACTGTCACAAACCAGAAACTACACAGCGAAAAAATCATAATCACAAAAGTAAAGCCATGAGATTTTCCTGAAATGAAAAACCAGATCCTGAATTACATATTTTGTACTAAGAAGATGTTACCCGTTTTGTATTCTGTCGACTCGATCTACACTTTTTCGCGCTCTTTCCACCTGGTAATCGATGCTTTTTCTCGGTTTTTCGTGTCTATCCACGCTCCTACGCGATCTCTCTATGTGCTCAAAGGAAAATTTTAATTTTTCTAGCTTATCAGTATTGCTGGAGAGATTCTTGAGTTTTTCAGGCCTATCCGTGCTTTGCCTCGGCTTCTCTCTCCTGTCCATGCTCTTCCTCGAAAGTTCGAAAAAGTCGGTACTTTTTCGAGGATTCTCAAGCTGGTCTGTGCTCTTTCTAGAACCGTATGCGAGGGAAGGAGACTTTTCAACAGTAAATATGAACTTCTTGAGATGCTTTATATATTCTGGATATAGCTCTAAATTGCAGTGGTTTCCTCCTTTTAGCCATAGTGGTTCAAATTTCTCTCTACAAAGCTCCCAAAGTTGTTTTCCATGCGACCAATCGACTACATTGTCGGCAGTTCCCTGCAAAAATTAATATCCGGAAGCGTGATAAATTCATGCCAAGTTAAAACCTCTTTAAATCCTTCCTCGTAGATGTGATTACAGGAGCAATGGTTATACACAAGATTTCTCACAGCCTATTGATAGTACGTGCCTCTAGCGCAAGCAAGATCGCGAAGAGAAGTTTTTTTGCTTTATCGATAAAAAATGGAGAAAAATGAGAGGAAAATCATCTCAAAATTTGACACGAATCTTATTAGCTAGAAGATTATTAGTCATACCAAGGCAAATTTACAAAAGAAAAGTAGAAGTTTAAACAAGACAATTATCTTAGAAGTGGATACAAATATATGAAAAAGCTTAATGGAGTGTGAGCATGATTGGCTTCTCATGGAGTTTGTCTCACCGCATTTCACTTCTTGGTTATCATATACTAATCGAAACTAGGACAATATCAATTCATCGAAATACAAAAAAATAAATTATGTCATCGCCGTGTCAAATTATCACAGTCCCACAAAAAATACCGATCGAACGGAAATAGGAAAAGGATTTTTCTTACGTGAATTATGAGGATCGGACAATTAACCATAGGAATCTTGTCGATATTCTGCCAATAAACCAACAAAATTCAGCATCTTATGATAGAGCAAACATAAAGAAAAAGAAAGAAGGGTAAAGATGAAACAATTGACCTTATAAATGTCAAACCAATATGTATGCTTAACAGGATACATGACTCTCAAACCGGAAAGTATTGGACTGTGAAGAACGACAGCTTTCAACAATGGCATCCGAGCAGCAAGATCCAAAGTCGGACCACTCCCAACCGATTGACCGTACAGGATGATATCCTCTTGCTTAGCACCATAGTTTTCTTCAAGACATTTGTATGCAGCTTCGATATCTGCATATGTATTCTGCTCAGTTGGCTGCATCGAAAGACAACCAAGATCTGTTCTTAGATTTTACTTTGAACTCTTCATTTTGAAAACATTTGTAAAACGTTTGACTCTGTAACTGACCTTTCCAGATGAGTGACCATACCCAGAATAATCATACCTGCAGATAACAATTCTATGCATCAGGAATCGATTTTCTCGGCTGTCGTCAATTATAACTATGAATCATTTTTGCATTGTTTTGTGTAAAGTACGTGAAATGTGCACAGATTTATCTTTTCAACTTCGTCGTGAAGGTAAATCAATCTCTAAATAAAGCTTCATTTGAATGAAAACTTGAGATTCTAGATGGAAAACTAGATCTTTTCATGATAGTATTTATAACGCAAGTTCTCCTGAGTCTTGTGGTAATCAATTTGGCACAAGCTGCACCATAATCATCTCCCTGAACTTACGCCGATGGCAGGAAGAAAAAAAACATCAAGTAGGCCGACGGATCCAACATTTGGCTCGTGATCTTCATGAACTTGAGTTATTTATCAGTTAAAAAAATAATTTATAGTAGACGCAGATGCAAGATAGATCATACAATAATTCCAACTAAATCCACTACAATATAAAAAAACCCGGCTTATTTTCCACATTTCACCTTCAGACTTTTGAAGATCGTCTCCCTAAAAAACCCAAGCGAAAACATCCAAAAATACCCAAAAGTAGTTGAACAAATTGACGGGAAAAAAATGAAAAACTTCAAGTGCCCAATAAAAAATCAACGAAAATGGCAGAAATATAGAAATTCGAGCTAAAACTGAAATCGACAGACAAACCAATATGAATTAGAGAAACTGAATTGAGAGCAGAAAAAGTAGATTACCCCATTAAATTGACACGCAAATGGATGCTTAATTCGAGAAAAAGCTCATACATCTGGCCCAGATCCGCAGCGTTGCCATGAGAGTAAAGCAGAGTAGATGTAGCCATAGGGTGACGAATATAGACCGCAACAATCTCAGTGCCTTTGCGAGTGGAGAGCTTAAGAATTTCAACGTTTTCGCGATGGGGAAAGAGGCCGAGGAGGAAGAGTCCAGTGAGCTCGTCAGTGACGAGATTATAAGAGGGTGGATTAGGGGGGAAGAAGGCGAGCTTAGCCGCCATTGACGAGGTAACCCCACCCATTTTTCGCCCCTTATCAGAACCGGAGCCAAGCAATCTCTGTATGTATGGTGGATAACAAACGAGTAAGGAAGATGGTCCAAGTCAAGTTATGAAATTTTAGAGAGAGAATAGAGATTCTCAGGCCGACATTCCTTTCCTTCTGCGGGTGATTGCAACGTTTTAGAGAGAGAAAGCGAGGAGAGAGAAAAGACTAGACTGGGACGCCATCACCATAAGTGAACGTTACGACCAAGTTTGTTTGCACATGATAACATATTATTACTATAATCTAATAATTTCTTCTATATACAATCATCATTGCCACGTGTACAATTGGTTTTCAGGGATCCCTTCTGTTAACAATTTAAAACTTTTAATTTTGATAACTAATTCCTTAGTGTAAGAAGCCTTAGCAAAAGACAGTTTCATTGAGTCTGCGATCGAGAGAGAAAAGAAGAATGTCCTACCCCGCGAGAGAATTGAGATCTTCAAAAATTCTTCGAACGATGAAGTTGAAGACCGCGTTGTATTCAGGTCCACTTCTCGATCTTCGCTAAGTTGAGATCTGTTTTCTTAATTTATTTGCTCGACGAGGAAATGAAAAAATTATGTGTCCATTTAGTTTCTTTTGAGAAAAGCAATTTCTAGTATCCAAGTTGCTCCTTTTTTTGGTCAATACCAATGCAAAGCTCGATTAAATAGTTTCGGAGCTTGCATTTTTGAAAGATATAGGTACGTCTGCATCAAACACACGTAATTTCGATTCGCAATATTGAGAATCAATATCATGTGAAGTTCAAATTTTAGGGTGGTTTGAGAATACATAATTTATGCATGGCAGTTTGTGAAATTGAAATGTTGTTATTTGAAATTCATGTTGCTTTTTATGTGAAGTTGAAATCAATGTATTGATGTCAATAAGATGTCAACACTTGGTATTATTGGATGAAAGATCCTGCAATATTGCGACCCATATTGTGAAGGTTAGTAATTTGTTAAACAAAATCTACGTAAAAGTTTACTTTGAGCCAAAAGATAAATGTAGAAATATTGATTGGGAAGAAAACTAAGACAATGAACTTAATGAGTGTCATGTTCATGTTGAGGGAGTGGATGTTGATAGTAATGGAGTTGGAGATGCGGGTACTACTAAAGGAGGACGTCTTGGTGATATACACAATACTTCTGATGAAATTCCAAATAATGAAGTTGAGAATTTAAATACTGAGGTAAAATCAGTTTCTGCAAGTTTTAATGAAGACCTTTACTCGCTGAATGAGTCAAATGAAGATAAAGAGCAAGAGATTACAATGGAGATTGACGGAAACAATGGAATCTACCTTGTTGTTGTTGCAGTTGTAGAAAATGAATGTAAAGACTCATAAAATATTTATGTTCTATTATAATATTCAATATAGTTCATGTGATTTGGTCATAACTTGACATACACTTCATTTGAATATATGGACTGGTTCCGACACTCGAGGACCTTGTGCCTCAGGTCGAGATTTGATTTTGTCTTCGTCATATGTACGCTAAATTCAAGAATAAATTTTGTAAGAAGTTGTACAAAGATGCAATAATGAATGCTTCAAGAGCAACAACTACATATGCTTTCGAGCAAGAGCTGAAACAACTAGCATTTGTTGATTACACGATATACATGCATCTGAAGGGCAAAGAATGCATTTAGTCATGTGCCGTAGCGCGACTCAGTTATGAATAATCTAAGTGAATCTTTCAATGCCTTGATTTTACGTTCTCATGATAAACTAATAATGATTATGTTGAAAATGATAGCAAGAGCTTAATGACACCCCATAACAAGGAAACATAAGACAATTCAAGAGTGTGCAAAGTTACTGTCTCAAAAAAAAAAAAAAAAAAAAACTTGGTTAATTATATAAAGGTGCGGGGCATTGGTCTCTCATACCTGTAGGAGGGGACCATTTTGAGGTAAGTAATCTTAACGAGCAATATATCGTTAACTTGAGCAAACAAACATATACTTGTTACTTCTCGGAATTTACATGATGCAGTGTGTGCATGTTATTCCATAGTTATTATTTGTAGTCCAATTTTACCGACTAGGTAGGCCAAAGAAAAAAATGGTTAGAGATGCTAATGAGTCGCAGCGTAACAATGTGGTGAGCAAGTAACTTAAATTGATGACATGTAGTAAATGTCGGAGTTGCACATGTAAAAGAATTAGTACTTCGAGACTTAATGCAGATATCCTAAACAACAGGACAACAATATTATTCATAGACATACTAATGTGCTAGGAGATCCTTCAATTCATCATCAAGCATGATGATTTTCGAGAGATATTTCTGGTGTTTATTTTGTAGGTGATCATTGAGGAACGTGCATCAAAGCTATCAAATACATTAAGCCAACTTTCATATACCTTATAAAGATTTTCATAATAAAGCAAAAGTGGAAATCTAAGCCTAAGTTAGGAGATTTATGAAGCATTCTAAGATTGTTGACGATTTGACCTCTTAGGAGTATTTGAAAAATTTGGTAGGCTTACCAAACTTGGATTAAAAAGTGTGCTTCGTAAAAATTGTAGCTGACATCTCAAGCTTTCCAAAATTAGGTGTTTCGTAAAAGTTAGACATTGTTGGCTTTGTGAACTATGGCCAAAACAAAGAGCTTCCTTCGCCTGAAGAAGATTAGAGGAGATTCCCGACCAAGGATGAAGAACATTGAAGCTTATGCTCATGCGGGAATCCTAACACACTTCTTGAAGTTGACGTCAATATCATTTGAAGAGGACTCATGGAGACACTCTCATGAAATAAAGGCATGCAAGGGTCAAGACATTATTTAAGTGCACTTTTATGTTATGTGTCCGACTATAGAGTATAATGTAATTTGTCATGCTGCTAGGTCTGTTTTAGCCAAGTGAATGGTACCCTTTTTTGAGGGTTTTTCGATCTTTTTCTTTAAGGGCTCTTGCCCTAGTTAGTAAGGTATTTATATCCCTTTTGCAGGTTGATGCTGCCAACTTTGATTGATAGACATAACAGAAACGTTTGGCTTTGCAAACTTTCTCCTTCTTCTCGGTTACTTGTGATTGATTGGATGAGTGTTATTCTTTTGTTTATTTGTGAAATTTTGTACATGAGAGTTCTTATTTTAGTCTCCTTCTAAACAAAACTCACAAAACATCAAGTTGGGTGTTGCGTATGAACCATTGTGACCGTTGAAGTGGAGGGGGGTGTATTTGGCACCAATCCGACAAGCTAGCGCCTAGTCGATCATAACTTCATTTTCCATCCGAATTTGGTTACAAAATTTTGAGGTTCATTTTCCGTCCGAATTTGGCTCCTCCGCTTATCCTCTTCGACAATTTAAGTGCCAATAATTTGCCATCAAATTCCTATGCTTAATACAAAATCCAAGCACATCGACATGACATCGATTATCATTTTATTTTGTGTGGGACAGATTGATCACTAATACACTTGCCAAACCATTGCTTGTGTTAAAATTCCAACAGTCAAGATAAAAGCTCTCTATTCTTCCAGCAGTCAACTAATAACTTATTAATCCTTAGATAATACATTTGGTGGGGCACTGCATTGATGTTGAATTCATTGTCTTCGTAGACCCACCATATTCAAAGCTCCCGGTGGATGCCTCTGTAGCTGCCATTCTAAGCTAGCCGAGCACTGAACAATTGTTGTACATTTTACAGGTGGGCATTTAAGTAGGCAGGCAAAGCTCTTGCTCAGATGAATTCTGTTCGAACCAGGCCCATAAGTGTCCATTAAACTTGGCAAATTCTGTTCATCTCAGCTGCTAATTCCTGCGGACTTGGGTATGTCGGCTGCTTCCTAGCAGACTCAGATCAATTGACACATCCATTTCTCGGCCAAAAGTAAAATCGCGAGATCTAGCCGAATCATGAACCTCGAGGGGGACTCATGTAACAGTGTGAAAAAAGGCGCAAAAATGACATTTGATGTAAAAATGAGCAATTGAAGACAGTGAAGTGATTGAAAGTTAATGAGCTGCTAAGAAATCTTAATTTTTTGGGACTGAAGCCTGTTGCCTGTTGCAGCGAGAGAGAAAGAGAGAGGGGGAGAGAGAGAGATCCAAATATCACTTACTTTTTTCCCAGCTATCGTTTTCCTAAAAACAAGAGAATCAATCAATAAAGATCAAATCAAAATCACCATAAGGTACATGATTTGGCCAGGAAAAATAGCTAATGGAAATTCTAAATATAAAATAAATGGATCGAGCCAAAACTAATTTTGTTCCTTTCCTGGTCAATAAATGTTGTAACCAGACCCCACAACAACAGCTGAACATATCATCAGATAAGCAATACCACAAGAATCTACTAATATCATATAGAAAGATAAATAGGACGCAGAAAAAGTGTAAGATTTTACCTCTTTTCTGCTTGTAGTGGAAGGATAATGAAAGCCTTGGCCTTCTTCTGCAGCAAAAGCATCTGCAATTTCTTTGAACAAATAATGTACCAGCTGTGTGTTCTGTAATTAGAAGACAAAATCAAATCCATCATGAAAACAAACAAAGAAAGTTCAGGGGTTTCTGAAGTTTAGAGGTCAAGTTGGAGACACACCCAACTTTGAGCAATCTTTTATTCCACTGATAGTCAAGTTCATATTTACCTCCTTATCACAACCAGCCTAATGAAATCATTTCTAGTCAGTATCAAGACCTTGTCGCCCGTCAGACTTGGTTGATATCCACTAATGCCCAACTCCTCACAGTAGCATATTAAAAGAAAGTATAATTACAAACCAACCCAAGGGTATTCAAATGTTCTAACCATAAAATATGATACCTTGTTTCAATTTTGTGAGAAAACTCCTGCAGGGGGAAAATCCAAAGAAGTAAAAGTAAAAGATTTCCAATAAAAAATCTCCTCATACAAAAAAAAAAAATTAAGAATCAAAATCAACTTAGAAACAGATCTCTGCATTGTGATTGAAATGGCAGAAACACCCTATAATTTTTTTGGTGTAGAGGATAAGAGGAGATGATAGGCAGTGACCTATAACTAATTTGACTTTCTCAATAAGGGAACTTGCCCTATTCACCCAAAAAAAAAAGTTCAAGGACAAAGGAAAATCTAAATATCAATACCAGACACATTTTTAGCCACAACTAAACAGAAGAAATGAACAGTTTCCAACCAGACTTGGATGATGATATTGATTAAATTTTTCTCCAGCTCTTCCATGTACTTGACTCTTGCCTTCAATTTAATACTGCACTCAACACGAGACATATGCAAAGTGTTGAATCACATTGCATCATATTATCTTCCAACAAGGCTGTCATGTAATTATAACTTCCGCACCACAAACAGTATAGAAACTTCCACATTACTCCTAGGTTCCTTTAAAGATCCGACTGCTCAGGAGGATCTGTCTGGAACCTAGAAGTAATGAGGGAACATTTGTAAATCAACATGAAATGTTGATTTTTTGGAGCTTCATCTAATAGAATAGTGGCCATTCTATGAGTATCTTCAGACATAAACAGAGAAACCAGGAAATCTACAATTAACAAATGCTTAATAGAACTTAAAATAACAAGCTATCCATCAATCTCATTATGATTAGAAAAACTGTAGTAAACCACCAATCATAAATGCCTTGGAAAAAATCACCATGCTCAAGCATACTAATTTTACCATAACACATGTAAGAATCAGCCAAACAGAGAACATCAACCCCAAATAATCTACTTCAAATAATGTAACTTAATCAACAGAATCTAATGCCAAATTTCTCATTATTGAAAAAGTAATGAGGAGTAAAAGGTAAGCCCTAAGATATCTCATTCACCATTTTTGCAACTACAAATCGTTAGGGAACCCTTCCTTCCATCTTATAGAATTCATTGCTCAATCGAAAATTTTGAAGGGTTTCGTACATTACCCAGAACATCCAAAATAGACCTAATAAATTGACTAAGTCTGCCGTCGAAGTCGCTTCCTCAGCTTCCTGTACTTGTGCTTGTTCATCTTCCTTTTCCTCTTCTTCTTCACACTGTCAGCCCATACTTTCCCCGAATCATCCAATCCTTCATTTTCCTCCTCAGATTGAGCCGGAGATTGAGCCGGCACCATCGACAATCCTGGATGGTAACAATATCCGAACGGAAAGCTCGGGTAAATCTGGCTCATTGGAGAAGAGGTCGAGAAATTAGTTTCCGAAGAAGCAGAAAACAGGCTTGCATCAGATATCCCGCCACCGTCTGGCTTGATTTCCGCGAAGTGAGGTTTGTTAACAACAATCGGAGCTATGCGATTCTTAGCTGGCCGCTCGTACAACGCCGCGATTAATCTTGCGGCGGGTGATTTTCGAAGGAGTTTTTGGAGAGGTGAAGCCATGGAAGTCGAAAGATCGGCGAATTTCTCCGCACTCGACTGCGGTGAGTCGTCTTCTTTCTCGAAGCAGAGGATCACAAGAAAGCCCTCGTCTATTTCTAAAATTACTCTCCAACTGTCCAAGCTGAGCCGAGGCAGTTAGGCTAAAGAGCTGAACCAAACGACCCAAACGAGCTTACTCGTTTCACTTGTTTTATGGCCCATTTTACTGTAGTAGACTCTGTGGCCAAATTGTCGATTTTACTACCATTCAATTTTATATAAATCTTTAGGATAATTATTAAATAAAACTTTATACTTTGGGATATATGCAATTGAATTTAGTTAATTTAAACCTCTTATTTGAAACTCTTATCGTTTTAAACCTAGTAAAACTGGAAAGAACGTATTTTCTCAGTTGGCAAATGATGAATCTTCTTTATCTTCTTCTCTAACAGATTAGCTAGTCTCGACACTCAAAAGGTGAAAGGTAGAATGATGGGTGAAGGTCTGAAAATGGTGGAAATGATGAAGAGAAATGTAGGAATGAAGACGAGGAAGGGTGAGAAAGAATGGGATTGTGGAATTCCCCGGTGCTCCTAGTACAATATTATCTGCTTTGTGTCGGAGCTCGCACGGATTTGTTTTTAGGGTTATAGCCTCAAACGCCTTGTACTAGGTAGGGAGAGAAATTCTATTTATAAACAATACAATTTTCATTCTTTCAAGTGATGTGGGATTGTACACCCCCAGTGATATGACTATGCCCTTACAATCGACAGAATTTTGAGTCGTCCTTGCCTTCACAGGGCGGGCTGTCACAATCTCCCTCCCTTGGTGATATGCCTACGACCCGATCCGTCTAGCACAAGTCAATGTAAGTATTTATCTATTTTATCCGTCTAATGGACTTGTGGAATTTTGTAGGTAAATGACTTCTCAAGGCTTGGAAAGAAATCAATGAAGAAGAAAGTTGTTTTTCTTTATTTCAAATTTTGTAACCGGGCCTTGTATTTAATTTGTATATTTTAAGAAACTCTAATTTCGTTAAACACTTGTTAATTGGCAAACTTTAACCTTGTTTCTTTTAGAATGTATGTTTGTAATAGTTTTCCAAATGGCTTGAAAAAGTTAAAGGTAAAGAGCAAGAAGTTGTTTTTCTTTGAGGCATTTCATCGAATAGCTGGCGGGCATCAGCATGTAAGCAGCACCAGCGTGGAGCACCCAGCGCGCAGTGCACGCCCAACAGCGTCATGGTCCATCCGGCCGGTCTGGTTCGCTCGACCTAGTTCACTCCCACGGCTACCTCCAACGGTCATCTTCTTCAGCTTTCTTCGCTAGAAAGCTCCAATCTCCTTCCTGCTTATTTAAGCTTCTCCTGTAGCTTTGTAATGAAGTTTTTGTTGAATCAAATATTTGGAAATTATAGAGTGAAGCTTTGTCTTCTCTTAAGCGAGAGAGAAACTGAGAGGTTCTCTGGTGCGCCGGTGCTCTACGCCTGAAGGCCACCGATTGTTCCCCTGAGTTTGGGTTACTCAGTGGAACTTTTATCCATCCTTCTCTCCCTCTTTCGAGTTGGGAATCCATGGGAGAAGGCGGCCGAAATTCTGTTTCCCTCGGTTGAGAATTTCGTCGGCAACGACGAATTCTTTTCCCGGAGTAGATCATTGCTTCTGGGCCAGCTTAGGGATCCCTCACATTCCACTCTCACTGTCGGCAGCTTCTGAGGGAGAAGCTTCGTGAATGAATGACTTTTCTCCCATTGCTGGCAGCTCTTCCCGTGAAGCAGCCTCTGCCTTCGACGCTCTTCTGCGTCCAAAGGATTGCATTGGTCCCATCGTTCCTCGGCGATCATGTGAGGTAATTTTCGGACTTCTCTTACTGAAAATAACCATCACTCATTTCACTACGCTGCATTTTCCATTTCACGTTTTCCATCCTCTATTTTCTGCATTTTTTGTCTGTTTTTGGGGTGCTCCTTTGAGCACCGATTTGTTGTTTCATTCTCTGTCTTCCGCACGCATATTCCTCCCACATTTACAGGCTCGTAGCTTAACACTTGGGAGTCCGACGTCCCCATCGCCACACTTTCGATTGAGAATTGACTTTGATACTATTTGTAGAGTCTCCTGGTGCTTCCAGTACAATATTGTCTATTTTGGGCCGAACCTCGCACAGATTTCTTTTTTGAATTATATCTCAAAAGGCGTTGTACTAGTTAGGGAATGAAACTCTATTTATAAACAGCACAATTTCAACTCTCTCAAACAATGTGAGATTGTGCACCCCCACTAATATGAGTTGAGTCTTCATAATCAACAGAATATTGGATCGTTATTGCCTTCACAAGGCAGACTACCATAGGGACCTTCATGTACAGAGCAACTCTCTCACCCCATGAATTTGTTGAACGGATACTCCAATTTGTCTTAAAGGCATACAAATCAATGTAGAGATTAGGCATGAGAGATCACAAACTCCAATGTTTTTAAATTTTCAAGTTTGTTGTAAAACATGAAAGTTAAGTGATAGAGATTATTTTAAAGCAATAATATTTCTAAGATTTGTTGTTATATCTGACAATGATTGATTATTAGATTAAATATATAGACGATTGTGGTCAAAAGATAAAAATTTATTGAGATAGACAATAATAGACAATTGGTCGTTGGATTCAAGGAGAAAATTGACGATCGTGATTAAAAGAATATGTGGTATCATCAAGTAAAAAGAAAATTGACAATCAAGGTTAAAAGTTACATTTTTAATGTATTATTGAAACATGCAACGCTAGATCAACATGGATGGCTAGTATTAAGAAGGGAGGAAAGTGGGAGGAGAGAAAAAGGAAAGGATTACACAATAAAGAGATAGAATCTTCAAGTATACCGCAATAAATGCACGAAATTTAACGATAATTAAAATTCATCAAACTATAACTTACGTCTTGTGATTAAGGAGGATTTACCGAGCTGACCAATCTCAGTTTCACAAAATCGAAACTGATACCGAACCATGTGAAGAGAGGAACAAAACCATGAAGTTTATTAAAATATGCAAGTTTGGATAAGATGTGAGTCAAACTCAATCATGTTTGGATTGAATTACGACTTAAGTTCGATTTTGAATTAGATGTTGAGATAAAATTTTAATGAACTAATTTGATTTTATTTTTGTCCATTTTGATCTTTAAAACCAAAAATAGAACCATGGAGATCTATTCTTTCCTTGGTTGCATAACTAACCAAAATTATAGTCAATCTTTTATCCAAACTAAGCTAAAATAAGAAATTAAAATCATATTTTGTTTATAATAACTATTAAATTCATATAATAAGTAGATGTTATGACATATCTCTGTTCACATGATTTGATCAAGTGGAGATTTCCAGATTACCAAGGAATTTTGTTATACTATGAAAAGCTTAATTACACTATGAGATTTATCTGCACTTTATAGGTAAGAGTGCAGATTATTCTAAAATACTAGAGAAAGGGACTAGTTACGGTATGTGTCATCTGACACTGTGTGAGAGGCTGCAACAGAACGAAAGAGGGCAAAGGTTGCATGATGGTTTTCTGAAGGGATAATTGTAGGATCAAAAATAATTTAAGAGGGGTGAATTATGTTATTAACAATTTTTTTGTAATTAGCTTACTACTTTGTACAAGTTCAAATCTATTGATATTTTCAAGTAATAAGATTAATTTTTCAAAGTTAAAACTTATAGTGAGTCAAATCTAAAGAGTTTAGAAAGAAGATGTAACGCCCTTGAACCCGCCCCGGCTCGGTGCGCTACTTGACTCACACTTACTACGTTTAAAACGGCGTTTAAAATAATTTTCGATAAAATTTCGACTCGATTTTTGAGTTTTTTGAACCTTTGAAAACGGTTGGAAAACGTACGTAAAATACGTCGAAAAAGATCGGGTGAAAATATATTTGAAAAACCAACTCCAAAATATCAACGAAAACGTGGGAAATAGTTGAAAACAAACGTCGTTTGCTTTACGAAAAATCGAGCAGCATAACGTTTAATTTTTATAAACCCCAAAACATTAAAACAATAAAACATCAACCAAAAAGAGTTATAAATTTCCATCATTTCCATAAGCAGAAATCTACAATAAACTACCAAAATACAAATTCTCCCACACCTCCCAAAGACCATGGTCGAGACGCCCCGACAACTGCCCGCACCAACATGCCTTGTGCGTCGCCGACTGCTCCCTAGTCCTGGGTTCCCTCATTTAGTTCACTTGTAACTCTGTCGTCACCTACACTACAGAACACACACACGTAAGCTTACGCTTAGCAAGTAGGGGATAACAAATATAAACATGTACAATGCACACACAACCCTCACACAACCCTAACACATGCAATTTCTACTCCCTCTGTTGTTTCGTTTCATTTTTCGTTGCATTTATACTATTTACTCATGCAAGTTAACGACGAGACGTTAAACCCTCTAGTGCTCCTCTTGCACGTTAACGACGAGGCGTTCAACTCCCTAGTGCATGCTCTAGCATGTGAACGACGAGACGTTAAATCCTCTAGTGCTCTGCTTGCACCTTAACGACGAGGCGTTTAACTCTCTAGTGCATACTCTAGCATGTTAACGACGAGACGTTAAACCCTCTAGTGCTCTGCTTGCACCTTAACGACAAGGTGTTTAACTCTCTAGTGCATACTCTAGCACGTTAACGATGAGACGTTAAACCCTCTAGTGCTCTGCTTGCATCTTAACGACGAGGAGTTTAACTCTCTAGTGCATACTCTAGCACGTTAACAACGAGACGTTAAACCCTCTAGTGCTCCTCTTGCACCTTAACGACGAGGCGTTTAACTCTCTAGTATTTTTTGCACGTTAACGACAAGGTGTTAAACCCTCTAGTGCGACTTGTACTTTAACGACGAGGCGTTCAACCCTCTAGTGCTTTTCTTACACGTTTCATACTTACCATTCCAATCATGAACAGAACTCATTTTCGTAGCTTAAAACATAATGCATGACATTCACACAATACTCAAATACAATCAACCAACAACAACCACAAAATAAATCATACCGTTCCGTGGTGTAGGCCCGAAGGCAAAACAATTACAACCCACTACTTACCTGCTCCTCTGCACGTGTTTGTTCACTTTGACTACGTTAAACGTTCGCTCGTCAACCTATCACGTTAAGGGGAAAAACACTTAGAAACCATTAATATAATTCTAAGGAATGCCTAAACCAATTTAATAACAACTTAACCAATTCTTAAAGCATAAATCTCAAAAACCCGAAATTCTCACAATTTCTGTCACCTAACTTCAATCGGTCATAACTTACTCGTTTTTCAACAGATTTCAACGATTCACCCCATTCCGTAAACCTCTCCACGTCTACTATCCATTGAAGCAAACAAATTAACCATCCAAACACCATGGAAAACTCGAACACAGCAAAACAAAATCGGTGTACAATTTCTAAAAAAACCGGTTTTTCCATAACTCACTTCCAATCTTAAATCTCTTCCTAAAAACAATATAAACTAACATAATTAAGGGTTAAATCATCAAATTTAGAAAGAAAACTAGCCAAGGCATGCTAATTTTCGGAATCCCCATTTAGGGTTTTTCAAACCCTAAGCAAACTCAACCAAAACACTCTAAAAACACCACAAGCCATCACTAAATTGTATCAAACTCAAAACCCACTTAATTTGTTACCTTAAAACTTGAGAAACCTTGAAGGAAAGGAAGGAAGAAGGATCGGCTATGGAGGAGAGAAAATGGCGTGGAAGATGAAGGAAAAAGAAAAGAAAACTACAATTTAACATATTTTACTTTTTACTTTTCCAACTTACCACCAAATTCTTCCTTTTTATAAAACTAACCACCATTTTTTCTCTTCACCTTTAAACCTTTAAACCAACGTGATATGCATCCACTTTCTACCACTTTTATTTCTTTTCCATTTTAACTTTTTGACTTTTCAAAGTTTTCTTTTACACTTAAATTTCTTCACGTTTCCTCTTTTCTAACCAAACACCCTAAATGCTCCATTTCCTCAACGTACATTCTTTTACTTTCCAACCAAATATTTGAATTTTCTCTCATGTCACATAATCCACATAAGCCACAATTAATTCTCTCCTTTGACTTTTCAAACGTTGCACTTCATATCTCATTCACTTCATCTTATTTTATCTTTCCAAACAACTCATTAATTTTGTATATTAACCCACACCTACCACTTTCACTTCACTTCCACGTGAAGACATCGCTTTTCCTTACATTTCCTTCAAAACTTTCATTTAGTCAAAGTCATCACTCATTAAGTCAAAGTTAAAACACCAAACTCAAATACACCATGTATTCTTTACTTTTCCCCTTCAACTCAAACCACCATAACCCTAGGATCAATGTTAAGCTCTCATAACATATCTAATCTAATGTTACGTATGTTAGAAGAAAAATTCTCGGGTGTTACAGAAGAGATGCAACCTAATTGTTAACGTGGTTCGATCAATCTTGCCAACGTCCACACTTCAAGGCTCCTCCTTGAAGATTCCTCTCAATCTCAACTTCTTGAATTCACTCGATTGATCTTTCAGGTGTCAATCAATGTCTTACAAAACTCTTCTTCAGTGCGTCACCCTTTAGAAGTTCACAAATAACAATGAGATCAAAATATCGAATAATACAAATCTCACACACTCTCAATGTGTACAATCACAAGTTGATGAGCTATGAGAGGTGAGATATCAGTTGAAGGTAAGGATTCTCAAGTTATGATTCGGTAACACTTCGTTGCAATTTTTTTCAGATTTAGTAGCTTTGCAAGAGTCTTTATTCTTCTAATTGTAAGTGTCTTTAGAAAACAAATAGTTCAGGCTGTTAACTTAAAATGTGTTTAAATTTAACTATGTTTTTGATGATGTAATTCATGTGTTATAAATTGATTATCTTAAATGAATGAGTAGATGAATGCTTAATGAAGATATGGTTCATGATTAACTATTTTTACTGGAAATGCCCCTTAAAAAGGGTATTATGTTTCTGATGATCTTCATTAAGTGTTGTTAGTTAAAAACAAAAAAGGCAGTTCTAGTGCATGTAAGATATCGTCCGGTCAATGCAAATGAAAGATGCAAAATATCGAAAGTATATATCGACCGGTGGTTGGACAAAGAAGTGAATTCGTCCACTAGACATATCGACTGCTGGCTTATCAATATTTATTGTCTGTTATACTAAAGCGAGAATGTCGTCTGCCAGATATGTCAACTGGCGGAAAGGCAGATATATTGACTGGTAGCGGAACACAGAAGTCAACCGAAGTCAATGTCGACAAGACTTAAAAGTCAACCGAAATCAATGTCGACCAGACTTAGAAATCAACCGAAAGCAATGTCGACCGAACGAAGATTTCGCCTGCACGGTTAATATAGTCTGAGCTAAGGAGACTCCACCAAAAAGTAACATCGACCGAAGCCGACATACCAACGGATATATAATTTACGTAACGGTCATATTTTGGTACGGATTCAAGGAGTCGTCCGAATGGTTACGAAGACCATATAAATAGAAGAACAGAAGCTAGGAAAAACACTTTTTGAATTTTTTTTCCTACACGCGAACCTCTGCTTGCTGCGTATATTTTTTCAAGAGCTTAATCTGTGTAATACTCTTCGATTTTCTACACCTTCCCAAATCCTAACTTGAGATATAACGGTCTAGATTTTATTTATCCTCCTTACAACCTAGAAAGTGTAAAGGCAGCGATTGATGCCCGTGAAGATCAATCAAAGTGTAAAAGACAGTTGATTGGCACCTGTGAAGTCCAATCAAGATTTCTCATGGAAGAGAAGTTGTAACAACCGGCACCTTGGTTAGGTATTTTTTCCCGTAATTAATTATGGTGTAATTTATGTAATAAAGAGATTACAAATGAAAATAGGTTTAGTGACAAAATTGTAATTAAGTTAGTTTTATTTAGTATAAATAGAAATTGGAAAGTCTAAAACCTCATTTAAATCCTCCTGTAGCTGACTTTTCCCTCTGGCGATTTCCTCCTTCAGCAACCGATTTCTCCTCCTCCTTCTTCGACGATTCAAAGATCGAGGTAAGACTTGGACAATGTGTTTGCCGATTTGTTATTTAGGAGTTGATCTTAGATTAGAGTTTGTGATTCTGGCTTACTGAGAAATTTATGGTAACACAGTATTCCCGATTGTTGTTGATAATAAGTAGAAATAACGAATGTTGGCGGAGCTCGGGTAGTTGGTGAACCCGAATACCATTATCGTTTAGCTGAGGTTTTTATGCACACTAGGTGACTGATATAATGCTCGAATGGAAATGAGTTAGACTTCTAGGATATATACTTAGTTAGAAAGCTACCATTCTGGAATATTAGACTACTTAGGATTTGTTTTCTTACATTAATACGTGAAATGTCTTAGGTGGGAAAAAAGCTCTAAGTGAAGGAAAGACATTGCTAAGGAATCTAGGTAAGTGAGTGTGTTAAGATTTTCGGCCATTAAGGCCCTACATCACAAGGGTATTAGGTTGGTTTCGTCTATGATGTCTGGATTCTGTTTATGAAATTGTCTGTTCTTGTATGATGTTTGGCATGATGTTTGGCTTATATTATGATTTATCTTCCAAGTGTACGAAAATGTTTTATGTGCAAGCCTCTTTACGAATAAGATAAGAATATGAAACGCATGCAACTATGATTAAGTGAGGGTTGGGCAGTTGGGCGGTTTTGCCATGTCACTGTCCAGAAATGGACCAAGATTACTGCCCGAGAGGGGGCCATGTTCACGCACTCTGCCTACGCCCCTTCGGTACTAATCCCTCCTTAATCCATGTTATGTAAATGATGAACAAGAACATGAAAAGAACAAGAAAATGAAACGTATGAAACCTCGATTAAATGTGTAATATCCGGCTTAATCGGATTTTGGATTTAATATATTATATTAATATATTATATTATATGTGGCATTTTTGGTAAATATGTCAAATTAAGTCAGTTTCGCAAACGGAAAGCGTTAATACGATCCTAACGATTAATTGGAATTTTAAGGAATTTTGGAGAATTTTCGGAATAATAACGCTATATTCCGAGTAATTACGTTTCTCGTAAAACGAATGACGTTTTAGTAAAAATAGTAAACGGGGTCCGATTTGCGAACGAACAGTTTTAATAGAACCCAGATAATAAGTTGGAATTATTGGCGAAATAAGAAAATTCGAATGGTCGAAAACACGAGAGGGCAAAATTAATGTTTTGTTAAGAAATAGTTTTAATTATAATTATTATTATTATTATTATTATTATTATTAATAATAATAATCAAAACAAAAACAACGAAAAACGTTGTTTTTCGTTGTTGATTCGAGCCCGAGCACCCGCGACGAACGACGAACGACGAACGCGAACGGCGAGCGGCATCCCTCCAACGACGACGCGGCTCCGACGACGAGCAGACTCCGGCGAGCTGGAGCCAGAGTGCGGTTCGGCCTTTCCGCGCAAAAACCCGATCGAAAACGGTGAGTTCTCCCCTGTTCTTGCTCGATTTCTGGCCGCGAACGTCGAGCTTTGTTGAGCTCCGATCGCCGGCCCTTCGTGGCCATTCTTGGCGTCGAATGGTCGGCTTAACACCGGCGATGGTTGCCGAGCGTTGGTGTGCCCAATTTGGGTCGAAAACAGGGAATCCCGAATTGGGGATTTCGGGTTTTCGGTGAATAACATCTAAATTTTGGTTAGTTTATGTTAATTAGGTATAAGAGGGATTGATTGGTGAGAAAATGAGCGTGAATTGATGAAAAATCGAAAATGGGGAAAATTCCGGGAAAGGGAAGATTCGGGTTTTGTAAAAATTGACCTAGTTACGATCGTTTGTTTTAGAATTCCTTTTGGCAGGTTAAAATAGGTTATTAGAGGAGCGCGTGGCCGCTGGAATCGTTCGATTCCGATAACCGACGCGAAAGTTACGCGCGTTCGAAGTTTCGGGTCGGTTTTTACCGAACCCAAATTAGGGTCCGAAATTAATAGGTTGACCATGATTAATGATAGAAAGGACGTATTGAACGTTATTGGACGAAGTTCGAGTGATTTGTGAGAAATGTTAAAATTGGAGAATTTAGGGATTTTAGGGAAAGGCTCGTAACTTGGAATTTTGTGGTGCCGAGCGTAGATTGTTCAATGAAATAGTTTAATGAATCGAATTAGAGCTTTAGGAAGTTTCTTTAGTTAAGATTTCGTTAATTTGGACGTTATCGGTTAAAACGCATTTTAACGATAATTGTTGTGAATTGCTTAGGTGAACGACGCTCGTGGACGGAGATTGAAGTGCAACGGACGCGAGGTAAGTCTCTCGTGACTTGTTTGGCCGATTGGCCTACACCATAAGATTTCTTGTTGTTCGAGGAAATTGGAGATTATAGTAAGTGTCGGGCGAATAGGTTGGGTAGTTAGGTTAATTTCTTATTAGGTTATGTTTCTATTCGTCTTGATGGTATGCACGTTCATTGTTTGTTATTGCTTTGATTATGTTTATAGTATTGCACATGTTCACGCATCATGTTTCTGAAAAGCACGAAAAGGAATTTCTATGCATATTTTCATGAAAAGGAAAAGGATAATGTAAATGTATGAATGAATGTAATCTGGTCAAGGAGGTGGCGGTGGTTCAGACATGGCTGCTTGGGGAGCATGTTTTCCCCCCGGTTAGATACGAGGGGCTATCCAATCGCGGGATGTGCCGCTCCTATCTAGCGAGAGTGAGGCCACGGTGACATTATGTAATGAAATGAAATGAAATGAATAGCGAAAAGGTAGGAAGCATGTTTTATGAACTGCACGCATAGCATGCATTGCATTCACGTAGACTTACTGAGCCTTAAGCTCACGACTTATTTTTATGGTGTAGGTGACCTCTACACAGGTGAGGATGAGATCCCTCCACCCGAGGCATGAACAGTTGAAGAAAGATGGCCCGTGGGAGTGTGCTGGGCAGTCGATGCGTAATTGACCCGTGGGGATGTAGGTATATGATTTGGGGACTTGATATGAAATGTATAGTTTGTCATATTAGGATGTTTGGGTTATTCTGGATAGAAATATGTAAGTGATAGGTGTAGGCTGTGGTAAATATTGTTGAATTGCTATGGATAACGAAACTGTTTTGAATTTACAACTTTCTGGAACTGCTTGGGACTTTCTTTTTAAACAGGAGGAATGTTTGGTTTTTAAATGGATCCATGCAGTTCGTTTTCTTGGAAAATGTGTTTTGTTTACTTATGTCTCGAGTCGTTCTGAGTGAGATTATGGAGGATGTATGAGCGTCAAGAGATTTGATGTTGAACTGTATAATTGAGATGTAGATAAGAAATGATATTGTCAGGATGTGATGAATTGATGAGTTGAGGAATGATAGAAGGTTGAGTGGTTTTATGTAAACTGTTTTTATATGATAAATGAATTTTCTTTAAAGGTTTTCGAGAATGTTTTTAATTGGTTTAGAGGCTTAAAAAGGAAAATTTTATACGGGAAAAATAGGTACAGTTTTAGGGGTGTTACAAAATGAGAGTTGGGGGCGGTTATGGCTATATCACTGTCCAGAAATGGACTATGATTCTTGCCCACAAGGGCCATGTACACGCGCACTGCCTACCCCCCCTTTGGCACAAACTCCTCCTTAATCCATGATATGAAAACAATGAATAAGAATATGATTCCCACGATTTGAAAATGAAAGTGAACATAAGTATGATTCCCGATTCGAATAAGAGATGTGAACATGATTTTATTAAGTATGCAGCATTCATGAGCATTCATGTGTTTGTTGCACTCCTTACTAAGCATTAGGCTTATAGTTTGAACCTTATGATGTAGGTGACGAAGCAGCAGGTGAGGACTTCATTCTAGAAGGAAATGCTTAGGTCTGGTTGCTGGTGGTTACTCATGGTGATGATTTGTGGCTAGGAAGCGATTTTAACCCGTGGTGTATTGCTTTCAATACGATTTAGTAAGATCTATGATATGATTTCATGAATGGGAAAAGAATTTCTTTATGTTAACAGATATTTGACTTATTAAGTACTAATTTAAGCTTAAGAAGGTTCCTGATTTAAGAATCTTCTCTATGTGATAAGTCTTCCGCTATGAATTTAAGTTAAGGATTGCGAGGTCTATGTGTATGGGGATTTTTGGAAAAAGGGAGTTAAGTTTTAGAAAGAAGGAGGGAAAGAATTGAAGTCTCAACTTTGATCAATAATCGGTAGATGTTCGGTTACTGATGAGCGGTGGATGCTGGATGAATGCGTCATCCGGCTGACGTCACCGGAAGATGTTGAGTATTATTGATCGGTGGATGCTGGGTGATTGAGTCATCTGGCTGACATCATCAGTGGATGTGTTCTGTGAATGTGAGCGGTAGATGTCGTCTGCCGAGTTAATGAAGTCACGTGGGTGACACGTGGTCTAACCGGTGGATGTTGAGTGTTACTGTTCACCGGTGGATGTTGTGTGTTTATGATGATCGGTGGATGCTGGATGAATGTGTCATCCGGCTGACGTCACCGGAAGATGTGAGTATTGTTGAGCGGTGGATGTCGCTCGACAAGAATGACCGGTGGATGCTGGGTGAATGAGTCATCCGGCTGACGTCATCGGTAGATGTGGGATATTACTGTTGAGCGGTGGATGTCGCTTGACAGAAATGACCGATGGATGCTGGGTGAATGAGTCATCCTGCTGATGTCATCGGTAGATGTGGAATATTACTGTTGAGCGATGGATGACGCTCGACAGAAATGAGCGGTGGATGTGAACAACAGTGGTTAATTCGATTGTCTGTTGATTCTTTTCTTTAAATAGATATTTCCCTAAATGATTTTAAATGACTTCGAATTTGATTGGAATTTCTTTAAAAACGTATTTATATATATACACAAAAAAAAAAAAGAATTGGGTTGACATTTTGATTACGAATATGATTATACAAAATTCTCGACCCGTCGGGTTTCGGGTCTTGATAGAAGTAGTGAATCTTCAAGGGGGTGGAGTCATTGAAGCGTGGACGTAGGCAAGATTGGCCGAACTACGTAAAAATCATAGTGTTATTTTTCTCTCTCTCTGTTTAATTCGAATAAGTAAACAATAATTTAAGTAATTTATATTGTAATAAGTAAACTCGATTAGGAGAGAAAAGTCTAATTCACCCCTCCCTCCTTAGACAATAACAGTCCTACACTGTCGACACTTTCTCTTGATCGGTCGATACTTTCTTGTCATTATGTATTATTTTAAAATTCTTTCAACAACTCGGTCGACACTTTAAGACTTCTGGAATTTTTGGATTTGATCATGCGGTCGACACTAGCACTGTCTGGTCAACGCATGTAGTTCTCGAGAATTTCTGTATTTATTTATGTGGTCGACACTTAAAACTCTCTGAAATTTCTATATTAGTTCCTGCGGTCGACACTGTCAACACTTAAGAGAGGTATTTAATTATATTAACGTGTGCGTTCAAGAACTTCCAATCTTCAATAAAACTTTAGAACTTGAAGTTAAATGAATGCAAAAAAAGCCTTCAAAGTGTTGAACTAAGTGACAGAGTGTCGACCGCTCAGTATCTTTACGAAATTCCAGAGAGCATCAAGTGTCGACCGGACAGTGTTAGTGTTGACCGAAGGAACAAATGCAGAAATATCAGAAGCGTTAAGTGTCGACCGAGTTGTTGAACGGCTTTTAAAATAACACATAACGACAATAAAGTGTCGACCGATAAAGAGAAAGTGTCGATCAAACTATCTGTTTTCTAAAGACACTTATAAATAGAAGAATGAAGGTGCATGCAAAGCTACCCAATCTGAAAAAAATTGCAACGAAGTGCTGCCGAATCATAACTTGAGAATCTCTACCTTCAACTGATCTCACATCTCTTATCTCATGAACTTGTGATTGTACACATTAAGAGTGTGTGAGATTTGTATTATTCAATATTTTGATCTCATTGTTATTTGTGAACTTGTAAAGGGTGATGCCCTGAAGAAAAGTCTTGTAAGGCATTGATTGACGCCCGCAATCGAGTGAACTCAGGAAGTTGAGATTAGAAAGAATCTTCAAGGAAGAGCTTTAAAGCGCGGACGTAGGCAAAATTAGCTGAATCGCGTTAACAACTATGTTGCATCTCTTCTCTCTAAACTCCGTAGGCTTTATTCACTCTAAATTTTAACTCTGAAAAACTAATCTTATTGCATGAAAATATCACTATATTTGAACTTGTACAAATTAGTAAGATAATCACAAAAAAGTCATTAATAATCTAATTCACTCTCCTCTTAAGTTATTTTCGATCCTATAGAGCACAGGTAAGAGGTTTAGCAAAAATAATAGATGTTGAGAGAGCCTTTGGTCTAAATATGACTGCTTTTAATCGAGTCACCAAAAGAAATTAGTTGTAATGTCCCTAGAAACACACATTGGTGACACAGAAACAGAATTAGAAGTTGGAAACAGGGAACAAGATGAGGAAGATGTAGAAGAATGTGATAAGGAAGGCTACTAGGGAGGAACATGAACTGTAGAAATAGAGACCGTTGCAGTAGATAAGTCCAAAGTAGAAATGGGAGGTGAAGACACAACACCTTCATAGGGAAATTTGGATTCATCAAAAACAACATCTCAGGAAATATAAAAACGTCTCGATATAGGATTAAGTGTAATATAACCATTGTGGTTGTCAGAGTAGCCGAGCAAATCACACTCCACTCGTCGGGGTTCCATTTTATTAGAGTTGTACGGGCGAAGGTTTGGGAAACATGAACAGTCAAAAATCTGTAGTTGAGAATATGAAGGAGAAGAATTAAACAAACACTGGAATGGAAATGGATGCGACAACACTAGAGTTAGTATTTTATTAATGAGATAGATTGTTGTGTTGAATGCATAGGACCAAAAGGGCATGGGAAGCTTGGAATGAAACATGTGAGACAACCCAGTTTTGACGATATGCCAATTCTTGCACTCAACCCGACCATTTTGAGCGGGCTTATATTGGCAAGATAGCTAATGATGGATATAGAAGAGGAAAGAAACTTAGCTAAGTGCTCAGAATTCACTTCCCCAATCAGATGGCACAACTTTTATATTGGAATTGAATTGCATTTTGACATAAGCAATAAACTGTGTAAGATAGATTAGGACTTGATCTTTGGTTGTGAGAAAGAAAATCTGGGAATATCGACTGAAATCATCAACTATTAAGAGAAAATATTGAAAATCGAGACAATATCAGGGGAATGTCCTCACACATTCATTAGAGATATTAAACGAGCGAGCTGAGGCGCACCGAGCCGAGAAAGGCCTGACTCACTGAGCCTGCCGAGGCTAATGAGCTGAGCCTAACGAGTCGAGCATAATGAGCTGACTTCAAAAAACTTCCAACCTGAGCCGGCTCGCGAGCCATGAGCCTAACAAGAGTCGAGCCAAGCCAAGCTTAGCCGGCCCAACGAGCCTAACGAGTTGAGCTTATATAAATAAAATTATTTTATATTATATATTTCATTAATATTTTATTTATTAAAACTATAATAAATATTTATTATAGTAATGATAAAATATGATAGATACTTAATCGTGTAAATAATATAAATCTTTAATTAATACAAAAATAACATTTAATTACAAAAAAATGGAGGAAAACAAAAATATAAAAAATAGAACATTCATTATAAATTTGACATTTGCATCGCTACAAATTAGACACATCCCAACCAGGTTGACACTCATCTAATTATCAATCATGTGCAAAATGTCAAAAAAAATAACAAGTTGAAAAAATACTTCAAAATTTAAATTACAATGATAATCTTCAACATCCAAAATTTTAAAGTCTTCAAGTATTTCATCCTCTAGTTGTTAGTTTCTCGTAATGGCGTCATTTCAATCTTTCATGCAAATGAGTGCCTCCACGAGATCGGGTGCAAGTCATCCTCGGTGTTCATCGTACACACGTCCACCTGCACTAAAAGAAACTCTGATGCTACGATAGAGACCAGTGGTGTTAGTAGATCACATGTCATTATAGAAAGAATAGGATATGTGGTGAAAAACATTTTTCACCAATCTAAAATATCAAAGTTTTCTTCACGAGAAAATTGATATCGAGTGTCAAAATAAATTTCTAGTTCATTTCGTATAGAACTAAAGTAAACATCTGTATCTAATTGATTCCAAATATCATAAATACCAAATTGTGAACCTACAATATTTCCACCACCACTACTTGAACTAGCATATGAATAAACACGTGAACGACTAACATTAGAATATTTAGACTCGTAAGAAGAAAATAAACTAACAATTCTATTAGTTATTTGATCCGTAGAAAGTGAAAAAGTAGTATGTAAATTATTAAAAATTTTGTTAATCATGAGAGATATTCCTTTTAATTTATATCTAGGATTCTATAAATGTTTATGTGTAGGCATATTTTTTGGCAAACATATTTTAAGGAATATTATATATTATTTTCTATTGTGTGATTTAAATCTATGGAAGATTGTGTCTTACCATCCAAGAAATTATCTATATAATATTTAAATGGTGGTTGATTGGAGATCTTAAAGATTATGAAGTTTGAGAGATATAGAAAGTAGTTACTTGGAAATAAAGTAGCTTTAGATATGGAATGGATTATGGCGAGATAAGTGATCACAACAATCAAGAAATATATTCCTAAAGTATTGGGATCCGATTTGATTATATTGGCGGCACTTTCCTAAAATAGCACACGGAGTGTCACACAAACCGAATTGATAAAATTCGTTTCCTTATTGTGTGCGATTCTGATTTAATCTGTGATTTGAAGATTACGATTCTGTTAAGCTAAATTACAGCGAGATTCAAGATCATAACAACAAAGGGATTTATTCCTATGTATTTGAAAAGTCTATTTGAAGATAGAAATAATATTTTGGAAGCCGATCTGAATATTGTGGTGCTATTTAACAAGATTTGAGATCACAACATTGTTAGGATTCGTTCAAAATATTTTGGGATTCGTTTTAGATTTGTTTGCATGGGCTTTCCATAAATGTCACAGATCCGATTTTCATGGGATTCAGTTTCTCTTATTCTATGCGATCTGTTTGGAGAGAATATTTGACGCACAGTTATATTATGCATTCTTCCTGCACAGTTGAAAGTTGCTGAAGCCATTATTCTTGAGAGCTAAAAGTTTTTATTCGGCCGATTTATACTTCACCCATGGTTGAGTGTGGTGTATGTTATTATTCATTCAATCGATTGATTAAATGTATTCACACTCTATTCGTGAGCTAATCTAATTATCTTCAGAGTATGTTTATGTAGCGACCCTAACACTGTACCCATAATTTCCCGTAATATTTTTTTTTATCCTACAGTTTAAGCGGAACTAAAACTAAATCGAAAGCGTTGACATTGTTTGAAAGATCATTTCAATCTAAGTTGTTAAACTGTTTAAACAAATTGAAATAAAACATTAAAACCATCGGTCAAATTAATAAAACAACAAAACATCAAGCTGGAGGGCAAAAAGGGGAATTCTCCCCGAATATAAATGGCCGATCGATCAGCCAATTTGGCCGATCGATCGCCGATATTAAAAAAGGAGGGGCGATGATCGCCCTTCATTGTGGCGATCGATCGCCCATATAAAACTTTAAGGGCGATCAATCGCCCCACATATCGGCGATCGATCACCCCACTCTCTGGAAAAATTCCAGAGAGTGGCGATCGCCTGCCGATCGATGGCGATCGATCGACAGGTTCTCTGGAATTTTCATTCTAGAGAGCCACCTCTTTCCTTATTCCTCTCCTCCCCTGCACATAACTTCACAATTTATCTTCTTCACCAATAACGTATCCTAAACTCAAGCAACTTGAAATGAACTTTACAAAATCCAACTGCGTGGATAGCTCTAAAACTCGAACATATTCATGCATAACCTAATACATCTCCAAACATTTCTATAAAACCCAAATAAAACTCAGTAAAACATTTTATAAAACTAGTTTATCGAAACGTTTAAAAACATCAAAACATAAACCTATCAACTAATTCAGAACCAAACATCCTAAAATGTTTCTAACTATATAATAATCCACCATCAACCTATTTCGCCCAAAAACCCTCAAAATACCTAACTATTACCCCCACGGGTCAAAATACGCGTCGACTGCCCATGCACACCACCGCAGCCGTTCTTCTTCAACCATCATGTACATCGGGTAGAGGAACGTCGTCCTCACCTGTTTTGAAATCACCTACACCATACAAACAATCTATGAGCTAAAGGTTCAGTAAGTTTCGTAAATGTAAATGCATGCTGTGCAAATGAGTTTCAGAAATCATGCAACATTTTTTTATCATTACGTCGCAGACAGAATATCACCGCGGTCTCAGCCTATTAGATGGAGAGGACACGTCCTGCGATTGGACAATCCTCTTCACCTAACGCGGGGGAGGGGGGTTACACACTTACATCCGTGTACAGCCGTGCCTGAGCCCCACCTCGCGTGACCAGATAATAGATTACGTAGATTCATTTCGTTCATTTATCTCATTTTCTTAAACACGTGCAGAAATCTGTTTTCATGCAATTTTTAAAAGACGTGATGCATGAACAATTAAGTGCAGAAAGTAAACATACGACATATGTACCATCAAGACAATAAAGCATAATCTAAGAAAGTAAGACTAATTCTAACTACCCAACCAAAGCATTTAAACAAACAAGACTCCGATAATCCTCGACGCGACTTCGACGTACGGTGTAGGCCAATCGGCCAAAGTAAGTCACGAGAACTTACCTCGTGCGCGTTGAACTTCATGCTCCGTCCACGAGCGTTGTTCACCTAAGGCAATTACACAACATTGTCGTTAAAACGAGTTTAAACCTTAAACGTCTATATCAACGAAATCCTTAACTAAGGAAATTCCTAAAATTCTAACTTAACTAATCGAGGCATTTTTAACAAACAATTCATGCTCGATACCTCGAAACCACCATTAATGAGTTTTTCCAAAAACTCGAAATTTCTCAAACCGTAACCTTTCTCACCAATCAATTTAACTTCGTTCAATAACGCTCGATACGTCCGTTATATTCACAACTACGGTAAACCTATCGATTTCAAACCCTAAATCACGTTTTTCACAAAATCCTAAACGAACCCTAATCGTTTAAACTCAGTAAAAATCGAAATAAACCTTCCTAAAACCTTAGAATTGTACCTAGGGTCAGGATTAGGGAAGAAATCGCGAAGAATCGAGACGATCGGAGAGGAGATCGGTCGCCGGAAGAGAGAACGTCGGAGGAGGGAAAATGTCGCCTGGGAGTTTCACTAGAGGGAGAAGAGAAATCGTGTAAGTGAGGGAGAAAGAGAGGAAATTATGGTTTTTATTAAGTTTGGCTTGTAAATTACCATAACGTCCTTTGCACTTATTTTCTATTTGTTTCGTCCTTTATTTCGTTAATTGACTAACGATTCGACTTCTCCAAATTTTTTTATTTCACCACTTATTCCTACTTATTACTAGGGTTCAATTAAAACTGTTCGTTTGCAAATCGGACTTCGTTTACTATTTTTACCACAACGTCCTTTATATTACGATAAACGTAATTCTCGTAAAATTAGCCTTAAACTCCTAAAATTCCTGAAATTTTTGTAAAATCCTTATTAATCATAAGGATCAAAATAATGCTTTCTTTTCACGAAACTGACTTAATTCGACATAATTACAAAAATATCAATATTCACATATATTACAAAATCCCGTAAATCCGATTGTTACAGTTTGTTTGATGCAACCGAAGACAACGACTGGTGTTACAGACGGTGTCCCAGGTGCGATCTTATTTCTTTCATTGAAGCTCAGACTCAGATGGAGTCTGCCTGGAACTCGAGACGAGTTCTGATCGTGGGCAAGGGGATCTTGCCATACACGGATTCCGGGAGGAGTTATCAACGACAAGGGGAGCTTGTCATCTTCAGATTCTGGGAGGGATCAATTACAAGTCAAGGGGAGCTCGCAAAAACAAATTCATTGAAGAAGTTAGTGACAGGCGGCGACAAAGATAAAAGAGAATTTTTATTTGTATAAGTCCGATTGTCTTGTAACTTTAAGAACTCGTGAATTGTTTTCAAATCTAGGCGTGGCCCCGCAGATGTAGACAATTGCCGAACTGCGTTACCAACCTTTTGTCTTATTATTTTCTGCATTTTATCATTGTCCATTATCACGAAAATAAATTGATGTCCCATCTAGTGTTCCACCTACACTAGGGCATCAAGTAACTAACCTTAATCTTTCAATTGGTATCAGAGCAGTTCGCTTTTGCTTCTTAAGCGAGATCCACGGGATTTGATCTTAGTATAATGGACACTATGAAGGAAGGAGGTTCAACTATGCGTCTGCCACTATTGGATGGAAGTAACTATGCTTACTGGAAGGCCAGGATGAGAGTATTCATCAAGGCTATCGATGAGAAGGCTTGGAGATCTATTATAACAGGATGGAATCCTCCCACGACTACTAACGAAGGAGGTGTCATATCTCTTAAATCTGAAGAAGATTGGTCGGTCACTGAAGATGCACTGGCAAACAGTAATTCAAAGACACTTAACACTATTTTTAATGGTGTTGACCCTACTCAGTTCAGGCTTATTTCAACGTGTGAGTCGGCCAAAAGAGCATGGGAGATTCTTCAAACTACTTATGAAGGAACATCAGTGGTGAAGCTATCTAAGATGCAAATGCTCACGACAAGGTTTGAAAATTTAAAAATGCATGAAGAATAAAGTATTGCCAAGTTCAATGCCAAACTATGTGATATAGCCAATGAGGCATTTGCACTTGGTGAGACATTCTCTAAAGAACGTTTGGTACGAAAGACTCTACGGTCTCTTCCACAACGCTTTGCCTATAAAGTTACTGCAATTGAAGAAGCTAAAGATGTCTCCAAAATGAAACTGGAAGAACTAATGGGTCACTTAGAATTTTTGAGATGAATCTTGGGATTGATGCCGAAACAAAGAAGTTCAAAGGCGTAGCACTAAAGACTGACACACAAGACTTGAATGTTCATGATGAAGATGACCTTGAAGAGTCTCTTGCACTACTATCAAAGAATTTTAGCTGAGTTATGAAAAATTTTGGAGAAATAATCGCGGTGTTAGACCCAATGTCAGTTATACAAAATCAGATTCTTCAAGCAATAAGAAGTACAGGGAAGACAATCACGCTCCAGATCAATCTATCCATAATAGAGGAATTCAATGTAGAGAATATGACGGTTGTGGGCATATACAAGCTGAATGCGCTAACACTTTGAAGAAAAAGAAAAGATCTCTTAACACTACTTAGAGTAATGATGAATCGGAAAAAGAAGATGAATTTCAGAACAATAATGTTGCATTTGTTGGTAAAACTGAATCTACAGAAAATGTCGATATTGACACGAGGTCACAGATGATATATCAGATTGTAGTGATGAAGTTAAAGATGAAGTTACCAAAGAAAACATCATTACAGAATACAAATATCTTCATGAGAAATGGACTGAGCTTGTCAAAATAAATCAGCGTCTTTTGTATTCAGAATGGAGACTTGAAAATTGAGAAGATCAACCTACAAAATTCGGTCTCTGAATTAGAAGCCAATTTAAAAATGAGTCAGGATAAAACGACAGAACTATTTAACGAGCTGAATTACTTGAAGAAAAATATCAAAATGTTAAATACAGGTTCCTTTAAATTGGATGATATCTTAAGTGTCAGCAAGCCCAGTAGTGATCGTTCTGGATTAGGTTTTAAAAGAGAAAGTTCAGTAGCACAAATAGTGTTTTCTCAGCCTAGAAGCAAAAGGAAAAACATGGTGTCTCCGACAGTGTTCTATGAGCAAAAGGAAAGCATAGTGTCTCAAACGATGCCAATAAAGAATTTTGATCACAAAGGAAAACAAATTGCAATGAATGAAGCGAGGGTCAAGAAGATGTCAAAGCCTAATTCCACACCAATCAGAAATGGTAACAAATTTAATTATGTTTGTCATTACTGCAATAGTAGAGGTCATATACGACCTAGATGTTTTACCTATCTTGCTAATTTGAGACAAGGTATTGCTAGAAATTCTCTCTTTTGCAGACCTCCACAACAAATATGGAAGAAGAAATCCACCTTGAAGTGTAATGTCACTCATATCTCTTGAAAAGCTACTGCAACTGATGCGTGGTACTTTGACAGTGGATGTTCCAAGCATATGACTGGTGAGAAGAAGTTTTTGAAGAACATCACATCTTATCGTATGGGAAAAGTGACATTCGGTAACGGTGTCAAAGCAAGTGTCATAGGCACAGGTACACTGAATGTTCCTGGATTACCCAAGTTAGAGAATGTTCTTCTGGTATATGGTCTAAAGGCTAATTTGATAAGCATTAGCCAGCTGTGTGATCAAAATTTAAATGTTTATTTCACTCATGAGAAGTGCACAGTCTCGGATCTTGACAAAAATTGCATCATAGAAGGCGTAAGGTCTGCTGATAATTGCTCTCTTATCTCATCGTCTTCAACTTGTTCTAGTTCAAGCATGGAGGATTCTATTTTATGGCATCTAAAATTGGGACACGTCAATAATAGGATGTTAAAGATGATTATTTCAAAGGGGGCTGTCCGTGGGATTCCCAAGCTAAATTTTGATCAGAATCGTGTGTATGGACCATGCCAAATAGGTAAACAAACCAAGGTGTCTCACCCGAAGTCACAGACGACAGCAACCAATCGTGTGTTTGAATTACTTCATATGGACTTAATGGTGTAGGACCGTGATTGTCTAAGAGGAGGGTGAATTAGAAAATCCTCACCTAATTGTATATTTAAAACTTGATTATCTCTATCACGTTAATCACTTAAATTTATTAATTTATTTGTTTATAATGATAATAAACACAAACAAAATGAAAATAAAGAGTAGAGATAGAGAAATTAACACCGAGAGTTTTTACGTGGTTCAGCTAATCTTGCCTACGTCCATGCTTCAAGGTTTTCTCCCTTGAAGATCCTTAACTTCTCCTCAACGAGATTTCTTGATCGAACTTCACGGGCGTCGATCTACAGCCTTACAATTCTGGATTGAACTTCACGGGCATCAATTCACTGCCTTCAGTTTTTCTTTTACAAGTTTGAATAGTATAGCACAGAACTACACTCTCTCAAAAGATAAATCACAAGTTTAAGAGTAGAGAGGTATAGAATATAGAAGAGTATTACAAGCGTGTGAGCTCGCGAGAGTTGTGTGGAAAAATTAATCAAATTCGCAAAAGTTCTTCTCTCGAGCTACAGTTCTTCTTTTTATACTGGCGTCATAATCAGCTTCTCATTCAGAAGGCTCCTTGTTTCTGTTAAAAAATATGACCGTTTGAGAGCATCCGTACACAGAAAACTAGCCGTTGAGTTTTGGAGTCGGAAGACGTTGATCTTTAAGAAGCATTCTTATATTGGACGACTTCGTGATTCGGATGATGTTATCTATTTGGACGAAGTCTTGATTCAATTAATGTTATTTATTTGGACGACTTCTGTCTTTAGTATCTGGTCGACGTGGTTTTCGGACGACTTTAGAATCTGGACGACAAAGCTTTCTGTTGTCTTCTAAATCTGGACGATGTTGATTTCGAACGACAAAGCTTTCGGACGACGTCAGAATCTGTAGACTTCTAGGTCTTGACGATGTAGTTCCCAAAGGACGACTTCGGTCGATAATCTTCAAGTTTGCTTTGATTCGGTCGATGTTCCTTTTTCATTTTGTATGTACCAGACTCGACTACCAACACTTAACCAAATTCGTTATAAAACACAATACCCTTTTTAAAGGGCATTCCCAAACAGATACTACAAATCTTAACATCTTTCATTTCTTATAATCATTTTCTATTTATATATTCCACATTAATCATTATCATAAAAAACATAGTTACTTAAACATATTTTAAGCTAACAATCTCCCCCTTTTTTATGATGGCAAATATAAAATGATTAAGTATATTCTCCCCCAGAATAAGCTCAACATAATCTCCCTAACTCCCCCGTACTCTATGCATGCAACCAAAAAAAAAATCTTCATCATCCACATATTTATCTCCCTCTTTGACATTATCAAAAAAATAAGCAGTGTAAGGGCAGTCAACACAACACAAGTGGAGAAAAAAATGTGACATAAATGAATATCTAAAGGAAGTCTAAATATACAAAGCAAAAAAAAAATAAAATATCATCAGTTCTCAGAAGAAGAGTGAGTCCCCTAGTCCATGAGAGCCCCTAGTTGATCAAAGAAATCATCCTGATCAGGAGGGGATTCTGCCTGATGATTGAGCTCCTCAACAGGAGCAAATCCAACTGCAAAGCGGCTGGAGGGGGATCTGAAGCGGCCCCGGGCTGATTAACACTTAGAGCAGGAACACTCACTGGCTCAAGAGTCTCTCCACCGGCTTTCAAATCCTCAGCCCCATGAGAGGACTCACCATCACTCTCAGTCAAAAGAATACGGAGATCACCAACATGAGTGATGACTCGGGCAGATTCGCGCTGCAATTGTGCTCCCAAAAGATTTGAATGAAACCTAACGGAAGAGATAACATCATCAATGACTTTACTATGCTCTAATTTCGCTTGATCAAGACGAGTGTGGAGACCATGAATGGCAGCTGCAAGATGATCATGCCAAGTGAGGGTGGAGTCTTCGAGATGTTCTAGTCGTAAGAGGAATTAAGCTTCAAACTGATCTTGTCTGGATAGATACATGGACTGAAAGGACTCAAGACCAATTCCAAGGCTTGCAATACTCGCCTGAAGCTCATTAAAGTGCTCCTCAGAAATAGAAGTTCTCACTAGAGGAGTGGGGCAACCTTTAGTGTGAGGAGGAACACGAGCTGGCAAAGTAGGCACTAGAGTTGGAGAGGGAGCAGGAATTAGACTGGTGGGGAGTGGAAGTGTAGTTGCTGGAACTTCTGGAGGATCAAGCATAAAATTTTAACCACCAAAATTCTCTGGAACTGATGGGACAAAGTCAGAAAGGGTTGGAGGAGTGGAAAGGAGAGTTCCTTGAAGCAGAGGAGGATCCAAGGAAGGAATATAGGACTCTTCTTGAGGAGCAGACTCCTCTTCTTCATCCTCCATCAAAATCATTATGCGCCTCTTCCGAGATTCTTTGTCAACTAAGATACCTTGCCGATTTCTTTCAATCCTCATTCTCAGCAAGGTGGAGGCAGAGAAAAGATCGGTGTTCTTTCGCAATATTAGCTCGTCTTCAGCCGATATCAGAACACCAAATCGAAGGAAGATCTTCATCAACAGAAGATTATAGGGAAGAGATTGGGAAGCCGTCATGCCAACTTGGAGCATTCTTTTCAGAATTATGTAACCAATATGAAATGGTTCTATACGGAAGAACCTAGAAAGAATGGCAAAATCCATTCCACTGATATGGTCACGATGTCCATCTGTGGGGAGGATGTTGTAGTTGATCATGAGATGGAAGACTCTGACCCTGGTTTTCAAATCCTTGCCCTTGATTTTTAAAGAGGAATTATTTCGATCCTTGGACAACATTTTGACTAAAGTCACTTCCTCTGGCGTTCCAACAAAAGGAGGGATTGTTTCAAAGAATTTAGGCTTATCGTTCAGGAACTCACAATTAAGGATTTCATGGACCTTTTCCTGAGTCAGCTCTATGTGCCTTCCATACACATAGCTGCGGATGATAAATGGAGAGAAAATGTGCTCAAAATTAGCATAAAACATCCGAATTGGGGTTTCAAAATACGAAGTGCCTAATTCAAATAGACCTAACAATCTCATATCTCGAAGGGACTTCTCCAGATGCAAGCCAGAAATATCCTTAAATATTACACCTCTGCTTCGAATAAACGGTTTCTTTTCAAACTCATTAAAGTACCTATGAAGTGCGGCCTCATTGACAAATTGATGTGTAGGCCATTGTAGAGGAGATGGTTGTGCGATAGGTTCAAAATCTACAGGTTGTGCAATCTTCTGCTTTTTCCTTGAGAAAGTTAAAGTGACGTTTGAGGATGATGTCATTCTCAGGTTCGAAAGACAGAAGAAACGACTGGAGATGAGAGAATAGGTGACGAAGAGTTGGGAGAAGGTGAAAGGATTTTGAAAGGTTTTTCACGCTCGAGAGAGAGGTAGGGTTTCTGTAATCCGAAGGCAGATTTAAAGAAGTTATGAACTGACATCGACCGATTTGGACCTCGACCGTTTCCTATATCGTCCACTGCATAAAGTTACGCGGTCGATGTAATTCAGAATACCTCAATCCAGAGAGACATAAGTTTAATGCTAGCCCATAACGTCGACCGTTTAGAACTTTCACACCTAATGACACCTAAACGAATTCGAAGATCACTGAAGGTCTTCTCATCCAAGGGTTTTGTAAATATATCTGCTAATTGGTCGGATTAATTGACGAAATCCAAATTCATATCACCCTTTTGAACATGATCTCTAATAAAGTGATATCTTATCTATATATGTTTGGTTCTTGAGTGCTGAATGAGATTCTTGGATATATTGATGGCACTGGTGTTGTCACACCGAATGAGAATCCTATCATAGAAAAGGTTATAATCTTCTAGTGTTTGTTTCATCCAAAGTATTTGTACACAACAACTTCCGGCAGCGATATATTCACTTTCAGCGGTTGAGAGTGCAACAGAATTCTGCTTCTTTGAATACCATGACACACAAGAGACTCACCTAAGAATTGGCACGTACCACTCGTGCTTTTCCTATCTACAAGACTACTGGCATAATCGGAGTCTGAGTATCCTACTAATTCGAAGGAAGTGCCTTTAGGATATCACAATCCTAGATCATGAGTTCCACTTAAATACTTGAATATTCTCTTGACTGCGTTTAAGTGAGATTCCTTAAGGGAGGCTTGAAACCTAGCACAAAGACATACACTAAAGATGATATCTGGCATACTAGCTATTAGATAAAAAAGAGATCCAATCATACCACGATATTTTTTAATATCCACACTTATTCCATTCTCATCCTTATCCAATTTGGTTGTAGTACTCATGGAAGTTCTAGAGGGCTTTAATAATGTCAAAGGGGGAGATAAATATGTGGACGATGAAGATTTTTTTTATTTAACAGGATCCCATTGGGGATTTGTCTAATTTGTAGACCTAAGAAAAATCTTAACTCACCCATCATACTCATTTCAAACTCACTTTGCATCAAGAAAGCAAATTCATCACAGAGTGCAACATTTGTTGAGCCAAAAATGATACAATCAACATATATTTGCACTATGAGAATATCTTCTCCTTTTTGCATAGTGAATAAGGTTGAATCCGTTTTTTCCTTTTTAAACTTCCTTTCCTCAAGGAAGGTCTTCAACCTATCGTACCAGGCTCTAGGAGCTTGTTTTAAACCATACAGGGCTTTCCTAAGTTTGTATACATGGTCAGGTTTTTCATAGTCTTCGAAACCTAGGGGTTGCTCCACATAAACTTCTTCTAAAATATACCCATTCAAAAATGCACTCTTGACATCTATTTGAAAAAGAGTGAAGTTCTTGAAACAAGCATATGCTAGAAGCATCCTAATGGATTGTAGACGGGCTACTGGGGCAAAAGTTTCCTTAAAATCTATCTCTATTTCTTGGTTGTATCCCTTGGCAACTAACCTAGCTTTATTTCTAATGACTATGTCATTTTCATCCATCTTGTTTTTAAAAACTCATTTAGTTCCTATAATTGGATGATCATTGGGTTTTGGAACAAGTTCCCAAATATTGTTCATTTCAAATTAGTTTAACTCTCCTTGCATAGTCACAATCCAATTTTCATCTAGCTCTGCTTCCACGAATTTATTAGGTTCAACTTGTGAAATAAATGTCACATTGGCACAGAGATTCCTAAGAGAGGATCTAGTCTTAACTTCTAAAGAATGATCCCCTAGAACTTCATCTAAGAGATGATCTTTGAGAAATTTCCAATCTGTAGGCAGAGCATCATTTTCATTCTTGACAGGGATAATTTCTAGGGATTTTGAAGAAGAATCTATAGAATTTTCTCCTTGAATGGTTTCACTAGGTTTGTCTAAGGAGAGAGAATCCAATTGTTTTTCTAATATATCATCCTCAACCACATTGTAGTGGGATGAGGGGTCTCATCAAAATTGACATGCACGGATTCATCTACAACTAGTGTTCTTTTGTTGAACATCCTATATGTTTTACTGGATAGAGAATAGCTAAGAAAGATTCCAAGGTCAGATTTGGAATCGAATTTTCTCAAGTTATCCTTGGTGTTTAGAATGAAACATTTACAACCAAAGGCTCTAAAGTACTTTACATAAGGGATTTTTCCATTCCAAAGCTCATAAGGTATTTTCTCTAAAATAGGCTTATGGAGACCCAGTTTAGCACATAACAAGCTGTGGAGACAGCTTCTGCTCAGAAATACTTTGGAAGAGAGTTTTCGTTGAGCATGGTCTGAGCTAGCTCTTGAAGAGACTTATTTTTTCTCTCAACAACACCATTTTGTTGAGGGGTTCTAGGAGAAGAAAAATTGTGATCAATTCCGTGTTTGAGACATAAAAGTTCAAATTTTTCATTTTCAAATTCTCCACCATGATCACTACGAATAGCACCAATGGTGAGATTCTTTTCATTTTGAACTTTCTTCCTAAAACTAGAGAAGATGTCAAAAGTTTCATCCTTTGACTTTAGAAAGAATACCCAAGTAAATCTAGAGAAATCATCTACAATGACAAAGGCATAATGTTTGCATCCTAGACTAGCAATATTTGAAAGACCGAAGAGGTCCATGTGAAGAAGTTGGAGAGGCTTGGATGTAGAAATTACATTCTTTGATGCAAAGGAACTTTTGATTTGCTTGCCCATTTGGCAAGCTTCACAGCCTTTATCCTTCTCAGAGGATATTTTTGGAATCCCTTTAACTAAATTATCCTTAGTAATCTTAGCTAAGGTGTCCATACCTACGTGACCTAATCTTCTATGTCAAGTCCAACTATCAACCAACAAATTCACAGCAAGGCATTTTTCATCAATATGTTCAAAGTTATCTAAATCAATAATATAAACATTCTCTTTTCTATATCCTTTGAACAAAATTTTGTTATTAGAAACATCTTTAATCACACATGCATTTGATTTAAATGTCACTTTATATCTTTTGTCACACAATTGGCTAATACTTAACAAGTTATGCTTTAAACCCTTCTACTAATAACACATTTTCGATAATAGGATTGGCAGGATTACCTATATTGTCGATGCCAACAATCTTGCCCTTTTGATTTTCACCAAATGTGACATTCCCTTTCTTCTTGTTGACAAAGGAAAACTTTGTTGAGTCTCCCGTCATATGCCTCGAGCATCCACTATCGAGGTACAATTGATTTTTACCGGGAGAATAATCAACCTACAAGACAGTAATCAGGTGGTCTTCTTAGGTACCCAAATATTTTGGGTCCTAGTGTTAGGTCTGGTCCCTTAGGAACCCATTGTAGTTTACCACCAGATTTAACATTGTTTACTTTTAAATAACATACAAAAGAGTTATGTCCTACTTCATTACATGCATGACAGGTAGTTGATTTGACAAAGAAATTATTGTATAGTTTCTTTTTATTAAACCTTTCATATCCTAAATCTGCTTTATCAAATGTAACTCTCTGACTGCCTAACAGTATGTTTAAGTTCTTAATGCCGTTAGTAAATTTAAGAACAATGTTATTCAGATTTTCATTTCTACTTTTAAGATCATTTATCTCTTTTTCATGCAGATTACACTCATTAGCATGCTTTTCAACCAAGTTTGTATTTTCCTTCTTTAAAGAGTTGTATTTAGATTTGAGCATGCTATATTGTTTAACTAAGTCATTGAATGCATCGATTAAATCACCCTCATCGTTTTCACTATCACTAGAGGAATGACTAACCTCATCATCGTGTGCCATAAAGCATAGATTGGCGACTTCTTCATCTTCCGAAGAAGTGTCACTCTCACTGTCATCCCATGTAGCTTTCATGGCACTCTTCTTGAATCGCTTGGGACCCTTCTTGGTTTGAGGACATTCGGCCTTGATATGTCCTGGCTTCCCGCATTCAAAGCAGGTAATTTCCTTATTCTTTTGAGGTTTATCTCCCTTTGAGAACCTCTTCCCTTGCATCCTCTTTCTCTGGAGAAATTTACTGAACCTTCTAGTAATGAGGGCTATATCCTCATCATTATCTTCTTCCTCGGATTCTTCTTCTTTGCTTGAGGAAGCTTTGAGTGCAATGTCTTTCTTCTTTTTGATCTCTTTCTCCTTGAGATCTTTCTTGTCATTGGCTCTCATGGTTATCTCATGAGTCATTAGAGAGCTAATGAGTTCTTCTAGCTTGATAACCTTGAGATCCCTAGCCTCTTGTATAGCTGTCATTTTCGATTGCCAGGACTCTTGGTAGGCATCTCAGAATTTTCCTGACAAGTTCTTCATTTGGATAAACTCTACCAAGCACTTTTAAACAATTAGTGATGTTAGTAAACCGAGTAAACATAGAACTAATTGATTCATCCTTTATCATGGAAAATAGTTCATACTCATGTACTAACATACTCATTTTACTTTCTTTTACTTGATTTGTTCCCTCATGTGTTATTTCAAGTAAATGCCATATTTCTTGTGCACTATCACACACTTGAACTCTGTTAAATTCATCCCTGTTTATAGTACAGTATAAGGTGTTTATTGCTTTGGCATTTAAACTTAGATTACGTTTATCCGAATCATCTAATTCATATACAGACTTTGGAACACTTACACCATTTTCTGTTTCATAGCTTTAAATGGACCATTTTCAATAATACTCCATAGTTCATAGTCCATTGCCTGAATAAAAATTCTCATCCTAGCTTTCCAATATACATAGTCATTACCATTAAAAAGAGGTGGCCTAGAAGTGATTGTCCCTCTATGTGTGAAGTGCTTGTGTTGAATGTCATTCTAAATATATCACAATATATTTATTTCTAATTTACAATATGACAATATTTAACCTGTCTCTGATACCAATTGTAGGATTGTGATTGTCTAATAGGGAGGGTAAATTAGAAAATTCTTGCCTAATTGTATATTTAAACTTGATTATCTCTATCAGGTTATCACTTAACTTTATTAATTTATTTTTTTATAATGATAATAAGACAAACAAAATAAAAATAAAGAGTAGAGATAGAGAAATTAACACCAAGATTTTTTACGTGGTTCAGCCAATCTTGCCTACGTCCACGCTTCAAGGTTTTTTCCCCTTGAAGATCCTTAACTTCTCCTCAACGAAATTTCTTGATCGAACTTCACGGGTGTCGATCTAAAACCTTACAATTCTAGATTGAACTTCACGGGCGTCAATCTACTGCCTTCAGTTTTTCTTTACAAGTTTGAATAGTATAGCACAGAACTACACTCTCTCAAAAGCTAAATCACAAGTTTAAGAGTAGAGAGGTGTAGAATATAGAAGAGTATTGCAGACGTGTAAGCTCGCAAGAGTTGTGAGGAAAAATTAACCAAATTCTCAAAAGTTCTTCTCTCAGCTACAATTTTCTTTTTATACTAGCGTCGTAATCAGCTTCTCATTCAGAAGGCTCCTTGTTTCTGCTTAAAAATATGACCTTTAGAGAGCATCCCTACACAGAAAACTAGCCGTTGAGTTCTGGAGTCGCTATCACTCTTGGCGGATGACTTCTTGATTCGGAAGACGTTGATCTTTAAGAAGCATTCTTATATTGGACGACTTCATGATTCGGATAATGTTATCTATTTGGACGAAGTCTTGATTCGGTTGATGTTATTCATTTGGACGACTTCTGTCTTTAGTATTTGGTCGACGTGGTTTTCGGACGACTTTAGAATCTGGACGGCAAAGCTTTATGTTGTCTTCTAAGTCTGGACGATGTTGATTTCGGACGATAAAGCTTTTGGACGACGTCAGAATCTGTAGACTTCTAAGTCTAAGATGACTAGTTCCCAAGGATGACTTCAGTCGATAATCTTCAAGTCTGCTTTGATTCGGTCGATGTTCCTTTTCCATTTTGTATGTACCAGACTTGACTACCAACACTTAACCAATTTGTTAGAAAACACAATACCCTTTTTAAAGGGCATTCCCAAACTGATGCTACAAATCTTAACATCTTTCATTTCTTATAATCATTTTCTATTTATATATTCTACATTAATCATTATCATCAAAAACATAGTTACTTAAACATATTTTAAGCTAACAATCTCCCCTTTTTTATGATGGCAAATATAAAATGATTAAGTATATTCTCCCCCAGAATAAGCTCAACATAATCTCCCTAACTCCCCCGTACTCTATGCATGCAACCAAAAAAAAAATCTTCATCATCCACATATTTATCTCCCTCTTTGACATTATCAAAAAAATAAGCAGTGTAAGGGCAGTCAACACAACACAAGTGGAGAAAAAAATGTGACATAAATGAATATCTAAAGGAAGTCTAAATATACAAAGCAAAAAAAAAATAAAATATCATCAGTTCTCAGAAGAAGAGTGAGTCCCCTAGTCCATGAGAGCCCCTAGTTGATCAAAGAAATCATCCTGATCAGGAGGGGATTCTGCCTGATGATTGAGCTCCTCAACAGGAGCAAATCCAACTGCAAAGCGGCTGGAGGGGGATCTGAAGCGGCCCCGGGCTGATTAACACTTAGAGCAGGAACACTCACTGGCTCAAGAGTCTCTCCACCGGCTTTCAAATCCTCAGCCCATGAGAGGACTCACCATCACTCTCAGTCAAAAGAATACGGAGATCACCAACATGAGTGATGACTCGGGCAGATTCGCGCTGCAATTGTGCTCCCAAAAGATTTGAATGAAACCTAACGGAAGAGATAACATCATCAATGACTTTACTATGCTCTAATTTCGCTTGATCAAGACGAGTGTGGAGACCATGAATGGCAGCTGCAAGATGATCATGCCAAGTGAGGGTGGAGTCTTCGAGATGTTCTAGTCGTAAGAGGAATTAAGCTTCAAACTGATCTTGTCTGGATAGATACATGGACTGAAAGGACTCAAGACCAATTCCAAGGCTTGCAATACTCGCCTGAAGCTCATTAAAGTGCTCCTCAGAAATAGAAGTTCTCACTAGAGGAGTGGGGCAACCTTTAGTGTGAGGAGGAACACGAGCTGGCAAAGTAGGCACTAGAGTTGGAGAGGGAGCAGGAATTAGACTGGTGGGGAGTGGAAGTGTAGTTGCTGGAACTTCTGGAGGATCAAGCATAAAATTTTAACCACCAAAATTCTCTGGAACTGATGGGACAAAGTCAGAAAGGGTTGGAGGAGTGGAAAGGAGAGTTCTTGAAGCAGAGGAGGATCCAAGGAAGGAATATAGGACTCTTCTTGAGGAGCAGACTCCTCTTCTTCATCCTCCATCAAAATCATTATGCGCCTCTTCCGAGATTCTTTGTCAACTAAGATACCTTGCCGATTTCTTTCAATCTCATTCTCAGCAAGGTGGAGGCAGAGAAAAGATCGGTGTTCTTTCGCAATATTAGCTCGTCTTCAGCCGATATCAGAACACCAAATCGAAGGAAGATCTTCATCAACAGAAGATTATAGGGAAGAGATTGGGAAAGCCGTCATGCCAAACTTGGAGCATTCTTTTCAGAATTATGTAACCAATATGAAATGGTTCTATACGGAAGAACCTAGAAAGAATGGCAAAATCCATTCCACTGATATGGTCACGATGTCCATCTGTGGGGAGGATGTTGTAGTTGATCATGAGATGGAAGACTCTGACCCTGGTTTTCAAATCCTTGCCCTTGATTTTTAAAGAGGAATTATTTCGATCCTTGGACAACATTTTGACTAAAGTCACTTCCTCTGGCGTTCCAACAAAAGGAGGGATTGTTTCAAAGAATTTAGGCTTATCGTTCAGGAACTCACAATTAAGGATTTCATGGACCTTTTCCTGAGTCAGCTCTATGTGCCTTCCATACACATAGCTGCGGATGATAAATGGAGAGAAAATGTGCTCAAAATTAGCATAAAACATCCGAATTGGGGTTTCAAAATACGAAGTGCCTAATTCAAATAGACCTAACAATCTCATATCTCGAAGGGACTTCTCCAGATGCAAGCCAGAAATATCCTTAAATATTACACCTCTGCTTCGAATAAACGGTTTCTTTTCAAACTCATTAAAGTACCTATGAAGTGCGGCCTCATTGACAAATTGATGTGTAGGCCATTGTAGAGGAGATGGTTGTGCGATAGGTTCAAAATCTACAGGTTGTGCAATCTTCTGCTTTTTCCTTGAGAAAGTTAAAGTGACGTTTGAGGATGATGTCATTCTCAGGTTCGAAAGACAGAAGAAACGACTGGAGATGAGAGAATAGGTGACGAAGAGTTGGGAGAAGGTGAAAGGATTTTGAAAGGTTTTTCACGCTCGAGAGAGAGGTAGGGTTTCTGTAATCCGAAGGCAGATTTAAAGAAGTTATGAACTGACATCGACCGATTTGGACCTCGACCGTTTCCTATATCGTCCACTGCATAAAGTTACGCGGTCGATGTAATTCAGAATACCTCAATCCAGAGAGACATAAGTTTAATGCTAGCCCATAACGTCGACCGTTTAGAACTTTCACACCTAATGACACCTAAACGAATTCGAAGATCACTGAAGGTCTTCTCATCCAAGGGTTTTGTAAATATATCTGCTAATTGGTCGGATTAATTGACGAAATCCAAATTCATATCACCCTTTTGAACATGATCTCTAATAAAGTGATATCTTATCTATATATGTTTGGTTCTTGAGTGCTGAATGAGATTCTTGGATATATTGATGGCACTGGTGTTGTCACACCGAATGAGAATCCTATCATAGAAAAGGTTATAATCTTCTAGTGTTTGTTTCATCCAAAGTATTTGTACACAACAACTTCCGGCAGCGATATATTCACTTTCAGCGGTTGAGAGTGCAACAGAATTCTGCTTCTTTGAATACCATGACACAAGAGACTCACCTAAGAATTGGCACGTACCACTCGTGCTTTTCCTATCTACAAGACTACTGGCATAATCGGAGTCTGAGTATCCTACTAATTCGAAGGAAGTGCCTTTAGGATATCACAATCCTAGATCATGAGTTCCACTTAAATACTTGAATATTCTCTTGACTGCGTTTAAGTGAGATTCCTTAAGGGAGGCTTGAAACCTAGCACAAAGACATACACTAAAGATGATATCTGGCATACTAGCTATTAGATAAAAAAGAGATCCAATCATACCACGATATTTTTTAATATCCACACTTATTCCATTCTCATCCTTATCCAATTTGGTTGTAGTACTCATGGAAGTTCTAGAGGGCTTTAATAATGTCAAAGGGGGAGATAAATATGTGGACGATGAAGATTTTTTTTATTTAACAGGATCCCATTGGGGATTTGTCTAATTTGTAGACCTAAGAAAAATCTTAACTCACCCATCATACTCATTTCAAACTCACTTTGCATCAAGAAAGCAAATTCATCACAGAGTGCAACATTTGTTGAGCCAAAAATGATACAATCAACATATATTTGCACTATGAGAATATCTTCTCCTTTTTGCATAGTGAATAAGGTTGAATCCGTTTTTTCCTTTTTAAACTTCCTTTCCTCAAGGAAGGTCTTCAACCTATCGTACCAGGCTCTAGGAGCTTGTTTTAAACCATACAGGGCTTTCCTAAGTTTGTATACATGGTCAGGTTTTTCATAGTCTTCGAAACCTAGGGGTTGCTCCACATAAACTTCTTCTAAAATACCCATTCAAAAATGCACTCTTGACATCTATTTGAAAAAGAGTGAAGTTCTTGAAACAGCATATGCTAGAAGCATCCTAATGGATTGTAGACGGGCTACTGGGGCAAAAGTTTCCTTAAAATCTATCTCTATTTCTTGGTTGTATCCCTTGGCAACTAACCTAGCTTTATTTCTAATGACTATGTCATTTTCATCCATCTTGTTTTTAAAAACTCATTTAGTTCCTATAATTGGATGATCATTGGGTTTTGGAACAAGTTCCCAAATATTGTTCATTTCAAATTAGTTTAACTCTCCTTGCATAGTCACAATCCAATTTTCATCTAGCTCTGCTTCCACGAATTTATTAGGTTCAACTTGTGAAATAAATGTCACATTGGCACAGAGATTCCTAAGAGAGGATCTAGTCTTAACTTCTAAAGAATGATCCCCTAGAACTTCATCTAAGAGATGATCTTTGAGAAATTTCCAATCTGTAGGCAGAGCATCATTTTCATTCTTGACAGGGATAATTTCTAGGGATTTTGAAGAAGAATCTATAGAATTTTCTCCTTGAATGGTTTCACTAGGTTTGTCTAAGGAGAGAGAATCCAATTGTTTTTCTAATATATCATCCTCAACCACATTGTAGTGGGATGAGGGGTCTCATCAAAATTGACATGCACGGATTCATCTACAACTAGTGTTCTTTTGTTGAACATCCTATATGTTTTACTGGATAGAGAATAGCTAAGAAAGATTCCAAGGTCAGATTTGGAATCGAATTTTCTCAAGTTATCCTTGGTGTTTAGAATGAAACATTTACAACCAAAGGCTCTAAAGTACTTTACATAAGGGATTTTTCCATTCCAAAGCTCATAAGGTATTTTCTCTAAAATAGGCTTATGGAGACCCAGTTTAGCACATAACAAGCTGTGGAGACAGCTTCTGCTCAGAAATACTTTGGAAGAGAGTTTTCGTTGAGCATGGTCTGAGCTAGCTCTTGAAGAGACTTATTTTTCTTCTCAACAACACCATTTTGTTGAGGGGTTCTAGGAGAAGAAAAATTGTGATCAATTCCGTGTTTGAGACATAAAAGTTCAAATTTTTCATTTTCAAATTCTCCACCATGATCACTACGAATAGCACCAATGGTGAGATTCTTTTCATTTTGAACTTTCTTCCTAAAACTAGAGAAGATGTCAAAAGTTTCATCCTTTGACTTTAGAAAGAATACCCAAGTAAATCTAGAGAAATCATCTACAATGACAAAGGCATAATGTTTGCATCCTAGACTAGCAATATTGAAAGACCGAAGAGGTCCATGTGAAGAAGTTGGAGAGGCTCGGATGTAGAAATTACATTCTTTGATGCAAAGGAACTTTTGATTTGCTTGCCCATTTGGCAAGCTTCACAGCCTTTATCCTTCTCAGAGGATATTTTTGGAATCCCTTTAACTAAATTATCCTTAGTAATCTTAGCTAAGGTGTCCATACCTACGTGACCTAATCTTCTATGTCAAGTCCAACTATCAACCAACAAATTCACAGCAAGGCATTTTTCATCAATATGTTCAAAGTTATCTAAATCAATAATATAAACATTCTCTTTTCTATATCCTTTGAACAAAATTTTGTTATTAGAAACATCTTTAATCACACATGCATTTGATTTAAATGTCACTTTATATCTTTTGTCACACAATTGGCTAATACTTAACAAGTTATGCTTTAACCCTTCTACTAATAACACATTTTCGATAATAGGATTGGCAGGATTACCTATATTGTCGATGCCAACAATCTTGCCCTTTTGATTTTCACCAAATGTGACATTCCCTTTCTTCTTGTTGACAAAGGAAAACTTTGTTGAGTCTCCCGTCATATGCCTCGAGCATCCACTATCGAGGTACAATTGATTTTTACCGGGAGAATAATCAACCTACAAGACAGTAATCAGGTGGTCTTCTTAGGTACCCAAATATTTTGGGTCCTAGTGTTAGGTCTGGTCCCTTAGGAACCCATTGTAGTTTACCACCAGATTTAACATTGTTTACTTTTAAATAACATACAAAAGATTTATGTCCTACTTCATTACATGCATGACAGGTAGTTGATTTGACAAAGAAATTATTGTATAGTTTCTTTTTATTAAACCTTTCATATCCTAAATCTGCTTTATCAAATGTAACTCTCTGACTGCCTAACAGTATGTTTAAGTTCTTAATGCCGTTAGTAAATTTAAGAACAATGTTATTCAGATTTTCATTTCTACTTTTAAGATCATTTATCTCTTTTTCATGCAGATTACACTCATTAGCATGCTTTTCAACCAAGTTTGTATTTTCCTTCTTTAAAGAGTTGTATTTAGATTTGAGCATGCTATATTGTTTAACTAAGTCATTGAATGCATCGATTAAATCACCCTCATCGTTTTCACTATCACTAGAGGAATGACTAACCTCATCATCGTGTGCATAAAGCATAGATTGGCGACTTCTTCATCTTCCGAAGAAGTGTCACTCTCACTGTCATCCCATGTAGCTTTCATGGCACTCTTCTTGAATCGCTTGGGACCCTTCTTGGTTTGAGGACATTCGGCCTTGATATGTCCTGGCTTCCCGCATTCAAAGCAGGTAATTTCCTTATTCTTTTGAGGTTTATCTCCCTTTGAGAACCTCTTCCCTTGCATCCTCTTTCTCTGGAGAAATTTACTGAACCTTCTAGTAATGAGGGCTATATCCTCATCATTATCTTCTTCCTCGGATTCTTCTTCTTTGCTTGAGGAAGCTTTGAGTGCAATGTCTTTCTTCTTTTTGATCTCTTTCTCCTTGAGATCTTTCTTGTCATTGGCTCTCATGGTTATCTCATGAGTCATTAGAGAGCTAATGAGTTCTTCTAGCTTGATAACCTTGAGATCCCTAGCCTCTTGTATAGCTGTCATTTTCGATTGCCAGGCTCTTGGTAGGCATCTCAGAATTTTCCTGACAAGTTCTTCATTTGGATAAACTCTACCAAGCACTTTTAAACAATTAGTGATGTTAGTAAACCGAGTAAACATAGAACTAATTGATTCATCCTTTATCATGGAAAATAGTTCATACTCATGTACTAACATACTCATTTTACTTTCTTTTACTTGATTTGTTCCCTCATGTGTTATTTCAAGTAAATGCCATATTTCTTGTGCACTATCACACACTTGAACTCTGTTAAATTCATCCCTGTTTATAGTACAGTATAAGGTGTTTATTGCTTTGGCATTTAAACTTAGATTACGTTTATCCGAATCATCTAATTCATATACAGACTTTGGAACACTTACACCATTTTCTGTTTTCATAGCTTTAAATGGACCATTTTCAATAATACTCCATAGTTCATAGTCCATTGCCTGAATAAAAATTCTCATCCTAGCTTTCCAATATACATAGTCATTACCATTAAAAAGAGGTGGCCTAGAAGTGGATTGTCCCTCTATGTGTGAAGTGCTTGTGTTGAATGTCATTCTAAATATATCACAATATATTTATTTCTAATTTACAAATATGACAATATTTAACCTGTCTCTGATACCAATTGTAGGATTGTGATTGTCTAATAGGGAGGGTAAATTAGAAAATTCTTGCCTAATTGTATATTTAAAACTTGATTATCTCTATCAGGTTAATCACTTAACTTTATTAATTTATTTTTTTATAATGATAATAAAGACAAACAAAATAAAAATAAAGAGTAGAGATAGAGAAATTAACACCAAGATTTTTTACGTGGTTCAGCCAATCTTGCCTACGTCCACGCTTCAAGGTTTTTCCCCTTGAAGATCCTTAACTTCTCCTCAACGAAATTTCTTGATCGAACTTCACGGGTGTCGATCTAAAACCTTACAATTCTAGATTGAACTTCACGGGCGTCAATCTACTGCCTTCAGTTTTTCTTTTACAAGTTTGAATAGTATAGCACAGAACTACACTCTCTCAAAAGCTAAATCACAAGTTTAAGAGTAGAGAGGTGTAGAATATAGAAGAGTATTGCAGACGTGTAAGCTCGCAAGAGTTGTGAGGAAAAATTAACCAAATTCTCAAAAGTTCTTCTCTCAAGCTACAATTTTTCTTTTTATACTAGCGTCGTAATCAGCTTCTCATTCAGAAGGCTCCTTGTTTCTGCTTAAAAATATGACCGTTAGAGAGCATCCCTACACAGAAAACTAGCCGTTGAGTTCTGGAGTCGCTATCACTCTTGGCGGATGACTTCTTGATTCGGAAGACGTTGATCTTTAAGAAGCATTCTTATATTGGACGACTTCATGATTCGGATAATGTTATCTATTTGGACGAAGTCTTGATTCGGTTGATGTTATTCATTTGGACGACTTCTGTCTTTAGTATTTGGTCGACGTGGTTTTCGGACGACTTTAGAATCTGGACGGCAAAGCTTTATGTTGTCTTCTAAGTCTGGACGATGTTGATTTCGGACGATAAAGCTTTTGGACGACGTCAGAATCTGTAGACTTCTAAGTCTAGATGACGTAGTTCCCAAGGATGACTTCAGTCGATAATCTTCAAGTCTGCTTTGATTCGGTCGATGTTCCTTTTCCATTTTGTATGTACCAGACTTGACTACCAACACTTAACCAAATTTGTTAGAAAACACAATACCCTTTTTAAAGGGCATTCCCAAACTGATGCTACAAATCTTAACATCTTTCATTTCTTATAATCATTTTCTATTTATATATTCTACATTAATCATTATCATCAAAAACATAGTTACTTAAACATATTTTAAGCTAACAAATGGGATCGATGCCTCTGGAAAGCATTGGAGGCAAACGATATGCTTATGTTACAGTTGATGATTTTTCACGATTTACATGGGTGGAGTTCCTTAGAGAAAAATCCGATACTTTCAAAGCCTTCAAAGCTTTGTGTATTTGACTTCAACGTGAAAAAGAATGTGCCATCATGGGAATTATTCGCATCTGTAGCGATCATGGAAGAGAATTTGAAAACTCACAATTCTCGGACTTCTGTAATCGCCTTGGAATATCACACGAGTTCTCGGCACCAAAGACACCTCAGCAAAACGATGTTGTTGAACGTAAAAATAGAACTCTTGTAGAAATGTCCCGCGTTATGTTACACGAGAAAAATGTTCCACAGAAGTTCTGGGCCGAAGCGATGAACACAGCATGCTATACCATCAATCAAGTGTATCTCCGTGGAGGAACTTCTATGACATCGTACGAGATATGGAAAGGTAAAACTCCAAATCTTCACTACTTTCATCCTTTTGGTAGTATGTGTTTTGTGTTGAATGATAGGGAACACAGAGGAAAATTTGACTCTAAGAGTGATGAAGCTATTTTTCTCGGATATGCAAGCAATAGTCGCGCCTATCGAGTTTATAATAAACGAACTAAAACTGTGATTGAATCAGCCAATGTTCAAGTCAATGATTCCTTGAAAACAGTTGATACGCCTAAAGATGATATTCTCCAGAGGTGATCCCACTAATGTCCCCGATGTTTGTCCAAATAGTGTCACAGGTAATGTCACTGATATAACTATTACAACAAGTGAAGTGGAAGCGACTGCATCAGATAGCAGACAACCATCCACACGTGTCCAAAAAGATCATCCTGTTGATAAAGTCATTGGCAGTCTTAACGACGGACTCCGAACCAGAGATAAACCGAGAGTAAACTATCAAGATATGATTCATATGGCATGTTTCACATCAACCATTGAACCTAAAAATGTGAAAGAAGCTCTCCTAGATGAATACTGGATCGAGGCAATGCAAGAAGAACTTGATCAATTCTCTCGAAATCAAGTTTGGGATTTAGTGCCGTGTCTTCCAAATGTAAACGTCATCGGCACTAAGTGGATATACAAGAACAAAAGTGATGAACATGGAAACATTACATGCAACAAAGCACGGTTAGTTGCTCAAGGGTACTCATAAGTTGAAGAAATTGATTTTGATTAGACATTCGCTCCAGTTGCTCGACTGGAATCCATCCGATTTTTACTAGATATTGCTTGTGTAATGCAGTTCAAACTCTATCAAATGGATATGAAGAGTGCGTTCTTAAATGGCTTTCTAAATGAGGAAGTTTATGTCACTCAACCAAAGAGTTTTAAAGACCCTTATTATCTCGAGTATGTGTGTAGATTGAAAAAAGTGCTATACGGGCTCAAATAAGCACCCCGTGCATGGTATGAACGTCTCACGGTGTATTTATTATCCAAGGAATATGAACGAGAGGGAATAGATAAAACCCTTTTTATTTGCCATGACAAAAGTCAGTTTTTACTTGCTCAAATTTATGTTGATGACATAGTGTTTGGCTGAGTGTCACGGGTATTGGTAGATGATTTTGTTGCTAAAATGACTGGCAAATTTGAGATGAGCATGATCGGTGAGCTCAATTACTTTCTCGGTCTTCAGATTCAGTAAAGAAATGATGGAATTTTCATCTCACAAACCAAGTATGCTAAAAATTTGTTGAAACGCTTCAAGTTAGAAAATGCTTGTCCCAAAAGAACACCGATTGGGACACATGAAAAACTCTCCAAAGATGAGAAAGGGACTTCTGTTGATGAACGACTATATAGAAGTATGATTGGCAGCCTCTTATATCTAATTGCTGGTCGGCTAGACATTTGTTATAGTGTGGGATTATATGCTCAGTTTCAAGAAAATCCTCGAGAGTCTCACCTGGTGTCAGTGAAGCGAATTCTCAAATATGTTGGTGGGACGACTGACTATGGAATCTGGTATTCTTTCAATACAAATGCCAATCTGGTTGGTTATTGTGATGCTGATTGGGCCAGAAATTTGGATGATCGGAAAAGTACTTCCAGTGGATGCTTTTATTTGGGAAATAATTTAGTATCATGGTTTAGCAAGAAGTAGAACTCTATTTCTCTGTCTACGGCCGAGGCAGAATATATTGCAGCTGGTAATAGCTGTACTCAGCTTCTTTAGATGAAACAAATGCTCAAGGACTACGGTGTCACACAGGATGTCATAACGTTATATTGTAATAATATGAGTGCTATTAATATCTCCAAGAATCCAGTACAGCATTCACAGACAAAACATATTGATATTCGACATAATTTCATTAGATCACTTGTAGAAGACAAAGTTATCACCTTGGAACATATGGTGATGGAAAAACAAATTGCCAATATTTTTACCAAAGCGTCGGATGGTGTGAAATTTGAAGAATTAAGGTCTGCCTTAGACCTTTGTGTCATGTGAAGAGGTTCTTCTATGTTGTAAGTTTTTTTTATTTGCTTTCAAAAAAAAAAAAGAAGGGATTTCTTTTATTGCTAATATTTCTTTTGAAGTTTTTGGTCTGTAACTTCCTGCATGACACAAGAGGTTCTATGATGCTTTCGGCGGTTTATATGGAAATTTGGAGTTAATCTCAAATTTATTGATGGAGATTTTTATGGATTTTGATTGTAGCTATATTCTTGGGTTTATTTCCCAACTTATTTGAAGATTTAAGGTTTGTTTTCCAAATTGAGTGGCATTTTTTATTTGTTTCTCAATTGAAATGAGGATTTATGGTTTATTTCCATAAACTCAAACGGCTCTTCTCCTTCTCAAGATTTGAATTTTTTTCTGATTCCATGACGATTATTGAAGAAGGACATGTGAATAAGATTTCTGAGCCGAATTCTGGAAGCAATTCGGGTCAAGTGCCCCTAACATTGGAGATGTCACTTGTAGAGTTTTCGACTCCGATTTTCAGGAACAAGTGTTTTTAAGGGGTCATTTGTTTAAATTCTGCTCTATTGTAACCAATACACATCTGTGCAATCACTGGGTTGATTATGAAGAGTTTTCTCCTTCTGTCAATAAGATAATTAGTGATGTCACTGGTAGTGTCAGACGTGCATGACTTCGTGGGAATTGATTGTGAATCATGTTGATTGCACGAATGAAAGGTGTTACACCTGATATTACTGCTGATGTCACTAAAGATGCTAGTGTGTAGCTGTCAACATCTCCAATCGGGTTAGTTTCGTATGATGATGAATCTATCTAATGAATATTATTGTGAATACTCTCATGAGCTATCATTGTTGATGCATATTTGCCAATGTGGTATATGCCTTGATATTTATATTTGGTAAATACATGGTGGATACTTTATTCTATACCCTTTTGTCTTTTTTATGGCAAAAAGGGGGAGTATTTTACAAGTTTAGTGTTGGTGTTATTTGCAATGTTACAAGTGATTTCCGATTAAGGGGGAGTTCTGGTTAATTGCCAACATGCAGGGAGAGTTTGTGATTTTGCCAAAAAATGCCAAAGGGGGAGATTGTAAATGTTTATGTGTTGGCATATTTTTTGATAAACATATTTTGAGGAAATTTATATATTATTTCCTATTGTGTTATTCAAATCTATGGAAAATTGTTTCTTGCCATCCAAGAAATTATCTATATAATATTTAAATGGTGGTTGATTGGAGATCTTGAAGATTATGAAGTTTGAGAGATATGGAAAGTAGTTACTTAGAAATCAAGTAACTTTAGATATGGAATGGATTATGGCAAAATAAGTGATCACAACAATCAAGGAATATATTCTTAAAGTATTGGGATCCGATTTGATTATATTGGCGGCACTTTCCTAAAATAGCACATAGAGTGTCACACAAACCGAATTGATAAAATTCATTTCCTTATTGTGTGCGATTCTGATTTGATTTGTGATTTGAAGATTACAATTCTATTAAGCTGGATTACAGCGAAATTCAATATCACAGCAACAAAGGGATTTATTCATATGTATTTGGAAAGTTGATTTGAAGATGGAAATAATGTTTTAGAAGCCGATCTGAATATTGCTGTGCTATTAAGCAAGATACGAGATCACAGCACCGTTAGGATTCGTTTAGAATATTTCGGGATTCGTTTCAGATTTGTTTGCATGGGCTTTCCATAAATGTCGCACACAATGTCACAGATTTTATTTTCATGGGATTCAGTTTCTCTTATTCTGTGCGATCTGTTTGGAGAGAATATTTGACGCACAGTATATTATGCATTCTTCCTACACAGTTGAAAGTTGCTGAAGCCATTATTCTTGAGAGCTAAAAGTTTTTATTCGGCCGATTTATACTTCACCCACGGTTGAGTGTGGTGTATGTTATTATTCATTCGATCGATTAATTGAATGTATGCACACTCTATTCGTGAGCTGATCTGATTATCTTCAAAGTGTGTTTGTTTGATGCAACCGAAGACAACGACTGGTGTTACAGACGGTGTCCCAGGTGCGATTCTGTTTCTTTCATTGAAGCTCAGACTTGGGAGGAGTCTGCCTGGAACTCGGGAGGAGTTCTGATTGTGGGCAAGGGGATCTTGCCATACACGGATTCCAGGATGAGTCATCAACGACAAGAGAAGCTTGTCATCTTCAGATTTTGAGAGAGATCGATTACAAGTCGAGGGGAGCTCACAAAAACAGATTCATTGAGGAAGTTAGTGAGAGGCAACAACAAAGATAAGAGGGAGTCTTTATTTGTATAAGTCCGATTGTCTTGTAACTTTAAGAACTCATGAATTGTTTTTAAATCTGGGCGTGGCCCCGCAGACGTAGGCAATTGCCGAACTGCGTTACCAACCTTCTGTCTTATTATTTTCTACATTTTATCATGGTCCATTATCACGAAAATAAATTGGTGTCCCATCTAGTGTTCCACCTACACTAGGGCATCAACTAACTAACTTTGATCTTTCAAATCCATTATACATGCATAACAAAATATAGGAGAAATGTCAAGCCAATATTTTTTAAATTTTATTTTCATTTTATTAAGTATATCTCTAAATTCATCTATATGTCGATATTGTGCAAAATTACCTCTTAAGTTTATAAAAATTGGGAGAACAAGATGAGAAGTGGGATAATAAATTTCCGAACATTCATTTGTAACATCATAAAATGGTTTTAAAAAATCAAGAAATATATTAGATATATCGTAACTAGATTTATCAAGATTAATATTTGTTGTTTTCTCATTAATAAAAGCACAAATAACTTACCAATATGGCCTAGCATTTTCCAACATAAATAAGTAGAATTCCATCTATTATCTATAATGGTTTTTAATTTTTGTGGTTTATGTTGGGCAGCTTTACAAAAATCTCTATATTCTTGTTGCCTCGAATTAGATCCAATTATATAAAAAATTACGGATCTAATTAATTCAATATCAGACAAAATATATGTCATACTATCTTTAACAACTAAATTTAAAATATGATAAACACATCTCATATGGAAAAGAGAATCGTGAGTAGTATCTAATTGAAAATAATTTTTAAAATGAGAAATAGCAGAATCGTTAACACTAGCATTATCAAGTGTTATGCTAAATATTCTATCTCGAATAGAATATTCTTGCAATATCGTTACAATATATCTATAAATTGTAATACCAGTGTGAGGATATTCACAATTACGAAATCCTAAAATTCTTTTATTTAATTGTCAAGAGTCGTCAATAAAATGAGAAGTTACAACAACATAGCCTATAAAATTACGTGCACTCTATAAATCAGAGGTGATACAAATAGACATTGAATAGACACTTGAAAAAAATAAAATTAGTTCATTTTTCATATTATTAAAAATTTTAATAATATCAATTCTAGTTGTACTTCTAGGAACACGTTTAAAATTATGAGTAGCATATTCTTTCATAAATTTTTCAAATTCATCACTATCGGTGAATGCTAAAGGCAACTCACATTGTGCTACAAGTTTTGTTAGTCATTCTCTTATTTTATTTTGTGAATACAAAAAAGTGTCACTACCACTAGCATTCAATAATCTTTGTGTAGGGTCTCTAACTTGCTCGTTTAAGTGATATTTTTTTATAATGTCTACCTAGTGAGCTAGTTGAACTACCGAAAATATATGCATAATTTTTAATACAATAGTTGCATTGAGCTCTAGATTCTACTTTTCCTCCAATTTTAATTTCTTTCATTACAAAATGTTTTCATATTTCAGACGTTTTGTTTTTTTTTTAGGTGATGAAGTGGATGCTTGTGCGGATAATTACCCTATTGAAAATGCAGAATTTATTTGTCTAATTTCCTCAATATAATCATCAATATTATAATTACGTGGATCCATAACTATTAAAAATAGATTTTTAAAGTAAATTTCAAATAAGAAAATGATACCACAAAACTAATGTCCAACAAAAGCTTGTAGGCGGTGTGAATTGATCAACTCCACGTATACGAAACCTACAAAAAAATTAATGTAAAAAAATTTAGTTAGTATAACTACAAATATAATTAAAAATTATATAAATATATGTAAAAAAATAAACTAAATTTTATCTTGTTGAAGTAAATTGAAGAATAGATTGAGAGCACCAAATGGATTGAGAGCAAATTGAAGAATGAATTCAAAAGATTGAGAGAGATTGGTGAAAAAAATATAGATGGTGGAAGAGAATTTATAGGAGAATAGGAGGTGGTCGGGTGGGGGTGGGCAATGGTCACAAAACCGTTGCAACGTTGCTGGCCAGGCCTGCTGAGGGAAGCAAAGCAATGGTCATAAGACTGTTGCTTGCTACTGCTGCAGCCTGCACATCGACGAGAGAGAGGGAGAGATAGCAACGGGGGAGAGAGAGAGAGAGAGAGAGCAGCAATGGTCTTTATGACTGTTGCTAGCTGCTGCTGCACATCGACGCAAGCGAGAGACTGAGAGAGAAAGCAGCAACAAGGGAGAGAGAGAGAGAGAGAGAGAGCACCAACGGTCATAAGACGGTTGTTTGCTGATGTTGCACATCAACGAGATAGAGAGAAGGCCTCAGTCAGTTTTCCACTTTTCATTCTCTTCCTTCTTGAGTTCAACACTCTTTCCTTTCAGGTCACTGTGCAAGGGCGATGTAACGCCCCTGCTGGGGCGTGATATCACCCCACGCTCTGTGAGTGGGGGCGACACAAGCTCCACTAGGCGATATAATGCCCCAGCAGGGGCGTGACATCGCCCTTGATCGCTCTCACAAGTTTTAAGCAGGGGCATGAAGTCGGTCGTTCCGATGATCGCTCTCTCTATGACCTGCATACAGCACCGCCTTTGGGTCTGAGTAGTTGGAGCCGAGGGAAGTTCGCTGAACCTTGGAGACAGTTCAAGCGCCGAGGGAGGTTCACCGAACTTCGGAGGTGGTTGCCAGAGCAACCACAGAGAGGGCAGAGGAATACCACGGCGACCACAGAGCGACCTTGAGTGCGTTTGCGATTTCTTTCACCTGGCTGATCAGGGCCAAAGCTTCTTATGCTTCCCAGTTCCGAAGCAAAGAATACTATGGACGTTGGACGATGGGAGTCAGGGACAGGACGAGTGAGTCAATGACGACGGAGCGGGGCCCGAGCTGGGCTCGACCGAGACAGCTCGCAAGTTGGCTCGTGGAGCCCGGTCATCGACGAGCTCGCGAGGCCGAATGGCCAAGCTCGACTCGGCCCGTTGGTGTGGCCCAAGCCAAGCACGCTCGTTATTGTAGCGGGTCGAGCTTGACTCGGCTCGCTATTGTAATCCAGCTCGTCCGTTTAACATCTCTAACATTCATATGTAATAAAACAAGAAGCTGAGAAGCACGAGATTTTGAATTTGGAAAGGGTAGTCGATGTGCTTTAATGATTACAAAAGAAGTCTGAAGAAGATACACTCTTAAATGGGAGGGAGAGGAAGGGAGGAATAGCTAGGGTTGTGCAAAACCGAACCAGAACCGGTAAAATCGATCCGATTCTGGTCGGTTTTAAGTAAAAAAAATTGAAATTTGGTTCTATTTTGTAAGAACCGGTGACATCGGTTCAGTTTTTGGTTTGGATCATTCCAAACCGACATTAACCGAACTTAATCGAATTTTTAATAAAAGCCCTAAATCCTAATGGCCTAATCTGCTATTCTGCTTCTTCCTTCTCCACGGCAGATGCGAACGCGACGCGAAGCTCGAGCTGCTCGACTGACTCGCAAAGCTCGGCAGATGGCAGACGACACGTGACGCTCCACTTCGACTGTCCATGCTCAAGCTGAAGCTTCTTCTCTAGACAGCATACGCGAACGCGACCCGAAGCTCAAGCTGCTCGACTGACTCTCGAAGCTCAGCAGACGGCAGACGACAGACGATAGACGACACGCGATGCTCCACTTCGACTGTCCACGCTCAAGCTGAAGCTTCTTCTCCAGACAACAGATGCGAACGCGACGCGAAGCTCGAGTTGCTCGACTGACTCTCGAAGTTCGGCAGATGGCAGACGACACGCGACGCTCTACTTCGACTGTCCATGCTCAAGCTGAAGCTTCTTCTCTAGATGGCAGATGCGGCGACGCTCAACTCTCAACTCTCGAATCTCAAGCTCTCTGGCCGATGCCCAACAGGCGATAGGCAAATTTTTTGAGAGTATATATTACTTTTTAATTGTTTTAATTTTTTTTTTTTAATCTATCAAACTGGAACTGACCGGGAATCGAATTGATAGTTTCGGTTCGATTAACTGATCAGTTCCATTATTTTTCCAATCGGTTTTGGTTTGGCATTCAATAAACCGATTAGTTGTTGGTTCGGTTCGGTTCTACTCCAAAACCAAAGCGAACAGACAAATGCACACCCCTAGGAATAGCAGCGCTTGTGGAGGCTCTTATACCAAGTAGACATTATTTACCTACTAACCAAGGAATGTTGTTACACTATGAAAAGTTAATTACACTGCCAGATTTATCTGCACTTTATGGCGAGAGTGCAGATTATACTAAAATACAACAAAGTGACTGGTAACAACACTATGTGCCATCTGGCAGTGTGTGAGAGGGTGCAGCAGAAAGGAACGAGGGGAGAGGCTGCATCATCATTCTTCACAACATTTGTACATGATGAACCTCTCCATTCCGCGCCCACATTCCGGGCAAGCCATTCTTTCCGGCAACTTTACGGTGGTTCCCTGCAGAACGAGGCGATTGCAGTGATGAGGAGTCTGAAGCTTCGTCAACTGATCACCGAGTGCTCTAAGAATTCCATTTGCTTCTCCATTTTCCTTCCATTGATCATACTCCTGTAAGCATCTCAAAAACGCATCTCCCTTCGCTTTTATCATCTCTGATCCTCGGCTAAGTACGGCCCATCCGTTGTTGCTGCTTTCCAAACTCAGTATCGTCACGATCTCTTTCATTACGGCATCGTTCTCGACGGTTCTCCCGAGTTGCATCTTCGACTGTAACATGCTATCGATTCTGACCCAGAAGTACCAAATAGAAGCTAGGTCTTGCCAGTAATGGCTGATTTTTTCTGTAATAATGGATGCTGTGATTTTTCTTACTCGCTCTTTTCCGTTGCTCTTTCCGACGTAAACCATGTCCAAGGAAATGCCTGCTGCTTGCGCCATTGCTCTTGCAGCTTGGGTAAATTTTCTGATCCACTCCATTTCCTCTCCTCCATAGAGGCATATGAATTTTTCTTCTGTTATCTAGTTGAAAAAAATTAAAGTAAAATTGCCATTTCAGAATGTTAGGTTTCTAATGCAAATAAGAATCTTCGATCTAATTCTTTTGGTTTCTCACCTTTCTGTATTATTAGTTACAAGTTACTTTCATCTTTCTAAGAGAATTGATTTCCTACTAGTTTCCATCTCACGCATTTTTATCTTTCTTGAAATATAAACAGAATTCCCACAAACTTATTTCGGAATTCAGATCGATAGTGAAGATTTTGTTTGAGTTTTTTTTATGTTTACCCAATCCAGAATGAGAGGGTCAATGGCATCCACCAAAAACTCCAGTTTCCAGGTCTCGTCCTTCCACAAGGCTTCCTCTCTTGACCTGGTAAAAGGGAAGGCTGCGCTTCCCCATATCCACATCACATGAAGAGCATTAGGGGAGACTACGCGTCCTTCTGGATCTAACACAACGAGAATAGGTTTCTTTCTGAAATTCCACATCTTCTTTATGAATTCGATTACTTTCCATTGAATAATTGAAGGATGATAAACAGAGTGCCATGGCATTTTTTCTTGCAGACTTTCAAACTTCTTTTGCTTTGTTTCTGTCAGTGGAATAGCTGGATCTAAAATTGGAAGCCACACTAACTCATAATAGCTTTCCTGCCTTTCACTTGAAAACCTCGATGCATTATAAATCCGTTCCATCATATCGAGCTCCTCCATTGAAACTTCAAGGTCTGATATTAGCAGAAGCACATTTTTGCGCCATAGGACATCAAGATCAACCTGCGTTGATTGTGTGAAGTATTAAAATGATGATAACAGGAAGGAGGACTCTGGAAAACAAGTGAGTTTTCTAACTATCATGGAAGCAAACCTTTTTCTTTGTTGCTCCGTCGAATAGTGGCTGTAAATCGTCTTTTTCATAAATCAACAGCTTGAGAACCTTCATATTGTCGATGTGGATCGATTCAACCAAATGCCCAAGGTTTTGGAAAGCTTCATAATGCTTTTTTTCATCTGCAACAACATCTTAGTTATTATTCAGAAGAAATGGCTTGTGTGATATTTCCATCACATCAATACTCACCAATGTGCTTATTGCAAGTTTCCAACAGAGCCATCAGGTGGCTATGCATTTGGCTCACTTTGTGAGCCAAGGTTGAGAGCTTCCAATCCTCAATAACATGGCTAAACCCAACAACATATTTAATTTCGGATATGGAAATAATGTAAAACAGCTTAACCTAGCTTCTAGGATACTTACTCAAATCCAAGACTGGGGAGAATGGAAATCTGTGATGCAGAGGCCACAATGCTTTTGATTGTCCAATAAACAGCTAGAGGAATATGGTTCAAGGCTGTCGACAGTGCAGCTACTTCTGTTGAAATGTACTGAGATGGTAATTCCCTGAACTTGACAATGCACTTTGCAATGTCAACCATGGCTCTGAGATGGCTTTTAATCGAGTCAAACCTGGGTTTTAGAGCGCTTGAATGCTCAAAGATTTTGGTTAATTGTTTGAGGACTGCTACAGATTTGGCAAGCTGATTTGAAGTGCAAGTCTGAGCCAGGAGCCAGAATTCACCACAGTTCACTGCAAATGCGGCTAATGAGAGAACCAGTTTAGCATCCCATGAATAGCCTGCTAGCTGGTTCAGTATGGTAATTGTTGTGCTACTTGCATCTCCACCGCTTAAACTCCTGCCTGCAATCTGCATTACAAGAATTAATCTCTGAGAGATGGTGAAAGAGATTTCTTATCTTTCTATTGTCAAACCTCGTAAGAAATTTGATCAATGATGTGGGCCGAAGATTCAGGCATGCTGACGAAATTGGACTGATAGTTCTTGTCCTCCAATGCTTCCTGCCATACGGAAAAAGAATCAGCATTCTCCTATAGAATTATGTGATATTTGGCTCTTAATACTATACCGGTCCGACATTGGCATCAACATTGGGTGCAGCCTGGATTAATATCCGCTCCACAATACAAAGAATGGGTTTAATATCAATCTCTCGTCCATCAGGAGCATGAATCTCCTGGATCTGCTGCATAACAATATTATCATCCAACGGTGAGATTATCAGCCTATCTCGCTCACCCTTGATCCATTGCTGGATATTAACAGACGGTTCTTTGATGGCCATATTACTTATGTTTCGGAGAATTGTTGCACAAAAGAATTGATAATGGCTTCTTCAAGTTTTTGAGGGCTTTATATATCTGCTGAAAAGAGGAAGCATAGAGCATCTTCTTCCTTGCTTATACTGCGGTTCACATATGCCAATAGCGAGACAGGTTATACTAAAACTCTGACTTTCTGTTAATAAGCATTCATTTTATTAGGTTTAGATCCATATAATATAGAAGATGATTCAGATTTAAGTTTGTTTAATCATGGAAGCTTGATGATTACTGCATAAATGCTCATGCTTCCTGATTTCACTCTCCATTTGGAGTAAAAAGAAAGTGAAAGCAGAGGCTGTCTCATACTTTTCTTGAAATTTTGCCTAAGAATCAGGACCACACCCACCCCACCTCCCCACCCTCGTGTCGGGCAGCCTCATTCACAAAGAAAACTACGACGAGGAACGAATTAAGTGTAACAATCTTGTGGTGATTTTGCATAGTTCGAAGTCCCATATTGATTACATAAATATGTTCCGAAAAAGTGACACAACAGAATTAGCTGAGCCATCGCTAAAATTTTCCAAAATAGTATAAAAATGACGTGTGATAATCACTATTTAAAAAAATATAATGAACCCATTACATAACCTAAGCCAAAGATACAAACTTTGTAAAGGAAAGTTGGATGATCATCTTTGATTTGAAGTAATCTCGGAGTATAGTGTCGATTAGAACGAAAAAGAAGAACCCCGCCTGGGTCGTTCTTCGGCAACATTTACCCGTATTGACCTCCCATCTAGACTCTGCACCACAAACCAGACAAAACTTGTAAGATTTAAGGGCTGATATGTGTCTTAGTTATAGAACACATTAGGAAACCTCTTACAGGATGGTGTTTTCAAGTACTGTCTTTTAAAATCACTTTTAAAAAAGCAGCTTTTTTAGTTATTCGCCTATTTCATTACTCACTGATGTAGCAGCACATGAATGTTGATAGGGATTGGCAGGACGGGACCGGATTGGACCACTGGTTTCGGTCCAGTTTTGGTCCCACATCGTAGGACCAAGGTTCGGTCTTTGGTCCAAAACATAATTTCTCACCGGTTTTCGGTCCGGTCCTCGGTCCATGGCCTAAATTCCCGAAAAACTAGAACCGGACCGAAGGTTAAAAACAACTCGTCTTCCCTCGGCTTTTTCACTTCAGTTCACTTCCACTCTTCCAGTTCCAGAATCCCGAACACCCAACCCCTGACCCCGACTTGCGAGCTGCGACTCCCGACTCCCGTTCCCCCTACTCCCGACTTGGCGACTCTCGTGCTCCGTTCTCCCATCTCCGTAACCCTGATCGGCTGCTCCGATTCCCATTCTTTGTGCTCCCTGCTTCGATTCATGCTCGGCTCTGTCTTCGGATTCGCGCTCGGCTCTGTCTTTGAAATCAGCTCGCCTGGTCGCCTCGCCTCACCTCCCTCTCCTCGTCCTCTGTCTTCGGCTCGTCTCTGTCCTCACTCCTCACTGTATGTGTTAATTGTGTTAATTAGGGAAAATTTTGTTTTCTGTTTAAAAAAAAAAAGGTTGGGAGGAACCGGGACCAGATTGAAATTTCGATCCGGTACTTCATGGGACCGGTTCCGGTCCTCGGGATAATTCTCCCGAAAATACGGGCCGGTTTCGATCCGGGCTCGAGACCGGACCGAACCGGCCCGTGTCCACCCCTAAATGTTGATGCACTAAAAGAAACATAATTTGATAGTTGCTAAATAATTATACTTTTTTAACAACAGTCAGCTTAAGAAAACATGTCGGGAACACATCTTATGTTTTGCCGAAATGGAGAATTATGTCGTAGGAAGATTAAATAAAGTGAAGCAGCTTTAAAGGGTCGTGAACAAACCTGAGCCATCTAAAGCAGCAAGGGCATCGTTTAGTTCTGTCTCACTTGACATCGTAATGAAGCCAAATCCACGTGAACGCCCTGTTTCCCTGTCCGACATGACCCTCGCATTGACCACTGATGACTCTTATTTTATAGTCATTTTATGCAAATATTACATAAGAAAACTTATATGAATTGAGTGAATGCAAGAATAAATTGATAGGAATTTACTATAATTTCTATATAGTGCTGCAACATTTGTGTCTTGATTGAATTTAATATATTTCATGCAAATTCTCTATTAAAAGCAGATTTTTCTCTTTAAATCGAATTTTATATTTTCGTATTTGAATGCAATTTCATTAAAGGGAAAATCAAATTCAAAAGCTGAAGATTATGGAGAGAGAGGAATCAAATCAAGAAAAATTGGAAAATTTGTTGCGCTGAATGTGGGAAAAAGAAATTGGTATTATTTGGCTGTGGATTTATAGAGGAAAAGCAGGCTAAAATCAGGCAAACAAATCAAAACAAATGAAAGTGGACGACTGAGCAGTGTGGACAATTGAGATTACGCTAAACGACAAACGCAAATGGACAATAACCGAGTAACAGACCGTGGACGACAAAAAGGAAGAAAAGACACCTGGCATGCAAAAACAGTGGATAATAAAAGTAAATGGACGATGGAAACAGTGACAATCTAAAAAGGGCAGCACTAAAAAACAAAAGAGTGTGGACGATGGAAATGCACTAAAAAAGAAAAACCCATGGACAATAAAAGAAGCAGTGGACGATGAAGAAAATAATGGGCTAAAAGACAAGAGAATAGACAACTTGAACAGAAAATAGATGAAGCTGAGATGGTGATGTTGAAAGAAGGAAAATTAATTTGGAGAGAGAGAAAAGGCAAAAATCAAGGAAAAACAAATTGGAGAGAGAAAATGGGTATGACTCAGAGAGCATAAAAAGTAAGATTTTTCAGGGAAGAAAGTATGCTAAAGAACGCTGGATCTGAAAAGTGAAACGACGACATTCTTGAAGTTTCTTCTTCTTCTTCTTTTATATTTTATTGCTTTATGTTTTTATGAACACTGTTATTTTTTTATTTTAATTATGTCTAGTAGCTAAACTCATATTTTGGTTAGGACGATAGTACTCGTTACGGTTTTTGCTACGATTTCGGTTTTGTTTATGCAATTGTTTATTGAACAATTATTTGTGATATTCATTGCTAAGTCAGATCATATCGATAGATAGGTTGACAATCCATGTTTATATTGTATCGATAGATAGATATAAATTTTAAGATGCGCAAATAATTAATCGAATTAAATTGTTACAACGTAGTTAGCATTAATTCGATTGGCAATAAGAATAGGGCAATTATAAAATTCAATGTTAGTTACATTCCTTCAAGGTTGAAAGAAATTCTAATTTGAATTTACCTAGGCAAACCGAAAGAATCCTAGAAATTATTTAATTCTTGCTGTTCATGAACAATGCTGCAGAGCATTACTAGAGCATCAGTAGTAAAATTATCGTAACGAATAAATCGATCCTAGCCAAGGCTTCTATTCATCGATTTAACCTCATTTATTTTGTTGTCTTTTGTTACATCATTATTTAGATTTAATTCTAATTATTTTTATCTATCATTTTAATATTTTTATAAGATTTTTATAATAAATTTAAACATAGTTAACAATATTCTCGTGGGATCGATACTTTACTTACTCATTACTTCGTTAGCGACACGTGCACTTGCGTGTAAGTGTGTAAAATCACTAACAAGTTTTTGGCGCCGTTGTCGAGGATCGAACCCGGGTCACCCGCGTGACCACCCGCATTGACCACCCGTCCGTGCTTGCTGAAAACTAGTTCTAAAAGAGCATCGTCCACTTGCCAGACCAAATTACCAACATAGATTCTGAAAGAAGGTTCACTTGGTCGTGATCTTTCCGGCCGTGTCCCTCTCGGAGCGGCCTAGTTTACAGTCAAAAGCCTCCCATTTAAACCCTGCTCAAGAACAACTACATGTTTCAAATAAATCTACCCTTTTATAGGAAAGAGTTCATTCACCAAAAAATACGAACACAAATAAAGTTGTCGATGGAGGAATCCAATGTTCGACTTATCAGCACTCTCCGTTCTTCTTTTCATGAGGGTGTTCTCTCAGGGGCCAAGGCAGATTGCTCACACACATCCATTGTCCATTAACAACTACTAAGCAGATGTGTTCATACCTACATTCATCAAGAACAGGCCGAAGCTTAAAAATGATAGGTATCAGGTTGATTTCGGTCAACTTACTAAGATATTGTAACATAAATACAAAATGAAAGATCGTTGTCCATATGTAAATCAACGTAATTTTTGCAATGCGACCATTGTTGTGTAAATGTTGTGCAAAATAGTTCGCAAGTGTACGAGTCGCAACAAGTAATACAGTGATAAAATAGAGTGTCGAACCCACGAGGACTTGTAATCAATAATCGAAACAATTAATCTTAATTCTAAATTTGAACACACGTTTTTATGATTTTTAATAATTGCAATTAAAATAAATGACTAAAACAATTAAAATAAACTAAATTAAAATAGCAAGACAAATAAACTGAGATTAAATCAAATTAATAAAAGCCTAGGTACTACGATTTCACCAAGACAATATTTATTTCAGTTCTTCGCAATCATATTCATAAATATTCTTCCTATGTTGATGATCGATTTCACTAAATTCTATCACAATCTCTCTCGAGCATTGCGTAGTTTATTTGATTAATGGGTTATCACTTCTCAGTCTCAAATCCTGCATTAATCAAATACAAATAAATCAAGAAATCACAGTGATCACACAAATACCGTAACTATCTCTAGCCTACGTATATTCATGACATTAATTTCAGTGCACGGTTGTTTATCACCTCTCGGTCTCAAAACACCCCAAAAATCAAATAAAGATTGATCAGAAATTTACAGGCTTTAAGAACAGAAATTAAATGCGCCAACAATATTTGAAGAAATACTCAATAAATATAATCAGACGAAGAACATAAAATAAATATCATCCGGCTACATCGTAGCCCTAGTTAAAAAGTTTAGTTCATGCTTAAATAAAAGAAAACAATAATACTAATAGAGTTCATAATTAAACATGAAATAAATAAAAGGATAAAGATTATGTTATTCAAAAATTGCTTCTTGAAAATCGCCCTCTTTTCTGTGCTGCTGGTCGGAATCGTCGACTTCCCTCTCGCCAGAATCGCCTCTCGCCAGAATCGCTCAACGCCTCTGCCGAATACAGAATACCCGAAGACCAAATGCTCTCCAAATCACTGGGTAGCTGCTCGCCAGAATCGCTCAACGCCGCTCTGTCAATCGCCGCCAGAGAATGCCCAAATCGCCGAAGTTCTTAAAATCGCAGCCTCTGTTCGCCTTCAATCTCCCGAGCGCTGTTCAGTTTTTATCGCCAAAGCGCCTCTCGCTTGCTAGGTTTTTATTTAATGTTTCTTTCTCTATTAGATCGATCCGTGGTTGAGATTCTTTCCTTCCTCAAGTTGACGGAAATTGAATTAATTGCTCTTTCCATATTTGAATTCATGTGGTGATTGATCGCTGGACTGTGGCGATTGATAGCCACCTTCTCTATTTTCTTGCATAATTTTCGATTGTTTTGCTGTCGATTGTTTTGCTGCCTTTGTGTTTTCACCACCCGATCTTTCTTTCTTCTTTCAGCTTATGTTTTAGATGATTTGTCTGCACACTTGCAAACTACGTCAAATTCGTTCGTATACTTGAGAAAAACTTAACCATTCAAGTGTAAAAAGTAATAATAAGTGTGTAAAATACACACTTATCAGTAAACCGATGAGGCTGGGAAAAGTGGTAAATGCAGGGTCATTCCAAAAAGGTTGTGGATGCTCGCTCAAACTATAATCGAGCAGATCGGGTGGAACTCCCAGACTTATAAGGGGGAGAGTGGTTAAGGGATCATGAACAAAAACATCGAGAGCTAATTTATCAATGTGGGAGGCAAAATCAAATGCTTGTAGCAATGTGAACAAGGTTAACTGTTACGAAACGACATGTCGTTTGCCGTAGCCCAAAGTCGTTAAATGATCGTCATCGCCCGAACTATTTATTTCCTGCTATTCTCTCGTCTTCATCGCTCTTCTTACACAGTCATTCTGTTGGCCATGTCGTACGATTACCTCTTCAAGTACATCATCATTGGCGATACAGGTTTCAGACCAATTATTCTTCTGAATTTTTTAACTTTGTTCGAGTCTTGATTTTTATTTTTAGCACCCTTTGGATGGATTTCAACTTGCGTCGTTACAGGTGTGGGGAAATCCTGCTTGCTGCTGCAATTTACGGACAAGAGGTTTCAGCCCGTTCACGATCTCACCATTGGTGTAGAGTTTGGTGCTCGCATGGTCTCCATTGGTAGTCGCCCTATTAAGCTTCAGATTTGGGACACGGTGATTTACTGTTTCTTCCTCTCTTTTACCTGATCCTTGTTTTTTTTTTTTTTTTTTTTTTTGCCATTTAAAAAAAAAAAAAAAAAAATCCTGCGACTTGGTTTGTGAGAGATTTATGTCCTGATTTTTTCATGCCTCTGCAAATTACTTATTTTTTGTCCTTTCACTGGCCTTACTTTTTCTTGCTAATTAGATTATGTAGTTTGAGCAAATTTCATCTTATGAATAGTAAAGGCATGGGTCTTAAGAGATTTCAAGTGTCAATGTCACAATCGTGACTTAAAATGAATATGAATTAATAGAGGAAACAGAGAGATGAAAAGAGAGAGGATAGAAGATAGGGAGATAGAATTGGAATAAGAGAGAAAATATCACATGATTGACTACGAACTTCACCACTTCACCCTTTAACCCCTAAATACTCTCATCTCACCAAAAAAAAAAAAGGATAAGCAAATCCTTTCAAACAAACAAACAATCAAAACTAATTTCTGATTTATAAATACAAAATCAATCTAAACAAATGTGTTATTAACCAACTTCTTTGCAAAACATCGAAATGTCTCTTTTTATTCCGTGTCATCGATTCTGGGTTGTGACCGTCAACTTCTTTGAAAAATTAGAAGAATCGGTCTTCGACCTCAGGTTGTTCGTTTATACGAGTTTTTGAAAATTTAATGTTGATGTGAAAGTCATTCTGTTATTTCAGGCTGGGCAAGAATCTTTTCGGTCAATAACAAGGTCTTACTACAGAGGAGCTGCTGGAGCACTTCTCGTGTACGATATAACAAGGTCCGAACATGACAGTCTAGTGAGAGATTTTTGTCTAAATAATGTGATAAATTTTCATGCTTAATGTGGAAGTTCAGTTAGCTAATGGGAAAAAATTCGTAAAAGAATAAAATCCTTGACCTTTGGCTGGAAATGACCATGTAACTGCAATCTCAGGACGACCACTTTTGTTATGCATTGTTTAGAACAGGATCTGCTGCTTTACATTTTTCTGTTTGAATGCAATATCTATATTTTTTAACATTTTTTTTATCATATAGCTACCTCAGAATGTCTTTGCTTTGCATTGTCTTTGATTCCCTTGAAGATAAATATTGTTTTTCATGCTCAGAAGAGAGACGTTTAACCATTTAGCAAGCTGGATAGAAGATGCTCGGCAGCATGCAAATCCTAGCATGGCAATCATGCTCATAGGAAATAAGTGTGATCTTGCTCATCGAAGGGCTGTGAGCAAGGAGGAAGGAGAACAGTTTGCAAAGGAAAATGGGCTTTTATTCTTGGAGGCATCAGCAAGAACCGCTCAAAACGTGGAGGAGGTGATATACCAATCAAATTCCAGTCCGCCATTACATGTATCCAGTCTTACATCATTTTCATCATGGATTTGTTTCTATAATCTGTAGGCCTTCCTAAAGACTGCTTCAAAAATCCTGGCTAATATTCAAGAAGGAATCTTTGATGTATCAAATGAGGTAATAAAACCATGGAAAGAGGTTTATTGTATTCTCTGCTTCAGTATTATGCATAATGTGCTCATCCTTTTGAACCTCATGTCTTCCTTGCACTTAAAATGTGACATAAAACTTTAAATTGCAGTCATCTGGCATCAAGATCGGGTACGGACGATCTCCGGGTCCATCGGGTGGAAGAGATGGCACAGTTGCTCAGTCAGGAGGATGCTGTGGCTAATTTCTTCTTCTAGACTTATTTAGGTTAGCTTTTTTGCCACCTTGAAAGAAGTTAAAAAAAAAATACCCTTTTCCAATCTCATGCTTCTGTTGGGAAATATTAGATGTACAGATCTATTTTTTGCTAATTGTAAGTGAAATTGAATTTAGGGACAGATACCGGCTCATCTTTCTGCTCTAAAAAGATTGTTTATAGTTAAATGTTTCATTACTGATAGATCAGTCAAGCTTTGTGTCTTTTGTTGTTCGTCCTTGCTCCATGCAACACATGCCACCCAAGGAGCAAATTTGATAGTTCTATCATCTGCAATTGTCTGAATTTCAAGCCATTCTTCAAACCTTGAGCATATTGTTACATTCGACACACGTCACGCCAGCTCGAGGTTGCTACATCATGCAAAGGCCGTGAATTATTTCAAAGCTCGCTTTCACCCGAATAGGCTACTAGCCATGCAAATTGGTTAAGAGAAAATGGCTCTTGGCTACGGCCTATACCTTTCCTAAACTCAATGCCATGGCTCGAAGTTGCTCCTCCTGCGACTTCTTCCCCCTCCTTATCTCGTAGTAATGGTCTAAATTTAGTGAGACCTATTCCCTCTCATAAAACTCATTGTTCGGTCCTTCGCCAACAACCATGACCTAAAGTTGTTCAGTCACAATCGCTTTTCTCACAGCCATGGCATGAACCCACTCCGCCATTTTCAAACTCCCTCTCTTTAGCTCATGCCAAGCTGCTTCTCCGTGCCACGCAATTATGGCTCGACCAGTGATCACGACATATTGTTTATGGAAACCTCCGAAAAATTCAAATTCAAATCTTTAATGATATGACCAAAATACTTTTAACATCCAAGCTCTTTCTCTCTCTCATTCGCGTAGTTACTAGCGTCATTGTTATAAGAAAATAAGAAATTTTTTTTGGATAAAATTAATATAATAAATAAAATCCTGTACATGGCAAAACAAACTTAGATAATTTCAATTGCCTCCGCTCTTCCACTCCACAAATTCTTGCACATCCACCATTTTCTTCAACAGAAATGAAGAGTTTTCAGTTACTCGAAGACAGAAACCCGCTTAATAAAGCTTTATCCTCGTGTTGATGTCGCACCGACATATAGGGCATGTATGAAGGTCTTGTCCGCATTCACAACACGTCTGCAGCATACGAAATCTCCGGAATAGAACCGACAATTAGTATATAATATTGACTGGAATCGGGTTGATTGGAGAAACAAATGAAACTGACCTGATGTCCACAGCCAAATGCCATGTCCTTTGGATTAGTAATGCAGATGGGGCAAAGCTGTTCTCAAAACCAAAGACAAGGTTAAGGCGTCAGTCAATTTCACCTCAAAGCTGATTTATATACATGTAAATTTGCCTTTGAAACACATTCACTCAAATGCAGAATGGCAGAGAAAACTTCATTGGATCAGAATTATGTAGAATAAGCCCCCTATTGATCGCAAAAACGAAGAGAAAACGACTATTAACTTCTGCATTTGAAACAATTTTGGGTCTAAAAAGAGGAAAACGAGAAGCTGTTTGAAATGGAGAAACTAACCGTGTCGCCGAAATCTGTATTAAATAATTTGAAACTTTTATTGTGAAACCATTTTAAAAGAGCTTCCCTTTTGTTAAGAACAATTCAATACGTCTCTCAGACATAACCCCAAATGGAAGCAAGCATATATCTCTGTGCAATACGGACCTGGTTATCATAATTAGAAGTTGTAGAAGATGGAGCTGTACTGATAGGAGTGCTGTAAGCAGGATAAGCAGGCGCTCTTGGCTTATAACTAGAAGTAGACTGTGAAGGCTTTGAACCAGTAAAAGGCTTTGAACTGCTGAAAGACGACGCACCATACATTGGCGTCGGGAGTGGGAACCTCTCGGCCGCGTTTCCATTTCGACGACTGCCCAATGAACGAAATTATTTGGGAATTATATTGAAAAAAAAGAGAGGTCTTTTCTCGAGTCTCACCCCAATATGCCGAGCTCTATGGTTGCTTTGTACTGAGACGGAATCTCCATTAGAGCTGAAAGAGCAAATTCCGCCTCCTTCCGTGACTGGCTGACATTCTTGGACATAATTTCAGTGAAATTCACAAACTGGGAGAGGAAAGGAACAGGATTTAAAATTATAAGTACATTTATAACTGAGTGAATAAACGAGTTTTATGCAAGACTACCTGGAAGTTATCAAATGCTCGAGAAGGGATATTGTCATCGAATTCCCTCATCATATCCCAAGGGCCGTCTCCAACTCCAACCAAAACAATTGACAGAGGGAACTTGCTACAGTATAAGATATCCTTGAGATAAGAACAGAACACATTTATGAAGAACAAAATGGAAAAGGACAATCACCTTGCTTCAACAATGGCGTCGACCGTCCTCTGTTCCTGAGGACTCAATCTACCCCTTGCAGTATCTACACTTCTAGTTACCTGAGGAGAAAGACCCGAGATATGAAACTAAAGTAAGTGATATGATAATCAGAAGAAATTAATGAAATACAAAATTATAAGCTAGATTGTATCATAAGATTTTCCTGTAATCGAAATTGATAGGGATTCAAGTACCTGCCCATCAGCAATAATCAGCAGCACATGGTACTGACCCCCACTCTTCTCGACAATGGTCATAGCCATTTCGATGATGGGAGCAAATGAAGTTGGTCCTGCTCAAAATGACTACATGAGTCCAAATGTAACTGGAAAAAAAAAAAGAAAGATTTCAGATCAAAGAAGGGAAAAGAAGCAACAAACAAACCCGCAAGGCGAAGATGGGGGACAATATCTTGATAACAACTCAAAACTTCTTCAAATCCATTGCAAAATCTCTCATCCGGAAAGAAACTGAAGACGTCTTGATCATGGGTCGATGCTGAGAAGTCAACAAATACAGAAATTCATTTATTATCTTATTGGCAGCAAATTTTTTAGTTACAAGAGTATATAGTTAAGGAATCACCATCTCCAAATCCAAAGCATGGAATCAAGTTATCCTCATCAAAAGCCGCCAAGGTTTTACCAATAATCGATATTGCTTGTTGATAAGGATTAAGTCCATCACCAATGTGATGTAGACTTTTCCGATTGTAAGACCTTGCTCCTATTTACAAATATAAAACCAATGTCAGCATCTCAAACAACAAATCTTACATTCTAGCTTCCAAGCATTAAAAACAAAGCTTTACCCGTCCACTCGTTACTTTTTGTGTAATCAATACCGACAATTAGATTAGAAGATTCAAGCCCAGCATGTGCGAGAGCTTCCGTCACCTGTAAATCGATAAAATTTCATAATTTTTAAATCGGTCAAGTGAAAGACAGTAAACAAAATACGACTACTTATGCAAATAGCAGCAGAAAAGACAACCCAAAATGACAGATTTGGCTCATTGTTTACTGCTTTTCCTTCAGTTTTTCTCTCGAGTAATGGCCATTTAACATAAATATTACCTGTTCTAAAGAAGTGTAGTCATCGGCGATTCTCGAATACCTCCTTTCAAGCCTTCTCCTATTATCAGCACCTCCATAATACTCTTGCGAAGCAGAGTAATTGTACGGCTGCGGCTGCGGCTGCGGCTGCGGCTGCTGGGGATAGGAATGCTGTGGTGCATAACTCGGTCGTTCATGGTCATATGGCGATGGAGCATATCCACCACTCCATGAAGACGATGAATTAGATCGAGAGGAGGAAGCCCTCGAAATTCTTCCCCCCATGAAACCTAAGAGTTTCTATGAAGTTCGATCAGGACCTTCTTCTTAAAATATAGCAATGCAAGAAGTCAATTCAAGAACAGATTGTCATCTAAAAGGGAAAAACTACGAAACCCAGAAAAGACAACAGCCTAATTGACTGTTATATAGTTGATTCAAGAATGAAGCTTCCAAGAAATTCCTAATTTTCGTCAAACCTAAATTGCGGCTGATGACCGTTCACATACAGCACTCTTCACCGACTATGATAAGACCTTTACTTCAGCCATTAATTAAAACCACTCACCAGGAAATTCATTCATCTACCATTCAATTGCAGAGAAACAAAGCACTTTGTAGGATAAATAAATTGTCAGTTGAAATGAAAAAAAAAAATGACTTAAATTTTCATTAGTGCTTCAATTCCTTCACTAAATACCACGAAAACATCAAATTTCAAACCATCTTGGTTCTACCGATACATTTCCGGTATACAAATATCTCTACGACAACGACCAGAAGCATTCAAACCAGTCGCTCAAAATCAATTTGAAAACTGCATGATCCAGAAGAAAAAAAAAAAAGCACCGAAAGAAAATTTACCTCTTACAGATGAACTGAAACAATTTCTCAACTGAACTTCGCAAAAGCAGCATGAACGCCAGATCCAACGACAAACTTCTGGATAAATGCGAAGACCCTTCAAAAGATCCGTTGAAATACAACTTCAAGCTCAACAGGGACAGGCAAGGAAGTTAGTCGCGGAAGAAATCCACCATAGCTATCAATAATGGTCAGAGAAAAGCAGGTAGGTGAAGCTGCTTCGTCGAAACGACCAAAAAATCGATGAGCTTGAAGGGGACTCGACAACTTACCATGGCTAACGACTTTTGACTTTCCGAAAAGATAAATTATTATTGAACTAAACTAGCTTCACAATCAAGATAAGAGTAATTAATAACATAAAGTGATCATAATATAAAATTGTTTAGGTCGGGGTGAAAATGATTTGGTTGGAAAAGGCCGACCGAACCAACATGTTAGGTTTCGCCCTAGAAAAACTGAGTTCAAATTTTGCAAAGTTGGAGCTGAAGAATTATTGACGAAAACTAACAAAAGATTGCTATAAAACTTATCTAAATCAAGCAAAAATTGAATCTTAACTGAATTGAGAATCCATACTTTACACCGCTTTTTAATCTTAAAAATTAGGATTAAGTGCATAAAAAAGCTCCAACTATTGAAAAAGGGCAAAAAAGAACTTGAAGTATAAAAAAGGCAAAATAAAGGTCTGCGGGGGACCGATCACCTCCCGCAGAGGGTGGGGCGGGTACCCGCCCCCTCACGCGGGTACCCGCCTCAAACATGAAGTCATTTCACTCCACCGCTGCTGAAAAAAATGGAAACTTCTTCTTGCCCTGTCTTCATCCTTCTCCTGCTTCTTGTGTTAGTAAAATCTTGTTTTTTGTAGTTCAGAATTTATGTTCGTCCTGGTGTTTGTTTCTTTGGTTTAGACTCCGACGAAGACGATAGATTCTGTGTTTGTTTTACTGGTTTTGCTTCTGAAATTTTTTTGCAGGGTAGTGGAGCCATGGAAATCGGAAGAGATGGTGATGGAGACAGAGAGAAAACCATGGAAGATCATAAGGTGTTTGAAGAAAGTCCTGCAATTCGGATGGTGGTCGATGATGGTAAAAATGACTTCCATCTTCACCAACATGACAATATAGATCATTCACTGATCGTCTTCTTCACCATGGAAGACATGAAAGCTGGTAAAAGTCTCCCTATCCATTTTCCAAAACGAGATCCATTATCCTCGCCGCCATTGTTGCAGAGAGAGAAAGCCGATTTGATCCCCTTCTCGTCCGAACAACTTCCACAGATTCTTCGTCTATTTAAAATCTCCCCGAACTCCCCTCAAGCCATAGCCATGGCAGATACACTGAGACAGTGCGAACTTAAACCCATAACTGGAGAAACCAAGACCTGCGCGACCTCATTCGAGTCCTTGAGGGAGTTCATAGAAGGAGCCTTCAGAGGAGAGAGAAGCTTCAGAGCTTTGAGCACTATCCATATCACTAAATCTTCCACCCAGTTTCAGAACTAAATGAATTGATTTAGATAATAAAACATTTTGATTTAATTAATGATCTTGTATTATTCAAAGAAACAAAGCATTGCAGAGAAGAATTGGGACGTTCAAAATTCAAAAACCCAAAATCTAATCCAAACCCAATCTCATTCTGGTTTTCATTTTCAATTTCGTAAGTTTGTTTCCATAGATCCTTGTTTTTTCCATAAGATGAGAGATTCAACGACAAATATGTGGTTTTTAATGAAATAGTTTCTTGAATTGTTCCTCTCGTTTGCTTTGATGTTTTTCTGGGTTTCAGCCTCCATTTTTTCTTCGTGGGAGGACGACGATGGATGACACGAAATCCGACAAGGAAGAAGAGACCAGAAAAAGAAAGCATCTTGAAGACGACGAAAGGCTTGCTTTAACGCTTTCTTGCCCGCCGGAGCTACAGTCGCCACGGCTCCGCTCGATACGAGCTTTACTTGTATAGCAAAATCCTCAGCTGAATTTCTCTCACTCGCGTTCTCTCCACAGGCGTCCCGTCGTTTCTGATTTCTTGATGACGACTTCAGATAAACCTACAGCCGTTAATGGAGGGGAAGTAGTTTCATCTCGTCGATATCACGCTCGTCACAATGCGAATCAGGCGCCCGGACGCGGAAAAAGCGATACAGTTCCGGCGCCGTTCCATTGGGCCACTTCTCTCCGGGCGATCGTGTACAGCCTCGAATCCTTTCTCTCAAAGCTAATATTTTCCATTTCCGGAGAGGTCCAATGCCTGCGATGCGAGCGGAGAATCGTAATCGAATTCGATCTGAGGCAAAAGTTCACCGAAATCGGCACTTACATAGCAGAAAACAAGAACTCCATGCACGACAGAGCTCCGAGAACTTGGAAAAACCCCGTTTTACCAGGTTGCAGTTATTGCGAACAAGAAAACGTCGCCAAGCGGACGACGTGGCGGAGATGACGGGGGTGGTGGCTCTGTATCTCATCCCCCTAAACTTCAGCTTCGCCTTCCAGTTTCTATTGCAGAGGTGCACTGTTGGTGGGGCGGGTACCCACCTCACGCGGGTACCCGCCTGACCCCGCGTGAGGCGGGTACCCGCGTGAGGGGGCGGGTACCCGCCCCACCCTCTGCGGGAGGTAATCGGTCCTCCGCAAGTCTTTATTTTGCCTTTTCTATACTTCGAGCTCTTTTTTGCCCTTTTTTCATAGTTGGAGCTTTTTTATGCACTTAATCCTAAAAATTAATATCTAAATCGACTTCATCTCAATCATGCTCATCATTGAACCAGTAGGGACAGCTCGATACCTTGAAAAACATCACAAATCAACTGAGCCTTGACCTGAACAAAAGTTCGAGCGCAGGGCAGCCCACCCATTTTTGAGTGGCCCAAAGTCGAGCCGACATACCTTGGACCACCGCAGTTGTTGGTTTGGGGTGTCGCAGCGATGCAACTATTTAATAAAAAAAATTAAACTTTAGATAATGTTCAACTATAATCAAATTTTTGAAAAAATTGATATATTTTGTTAGTTTTACTATATAAATGAATTCACTAAATTAAGAAAATATTTTATTTTAGTAATAAATGCTTTACAACATTAATAATTAGGGTAAAATCCAAAAATCTGGATTTAACTTTAAGTAAAGTGCAAAAAATGGATCAAACAAATTTTTCGTGTAAAAAATAGCTCAATGTATAGAAAATAGACAAAAAATGACTTTGAGGTAAACCATTAACCCCTCGTGGGGAGTATTCTGAAGGATAACGATTTGCCGGGTGCGGATAACGGCAAACCGTTCTCACAAGGGGGAATTTCAAAGGGTGAAGACACCAGTGCACGTGAAGGGCACGTGCACGCAGAGAGTCTTCACCCTCTGAAATGCCCCCTCGTGAGAACAGTTTGCTGCGTGTGGAGAACGGCAAACCGTTCCCCTTCAAAAAACTCCCCACGGGGAATCTTCACGCTCAACAATGTGACGTGGTGATCCCCTAAACTTCACCCTCACAAGTGCCTCCTTGACGGAGAACGGTTTGCCGTTCTTCTCACGCAAAAAACCATTCTCCGTCAAACCCATGATCAATTATTGCCTGATCACGGGATGAACTGCAGAAGAACGGCAAGCCGTTCTATTAGAATGGTTTGTCGTTCTCCAGACCTATTTAAAGGGCTTCTTCCCTCCCTTCTCATACCACCTCCAACTCTACTCTTCTTTTCTTGATTTCTCTAATGCTTCTCAAATATTATCTTGCTTTCAAGAATTTTCAGGTATTAGCGACGACGATGGTTGATTTTTCAATTAGAGCGACTAATTTAGACGAGCCAACAAGCTTTGATGTTGATATCAATTGGTATGCGTATGCCACTTCTGCATATGCGATCTTAGAGCATTCGATCACGTAGGTGGAGAAGAAGAAATAGAGGTGCATTCGATCTCCAAAACTCTTGACGAGGAGCTTCGAACACCGACCGGGTCGGATGTTAATGAGGTGGAAGCGGACCGGTACGTGAAAAAATTTCAATGAGTTTTTTTTTTTTTGGGAAAAATATAGTTATATAAAAGAAATTAAAGACGAAATACGCGAATATTCGTTGAAAAATGGTTATGGCATCAAATTCGCTCAATGTGACAAACGACTACTGATGACTAAATGCGTAGAGGGTTGTGCATGGTGACTGCATGCGTCGCAGATACAAGACAAGAAAACCTATCAAATAAAGAGTTTTATCGATTCTCACAGATGTGCGAGAGTAGTTGAGATTCCAAATGCTCGAGCAAAATATCTTACAAATCATTATCTTGACAGATTTAAAAGTTAACCTACGTGGAAAATCTTTTCTATCATCGAGACAGTCAAGAAGGATTTTGTTGTCAACATTACACCCAGTATTGCCAAAAAAGCAAGAAGCATAGCTCGAACACGTAACGAAGGCAGCGGCGACGAACAGTACAAGCAAGTTTGGTCGTATGTAGCAGAAATTTATAGATCAAATCCGGGTAGCTCGTTATACATACATGCTTACGAGGTGGACTCTGACATGTGGGCATATCAAAGAATGTATCTGTGCATAGCTGTGTGCAATGCAGGTTTGTTGCAATTTGGTAACCTATTATCTGTTTGGACGGTTGTCATCTGAAGGGGTCATGTCCCAGACAATTACTCACAACTGTGAGTATTGATGGCAACGATGAAATATATCTCGTTGTGATTGTCAACGTCAAAAGAGAGTCCGATAACACATGGACGTGGTTCTTGCAACACTTGAAGCGAGACCTGAACTTGGCGAGGGAGGCGGATGAACATTTATTTCGGATTGACAAAAGGTATAATACATTTCTAATTGTGATTCTTACATTTATATAAATTTTTATTTTTCTTTTAAATTTCAGGCGTTGTTGAATGTCGTAGAAAAGAAATTTAAAGATTCCGAGCAGCGCTTCTGCCTCCGGCATATGTACGCAAACTTCAAATTCATGTTTTGGAGCAGAGCATATAGAGATGCGATGTGGAGTGCGGCCAAGGCTGTAATACCCGGCTTTTCGGGATATTAATACTTTAATATAAACAGCATTTTTGTAAATATGTCAAATCAAGCTCGTTTTACTAAAAGAAAGCGTTATTACGATCCTAATAATTAATATGAATTTTAGGAAAATTATGGAAATTTTAGCAGTCGTGACGCTAAATTACGGGAATTACGTTTCTCGTAATATAAAGGACGTTTTAGTAAAAATGGTAAACGAGGTCCGATTTGCTAACGGACAGTTTTGTTAGAACCCTAATAATGAGTTGGAGTTACTGGTGAAATAAGGAAATTTGAAGAACCCGAGTCGTTAGCCAATTAACAAAACAAAGGACGAAACAAATAGAATTAAGTGCAAAGGGTAAAACGGTAATTTGTCAAATCAAATTTATAAAATAACCTAAACCTTTTTTCTCCTCATTTCTTCTCTGCCGCGAGAAAACCAGAGAGCTCTGGCGATTTTCTCCCCGCGGCGATTCCTCCAATCCGACCTCCGTTTTTCCTCCGTTCGTCTTCCGTTCTTCACGTTTTCTCCACCAACCGACGCCCTAGGTATGAATCTACGATCTTAGAGCGTTTACTTAAATTGTTACGGAGTTTGAACAATTAGGGTTTTCATTAGGGTTTATGTTAGAAATCCGATTTTGAGTTCAAAACCGATAGGTTTGCCGTAATTAAGGATATAGTGAACATATTGAACGTTATTGGACGAATTTAATTGATTTAGGACGAATGTTAGATTTTGTGAAAATTTGAGATTTAGGAAAAGCTCGTAATTAGGGATTTAAGGTACCGAGCGTGTAATTGCTCTATGAATTAGCTCAATGAATTGGATTAAAGCTTTAGGAAATTTCTTTAGTTAAGGTTTTGTCAATTTGGACGTTTAGAAGCTTAAACTCGTTTTAACGTCGATGTTGTATTTTGCCTCAGACAAACAATGCTCGTGGACGGAGCTTGAGCTGCAGCGCACACGAGGTAAGTTCTCGTGACTTACTCTGGCCGATTGGCCTACACCGTACGTCAAAGTCGCGTCGAGGATCATTGGTGAATTGCTTGTTTAAATGCTTTGGTTGGGTAGTTAGGATTAGTTCTTTTGTAGGTTATACTTAGAGTGTCTTGATGGTACGTATGATGGTTGATTATTTTATGTTTATAATTGTTCATGCATCATAGTTTTAAAAACGTCATGAAAACGAATTTACGCATAGTTTTCATGAAAAGGAAATGCACGTAAAGGCAAGTAAAGTATCATGTAAACAACCCTCTGTATGTGGTTATCGGGGTGAGGTTCAGACCCGGCGTTCCGTGGTGAGCGGGTTTCCCTCCCTTCAGATTGTGTGGGCTGTCTAACCGCTTGATGAGCCCTATCCATCTGCCGAGTGATAGGCTTCGGTAACCAAAAGAATGTCATGGTGAGAATGAATGAATGAATGAATGAAATGCATGAGTGATGATGTTATAAAAATTGCACATACATGTTCATGCATAAGCATTTACGTAGAACTCACTGAGCCTTTAGCTCATAGATGTCTGTATGGTGTAGGTGACTTCGACATAGGTGAGGATGAGATCCCTCCACCCGATGAGTGAATGGTTGACGGAGGATGGCTTGCGATGGTGTGTTGCGCAGTAGATGCTTGACCAGACCCGTGGGGAAGTATGTACGTGTTTTGAGGGTATCGAGGCATTTTGGGCTGATGGTAGATTAGAAAAAGTAATTGTACAGTTAGAACATTTTAGGATGTTTGAGAACTGGTAGTTGATAGATTTATGTTTACATGTTTTAAACGTTTGAAAACTTGATTTTATGAACTGCTTGGACATTTTAAAACAGGAGGAAAAGCACAGTTTTAAACGTATCCACGCAGTTCGTTTTTACGAAAGTTGATGTGTGTTTAAGCTATTTAGTTGGGTGATAATTTATGAAGTGTGATGTGCAGGGTTAGTGAAAGAAACGTAGAGTTTTGCTCTCTGGAATTTCGGATTCCAGAGAGCATTGTATGAAAAATAAAAGAGAAAGATGAGGAAGATTGAGGCGACTGGGCGCGGGAGGTGAGGGGCGACTGATCGCCCCTCCTTGTCTTGATACAGCGACCGATCGCTGGCACAGAGGGGCGACTGATCGCCCTTGCTGTTTGGTGCATCAGCGATCGATCTCCAAAAATTATGGAGATCGATCGCCCCTCCTGTTGTTGCCCTCGGCGATCGATCTCCTGAAATATGGAGATCGATTGCCCCTAATGTTTTTGGCAGCCTTGACGTTTCTGCCCTCCCCTTTAATTGAATTGTTTTAATTGTTTTTACTTTAATTATTTTTGCTTTAAATTGTTTTAGGGTTAATGATGGTTTTGTTTTAAATGGTTTAAAACATAGACTTCAATTCCGATTTTCGGTTTAAATTCCGCCTAGAGTTTATTTAAAGTATAGGGATAAAATATATATATATATATTACGAGAAAATGGGTACAGTGTTAGGGATGTTACAAAGGCACCGACAGAGTATCATTTCAACCACGAAATGAACAAATTATTTCAGTTTAGCCCAGATGCCCACGAGTGGCTACACGAGTAGAAGAGCCTAAATATTGAGTTTCTCATGCCTTCTCTTGGGTCCCCAAGTGCGAAATAGACCTAAATAATTTGAGCAAGTCATTCAATTCATTTCTACTGCCTGTGAGGGACAAGTCGATCCTGACCATGTTCGAGCTGATCCGAAAGTGCTTGATGACTCGCATCGTAAAAAAATTTGACAAGTTAACCCAATCAACAGACCTTCTGTGTCCCAAGATCAAGGATAACCTTGACAAGGTAGGAATGACAGCTCGACATTGAAGTGCTCAGCCCGGAGGAGATGCACAATTTGAGGTGAGTAACAGCTATGAACAATACGCAGTCGACATGATTACGAGTGTGTGCAACTGCACCAGATGGATGCATACTGGAATCCCTTGTGTCCATGTCATTCAATGCATCTGTTTTATGAAAATGTCACCAAAGAATTACGTGAATCCATGTTACCACCGGGTGACTTACCTGCAAATGTACTCACAGTTTATACGACCCGTGAGCGGCAATCAAATGTGGCCGGTAGTGACAAATGTGAAGCAACTCATCACGCCGAGAAGATATCATCAACCTGGTAGGCCGAAGAAGACAAGAGTACGGGATGTCGACGAGCCGTCGAGTTTGACAATAAGTAGACGGAACTCGAAGATGACGTGCAGTATATGTTGGCAGAAAGGGGCACAATGGTTGTACTTGTCCTCACTGGGGATCCACTTCAGGTGTTGCTTCTCAAGACACGTTTATGGGCGTCAACACATTTGAGGGGACGCAATAATCTGCGACGCGCGGCAGACGTAGAAATAATTGACCGTTATAATTTATGTTGCAATTGACCATTATAATTATATTCAAATCATGATGAATTATTTCTTTTAGCTTATATGATACAAAAAATAAAAATAAAAATAAAATTAATAAATAATTTATTAGTAATTAAATTAATTTAATTATTTAAATAACTTATTAATGAATGAAAAAAAATTTGACAGAATTTCGTTTGTTTTATGACTCCTTCATAGCTATCTTCAAACAATTTCTGTATATTCAGATCACAAATATATACCCAACAGCCAGATCCAATACACAAATAAACTAAACTAAACTACATAACAAAAATAAACTATACTAAAATATCAAACATATACTAAATAACTAACCGTCAGATCCACCACATACTTTAAACTACTAAATGTCAAACATAAAGAGTACATTACAAGAAATATACAACATAAACTAAATTACGGTAAAGGTGGGACATCGTTGCCCTCATCGTCGCCGCCGCTGCTTCCACGCCAACGCTCGAAGGAGTCTTTGAGCTGCATTTGGGACAATCTCATCAACTCCTGTCTTTCCTGCAGGATGTCCCACCTCTGATCTCACTTGTCCTACATCGTGTCCATCCTCTGATGCAAACTCTGTCTCATCTCGACAAGATAGTTATATATCATGTTAAACCTCTACTCCCACATACTAGCCTCGTAGGGGTACAATGGTGGCGTGGTGGCGGCCTCGATGTATGGGGCTTTTTCGGGGGCAGGGGCAGGGGCGTCCTCCATCGGAACATCTCGAGATATAGACGCTCCGAGATGACCCTTTAGCATCCAAGACCCGTCAACTTTGACTAGACTCATCCGAATCAAATGAGTCTTGTCAAATACATCGACGGATCTGTGGGCTCACAGTTGCTCTTTGGCAGGAGGCTGAATTTGCTCGAGGATCTTCCAAATTAAGGTCCCGTACGGCAGATCCTTGTTTTTTGTTTGCCTGATTTCTTCCATGTGACCTACAATCATGTATCCTGGTCGAACATCTGGCTGGTGTAGAGTTTCTCCATTACATAGAGATCCATCCAGCTGACAAGATCTCTATGTCCATCTCTCGGAATGATGGTGTGGCTGATGCGGTTGTGAAGAACCCGAACTTTGACATTCAAATCCTTCAATCTCGGCTTCACGAATCCGGCAATCTTTGAATTCCAGTGGATTTGCCACATAAAGCTTACTCCCTCTTCTGTTCTGGCAAAGTTACGCTATTTGGAAGTATGATAATATTGATCGGCGTCGTATATGCCAAATCCGAGCAGTTCATTGATAACAGCTCTATTTACGGTGATGTCTGTACCGAAAAGGTACGTCTTCAATTGACTCATCGTCCTGGTACTTCGCATGTTCGCATAAAACAGGCGAACAACTCTGTTGCAGCTCTCGCTCCGCATGTTCTACACCTCATGCAGAGAGATATCGTCAAACATCTCCTTGAGTCCCAAATACTTCTAACCGCTAAAGTTGGCAGTCTTCCTGTAAAATATCAAGCGGATTCCCATATCCTGCTCGTACTACTCCTTTGCCGCCCGGCTTCGAAACTCCATTGAATAATAACCGGGAGGCGGTTGCGGTTCTTCATTTGGCGCCCGATTTGATGGGCCATCTTGTACATTGTGTTGAGGAGCTTTTTGACCTAAAAATATTCTCATGGGCATTTTTGGGATTTTGGAATTTTTTGGATTTTTGAAGGTTTGGGTTTTTTTTTTGGATTTTCGACGAAATAACGGCACGATATGAGAATTTTCAGCACAAAAATACTCAAATTCGGCAAAATCTGCCGAAATCAGTCTCGGATTTGGCTGGTTTAGGCTCAGTTTTGGAAGATTTTGGCGAACTAACAGTCAGATTTGATGATTTTGGAGGCACAATGGTGGAATCTGGAGATTTGGCCGAGAGAAAAGTTGGATTTCGGATGAAAAATCGTCAAAATGAGGCTCGGCCGACGTTATACTTGCGCAGAACAATTTGCCGTTTAAGGGTGAACACCCCCACGTGCGTGATAATGGTTTGTCGTACTACCAATATAGCAAACTATGTTATGAACACTCATAAAATGGTTTGCCGCATGAGGAACACAGCAAACCGTGCTATGCGGGCCATTTCAGATGGTGAAGATCCCCAGCGCACGTGCACGCGGGGGGGGGGGGGGGGGGATCTTCACCCTCTGAAATGCCCCCTTGTGCGGAGAACGGTTTGCCGTTCTCCACACGCGGCAAACTGTTCTCCGCACGCGTGCACGTGCCCCTCACGTGCCCTGGGAGTCTTCACCCTCTGATATACCCCCTCGTGAGAACGATTTGCCGTTCTCCGCACGCGGCAAACTGTTATCCTTCAGAACACTCTCTGCGGGGGGTCACTTGTTTGCCGAAAAGCCATTTTTGTCCATTTTCTATACTTTGAGTCATTTTTTGCACGAAAAATTTGTTTGATCTCCAGATTTTGAATTTTACCCTATAAATTATGTATACAACCAATCACTTTTGACGGCATGACAATATTATTTTGTCAACCCCATGCAATATAGATTTACAACTTTACATTGCAAGGTTAAGTTCAACTTACGTTGTAAATTATTTCTATATTTCTCTTCTTTTATTTATATCCTTCGAACATTTCATAAATAATTCATGTATAACTTGCAAAGAATGAATATTATGAAGGGAAATTACCAATTCCGACCACAAACTACGAGGATTATTCGTTTCCAATCACAAAGAATTTTTTTTAACAATGCAAACTATAACGTATCAAATATGTGTCAATTCTGACCACGCCGGACTGACGGACTTGAATTGCGTCCGTCCTAACGTAATATTGGCTGCAACCCGGACGGACTCAATAAAATAGCATCCGTCCGCCTTTGTCGTTCAATAAGATGCTGCCACGTATTTCGTTCGGACTCTGTATTTCACCGTCCGTCTGGGATAACTAACGAATTTACCCGGACAGACGCGAAAATATAGCGTCCGTCCAGGGAATCGATTATAAGCCAGGCAGAAAGCGAAATTTGGACTTTTCACCGGCGACAAAAACGGCGACAGAAGACGACGAAATTGGACTTTTCTCTCGACTCTTGCAATTTTTTCGTAGATTTACGACCAACAAGCGTTTCTGGTAATTATTTTATCAAGTTTGAATCATTTACTTCAAGTTGTAACACAATTAACGCGATAATCCCAAGCCCTAACTTGAAAATACGAAGAGGCAGTAAATCGGACGGACGCTATATATAGCGTCCGTCCGATTGGCAGCCTGTAATGCGAATCGGACGGACTCCAAATAAGGCGTCCGTCCGGCTGAAGGCTAAATTGGTAGAAAATTATTTTTTTTTTCTTTTTCAATTTTTCTGTTCGTTTATTGATGTATGTCAAATTATCTTATTGTCAAAACTATTTTGTATTCAATTCATAGGATATTGTTTAACTTGAATAACATTTTGATTTTTGTACAGATAATTGTTGTAAATGGCTGAGAGATTGGATGATGTAAATGAGCCTGCGAACATAGACTGGTATATGGAGGAGGACGCTGTCATATACGGTGATATTCAACCATTTGATCACTTAGAGGGTGATGGACAAATACAAGTATGTTCAATTTCGCAAACTTTAGACGATGAGCTACTAGAACCATTCAATTCTGAGGATGACGAGGTGCAAAGCAGACAAACAAGGGTTGCAGATTCTGGTGATTTTGCTTTGAGTAGAAAATATATATCTTTGCAGGCCATTAGAAATGAAATACGAGACTATTCTTTGAAAAAAGAATATGATATCAAGATTGTTAAAAGTGGGAGGAACAGACTGACGGCAAAATGTGAAGGAGTAGATTGTCAATGGCATCTGCATGCTTCGGCCATGCAAAATGAGGCGACCTTCCAAATAAAGTCATACTGTAACAATCACAATTGTGTAAGGGTATTGGATAATCGACACGCGACGGCAAAGTGGTTGGCAACAACTTATGCAGATAGGTTCAAAAGTCAACCTAACTGGCACATTCATGATATTATCGAGACAGTGAGACAGAAACATAAAGTTAACATTAAGCCAAGCCTTGGGAGAAGAGGAAGAACCCAAGTAAAAGAAGTTAATTACGGGAGGAACGAAGAACAACTAAAGATACTTCGTTCTTACAGAGCTGAAATATTAAGATCTAATCCAGGTAGCACACTGGTAATAGGTGGTGGCCTGGTGGTTAAGGATAGAAAGGAGAAGATGATATTTAAAAGAAGGGTAAAGTGTAATTTGGCCCCTACAACCGGTGAAATGGGCAATTTATACCATAAACTTGGATAATAAGCAAAAACAAACCTAATGTATTGATAATGGGCAATATGGCCCCTACCGTCATATTTTTCGTTAAAATAGCACATTTTCGTCACATGCCTTATTTTACTTCCAAAAATACCCTTCTCTCTTTCTCTCTCCTACCCTCGCTCTCTTCTAATTCTTCCATTGTTTTACAGGAAAAAAGCTTCATTACTGAAGAGAACTTCTGTTTTTTTTTTTGTCATTTACCTGCAACCGCTCAACAAACATTTAATCTTGTCTTTGAAAAAGTCCAGAAATCACCAATCCAATGGTCGTAATAAAACTCGTAGTAAATGAACCATCAAAAAAATGCAAAAGAAGGCAACTCTTCTCCACACCTACAAACAAGAAGCAAGAGAGAGATTATGAACAAGAACCTTGCACGAAACCATGATAATTTCTCGCAAATTGCACAATCCTACAGAGCCACGAGATCATTTCAATTGAGGGAAGAAGAACAAACTCACGTACCACTGTCGCCAATCAGGAGTAGCTTTATGAGGTAATCATAATCGGCTCGAGCTTTTGTAGGTGGAGCAGCCATTGTAAACAATCACGACGAACGATCAAAACCCTAAGATGACAAACAACAATATGAAATAGACCTCCGACAAAACGAAAATGCCGACAAAAATTACAAGAAAGATGCAAACGATCCAAAGAGGAGAAATGAGTACCAGATCGAAAAGAACAAGCACGAGAGACTGCGAAAATGGGTGTCGACCAGTCTTTGTGCAAATTGAAAACAGAGGCAACCGGGTGTCGACCGGAGTGTACAAGTGTTGACCCCAAAGGCGTTAAGCCTGAGAAGTGTTGGCCAGTCAGTTGAAGTGTCGACTGAAGTATCGCCATTTCCTTCAATTGCAAAGTTGTGACATTCGCCATGCTTCCAAAACTTACGTAAACAACCGAATTGGGTTTCTTCGAATTCAGCCAGTTCAGGCTATTCTTCCTCTGCAACGGGCAGCAGGATATTATTTGTCATGAGCAAGAAAACCACTCGCTAACTTACTGGATTACAAGCTACTATTTTAAGGAGTAGGATGAAATATATTTTCCATCTTGACATTGTTAAATTGTTGACGATGGGCTAACTTAATCAATGAACTTAGTTTTATCTTCTTCTGGGGTGATTTTTTAAGAACATTCTTATATGGTCTTCTTTGTTTTTTTATTTGCTTTTGGTACAGTACGTATTTTGATAATCACGTTATTGGAAAATATTTTAAAGTGCTGCTGTGGTAGTCTTTCCAGCACAAAACCTTTTGGATGCCAAGTAATGCTGGGTGCTTAACTGATGGGGAAATGGGGTATGATAATTCTTCTAGAATAGAAGGGTCATCAATGGTTCATAGATGGCAGTACACCAGAATTATTTAGCAGCAAGAAGCAGGCAATAGAAACAGTTAGCGGTAGACCAGCTCCGGGGGTTTCACATATGGATGTTTCTCTATGGGACAACTCTTCTGGTTTTCAGTCTGCTCCTGGGCAGTTCAGTCATCGCCTCTTTGAATCTGAACCTATTCGAACTGTCAAGTTAGCGAGTGGTTTTCTTGCTCGAAAGGGAACCGTCATATACTTCAAATAGTAGCTTGTAATCCAGTAAGTTAGTGAGTAGTTTTCTTGCTCATGACAAATAATATCCTGCTCCCCGTTGTAGAGGAAGAATAGCCTGAACTGGCTGCTCCACCTGCAAGAGCTCGAGCCGATTATGATTACCTCATAAAGCTACTCCTGATCGGCGACAGTGGTACGTGAGTTTGTTCTTCTTCCCTCAATTGAAATGATCTCGTGGCTCTGTAGGATTGCGCAATTTACTACGAGTTTTATTACGACCATTGGATTGGTGATTTCTGGACTTTTTCAAAGACAAGATTAAATGTTTGTTGAGCGGTTGCAGGTAAATGACAAAAAAAAAAAACAGAAGTTCTCTTCAGTAACGAAGGTTTTTACCTGTAAAACAATGGAGAAATTGGAAGAGAAAGAGGGAGAGAGCGAGGGTGAGAGAGAAAGAGAGAAGAGTATTTTTGGAAGTAAAATAAGGCATGTGACCAAAACGTATTATTTTAACAGAAAATATGACGGTAGGGGCCATATTGCCCATTATCAATGCATTAGGGTTGTTTTTGCCTATTATCCAAGTTTACGGTGTAAATTGCTCATTTCATCTAGTTGTAGGGGCCAAATTGTACTTTACCCTTAAAAAAATGTACATGTATATGGCTGCTTGCAAAGCAGGTTTGTTGGATATGGGCAGACCTCTTATCTGTTTAGATGGATGTCATCTGAAGAGAACCTGCCCCGGCCAATTACTCACGACCGTGAGTATTGATGGCAACAATGGCATATATCCCATTGTTGTTGCCAACGTGGAGTCAGAATCCCAAGTCTCGTGGAAGTGGTTTTTGGAGATATTGTGAAACGACTTAGGCATTGACGAAGGCTGAGGATGGACATTTGTGTCGGATCGACAGAAGGTATATATTGTTATTACTATTATTATTTGGATCGGCAGAAGTTATATTGTTTTAATCTGAGCCTGTTTTTCTTTAAAATTTCAGGGATTGTTGAATGTTGTGGACGAGATATTTGGATTAGCCGAACACCGTTTCTGCCAAAGGCATATGTATGCAAACTACAAAGGACAATTTCGGGGCCTAGCGTATAAAGATGTGGTGTAAAATGCAGCCAGGGCCACCACAAGGGAATTTTTGAGCTAGCAATGAGGAAAGTATATAAGCTCAATAAAGATACCCATGCATGGCTTCGACGAACACCACCTAGATTTTGGGCCAGTCATGCATTTTCGACGATTCCCAAGTGTGACTTGGGGTTGAATAATTTATGTGAGTCTTTCAATTCAGTTTTTTTGCCGGCCCGGAACATGCCGATTTTGACGATGTTCGAGATGATTCGAAAGACCATGATGACACGCATTGTCAAAAAACACAAGGAGATGCTCAAGGTAGATGATGTTCTGTGTCCTAAGATTAGGAATAAGCTAGAGAGGCTGAAAGAGCCAGCTTATAATTAGAGTGCTGTGTTAGCGGGAAATACATTGTTTCAAGTTTGTTCAACTTGTTCATACTAATATATCCTTCTTAGTTTGTTCTACTTGTTCATACTGAATTTGTTTATGCACTGTTTCAAGTTAGCAACGACAACAAAACATATGTCGTTGACCTTAATGAAGGTGAGTGCCCATGTCGGGGGTGGGAGATTTCTGGAATCCCTTGTGTTCATGCCGTTGCATGCATTAATTTGATAAGAAAGCCGATAGAAGATTATGTTCATATATATTATCATAGGAACACATATTTGGAGATGTATTCGCACTTCATTCGTCCCATTAATGGGCAACAAATGTGGCCAGAACCAGAGAATAGGACCTCATTCATTCCAGGTCAGATAAGGCCCCAACCTGGTAGGCCAAAGAAGAGAAGAATTTGCGATGTCGATGAGCCTTCTACCGCTTTGCGTGGTCCACGTGTTCTGACTTCTAAGAATAAGTCTACGATGTCGTGTCGTAAATGTGGATGTCAGGGACATAACAGTCGCACATGTTCTGAGAGGGGATCCACTTCACGAGCTTCTGCTTCACGTGATACATTTATGGGTTTCCGAACAGCTGGCGGGACGCAGGTACATTTTCACTATTATTCTCATAAACAAAATTTTGATAATATGTTCTCATATAACTCTCAATACGTGCAGGAATCTATTACAGGCAATCAGGAAAATGGCCATGAATAGAGAATGATGGAAGACGGACGATGACATAAAGATGGTGGAAAGCGGATCATCTTTATTTTATGCATATTTGATGCATCTTATATTTTATACAACAAATTGTATTTTATAATTCAAGTGATAAAAAATTAGAAATTTGGGCAGAGTTTCCTTTGTTTTTAGACTCCCCCACAGCTAGTATCATCCTGCATATTTGAATATCCAAACAGTTCCAGTATTTTGGCTCAAAAATCAATTGCATCCAACAAAAATAAATGTAACTAATGTACATCAAATTAATGAATCTAATTAATGTACATCAAATTAATGAATCTAACTATAATGTACATCAACAAATACATCAAAATAAATATTTTTGCATCGCCCTCTATCGTCCCCTCTCTGCACGTAATAAAAGAAAGTTAGATTATAATGGGTTGAAATGTAACTAATAATGAGAAAAATGGGTTCAAATATACCTAAGCTTCGACAGCGTCGTCATCTCCAGCCCCCGGCAGCACACCCTCGTCATCTCCACCCCCGGTCAGGACTACCTCATCATCGGCATCATCATCTCTCCCAAGATCGTCGGGATCCAAGGCATGGGCCTCCATCCAATCCTGGAAGATCTGTCTCGTCTCTCTCTGGTACTCCATCATACCTCCGAGGTACTCCATAATCTCTGCTCAACCAGAAGCCACCTCTGCTCGAACAGCCTGCACCTCCGCTCGAACAGACTCTATCTGCGCCCTAATAGAATCCATATTCGTGGGAGGCACGATATGAGGGAGGGGTTGCCCTCGACGAGGGTGTTGTAGCACAGGAAGGGGGGCTGAACATCATTCCCCTCCATCCACCTTCCGCCTACCTCCTTGAGGCCCATCTTCACCAAATGCAGCCTGCCAAATGCATCCTCGGGCCGCTATGATAAAGTCTGCGCCCCTCGCGGTAACTGAATCTGAAAATGCTCAATAATCTTCTGAATCAAGACAGTGTACGCGAGGTTCTTGTTGCGTGTGCGTGAGATCTCGCTCATGTGACTCATAATCACAAAGCCGGATTCGAAGAGGTTGCCGCTATACAATTTCTCCATGACATAGAGACACATGTAGCTAACATGATCTCTATGTCCAACGCGCGGCAGAAGGGTGTGTGCTAGAAGGTTGTGGATGACGCGAGCTTTCACATTCATATCTTTCGCTCCTGGCTTCACAAAATCCACAATATCAGCGTTCCGATGAATCTGTCTAATGAACGCTATTCCCTCCGTTGTTGCGAGCACGAGACATTTTTTCTGGGCATGGTAGTACCTTTCTGCCTCTTCTGCATGAAAGCCAAGCACCTGATTCACAACATGTGCCGTCACTTCGTACTCTTCACTCATTATGTAGGTCTTTATGGTTCCCGACCTCCCAGAAAATTTCATGTTCGCATAGAATAGGCGAACAATTTTTTCACAGCAGACTCCCCGTATAGTGTAGAGTCCTTGTACTCCGATTCTGTCAAACATTTCATTTATTTCTAAGGACTCCCACCCTGCAAATTTTTAATAACAAATGAATAAGACTAGTTCAACGAAATATTGTAGAAACAATTTGTAAGAATAATTGACTCAACCTGTAAAGTCCACCATCTTTGTCAACGACACCTTTCGGTGTACTGCATCCAGCTGATATTGCTCTCGACAATGCTGATTGCGAAAGTCCTTCGATTGTGAGGCCGATGAAGCTGGCTGTGAGGAGCTGGGAGGTGGCTGTGAGGCCCTTGGAAGTGCCTGTGGTCCCGTGGATGTGGCTCTGAGGCCCGTGAAACTGACTGTGGGGCTGGTGGAGGTGGCTGTGAGGCCCGTGGAGTTGGAGGTGGCTGTGAGGGCAGTGGAGATGGCTGTGACATCGTTGGCCGCTTCGATGGTCCACCTTGTGACGTCGAATCATTCTTTCGTTTATAAGCAATTTTATCTGCCATTTTAGTAAAGTCTTCAAATTGGAAACTTCCAAGATTAGCCACAATAACTCGAATAATTTTGAAAATCAAAGCAATGTTAAAATCTGCCTTTACAGCCAAGCCCGGACGGACTCACTATTTTCGCGTCCATCCTGGTTAAGGCCTTGGATCCACAGGACGGACGGACTCAAATAGAGTCCGTCCGGCTAATCCTAAAAGGCCGATTTTTACCTAGAGCTCGAATTTTTGCGTTCTCAACGTTAAAAATTAAACTAAATCAATACAAAAGAAGTAAGATATTACCTGATGCGTTTTTCGGTTGATAATCGTCCAAGATTTTTGCAGAGCATCGAGAGAGATTTGCAGCCACTGTGAGCTCCATCCCAGCCCTAGGAAAACGCTTATAGTCGATTCCCCGGATGGACGCTATATTTTCGAGTCCGTCCAGGTAAATTCGTTAGTTAACCCAGACGGACGGTGAAATACAGAATCCGAAAAGAATACGTGGCAGCATCTTATTGAACAACAAAGGCAGACAGACGCTATTTTATTGAGTCCGTCCGGGTTGCGGCCAATATTACGTCAGGACGGACGCAATCCAAGTCCGTCCGTCCGGCGTGGTCAGAATTGGCACATATTTGATACGTTATGGTTTGCATTGTTAAAAATTCTTTGTGGTTGGAAACGAATAATTCTCGTAGTTTGTGGTCGGAATTGGTAATTTCGCTATTATGAACCATAGTTCTAATTTTTGAAATCGAATCAATTAAAATACTCATATTGTCTTACACAATCAAATTAAAAATATTGCACAACAAATAAATATGAACATGTCATATCAATGGAGTCATTTGCAACGGTTCTTTTTACACACCACCCTGCGATGCCCAGTGCCTACCAGGTAATAAAATAGTCGTTACCAACGACTTTTCAGAAGTCCAAAGACTAATTTTTTCTTAGCACCGCAACGCTTTTTATCCAAAGTCACGACTCGTTGCTTTGATTGAATAATTTTTAATATTATTTATAATTTCTTTTGATGTTATTAATAATTTAATAATTTGTGTGTATGTTTTAATTTTGTAATCAGACCAAAATATTTGAATTAAATCAATTACTGACATAATATATTGATACGGATAAAGATAAGAACTTATGATCTTTTTCACTTTATTGATCCAGACAAGTGAGGTGACCATTGATAGATTGGTATTTCATTTAAGTTAAAAGATATATTGTGATTAACTTAGTTAATATCAACTATAATAATCACAATGAATAATTAAATGTGATTAAAAATGATATAAAATAATTCTTATGATAAAAGTGAAAAATTATTTATTGGAGCACGTGTACGTTTAAATTCAATAACAGATAATGTAGTGACCAGATAAATCTGAAATTTTATAGTGATAAACAAGACACATAAATAAAGAGATTAATTTTAAAATAAAAGTAATTGAACATATGCAGTGAAAGTTATGCATGTTGGAAATTGATTGAGTCAATTTTATCAAAAAACTGCATTGCTTTGGCAAATCACTCTAAACTAGATTTTAGAATGAAAATTTAGGGAGTCATTGAATGAGAAATGTTTCTAACATCTTAAAGTATGTGATAATGTAATAAATTAGACAACTAATAAAGTGTTGTCACGTGTCACTCAAAGATTAGTGACTAATCATGTCATTAAAGTCTAATTAGTGGATAATTAAAGTTAACTAATCATGATTAATTAAGTTAATTTTGGTGATTAGCTTAGAACTAATCTAAATTAATTAGTTTAAATTAAATATAACTAAAGGATAATTAATATAGTATTTTTGTAATAATCCATGCAATGAATAATAAAATGATATATTTTAATAGATAAATTGGATAAAAATGTAATTTTATCTTAAGAATTCTCTAGAAAATGGTTTAAGGGCTGACATGCTTCAACTAATGGCAACTTATGTGACAACACAAACACTAGTTCCACTCGGATTTCAATTGACAATTATCGAGGTTTCTCATATTCCAACAGATAGTAAATAATGCAAAATAGATCCAAATGCTCTGAAATTTTAATAGGAGCTTACCTACCGCGTGTGTAAAACACCCTTAAAATTTCAAAGGAAGATTTGTTGTGGTTGGAAAGTTATGCACAGAATGATCAGACTCGCTCAAAACTGTCCGGAAAACTGCTAAGTTGGGCGAGAGAGGGTGAAATTCTGGGCAGCACAACTTTTGCTGTATGACTCCAAATGACTTGAAAATTGAACACAATCTTACTTGGGGTGTGGGTGTGGATGAGGGACCCTGAAAATTTCAAGGTTTGATTCGTTGTGAACAAAACGTTGTGCAAATGGTAAAGCCTGCTGGTTTTGAAGGTGATAAAATGTGCACCTCTCGGGTGTAAGGTCCTTCTAGGGGAAGAACACTTCAGCTTGCAATGGGTGAGTTTTTACTCTTTTGTTATGGTTTCTACCCTCCAAGAAGACAGAGAAAAGAACAATAATAAGAACTTCCAAGTATACTCACAAACTTTGAAGACAATGTTACCCAAAGTGCTCGAATATGACTCACCGGCGCGGTGTGATTTGAGACTAGAAGAGACTCAATTTTTGGAAAAACAAGTTTAAGTTTTTCATTCAAAACAAATATGGCTGCTACAGCAGCTAAAAAGAGTTAAATACCTCCTCCATTTACAATTAGGGTTCAGCTCAAAAAAGAGGAAGAATGGTCTAGAAGGCACGTGCTCTTTCGGCCACTTCATCGGCCAAGTACACTCCTCCTTCCATCTTCTCTCTCCCACGATCACATAGACTTTCTCCTTTTCAAATGCATCTCATTCTCCCTCCACAAAGTGTTCAGCCATACATGTAATGTAAACGTAGAAATAAACTAAGGAGTATTTTAAAAGAAAAGACAAAAGGGGCTTAGTTACAACATTTGTTAAAAATAAAACAAATTCCTCCTTTAACAATTAGTGTGGCCGAGAGTTGGCTTCCAAGTTAGCATATGGAGAGGCTTCTCCAAGTCTAGGGTGTTTGACTCTCACTTCAAGTCTTCAAAATAGTTGTCTCCTACAAAAGGAACAAACTTGTTAGAAAGAAGATCGGCTGAGGACACGACCTCGGCTTGGGATCGTGTCATTGGCCCCATTGGCAAAAAAAAAAAAAAAAAAAACAAGAGAGAAAAGAGAAAAGAGAAAAATTAAGGGGGAAGGAAGATGATTTGACCTTCAACCTCTTGAGGAAAGTTATTCGTCTCATCAACAACATTCATTTAAGCTATGAATCAAAAGGACAAAGTGAATAGCTAAAGGTCTTGAAAGAGGTAAGAGTCTATAATCTTAGTATTTTCTAAATTATGTTGAAAATTACATAGTTTAAGTGGAGAAAATGGAGATTTTGAGGATTAAATAATGAAATTGCCTATTGATAATCCTTGATGATAATGAATGAATTTGGTTTAAATAATTGAAAGAGAATTATATTGAAGTGATTTTTGGAGAAGAAAATTATAATCTTCGTGTTGTTAAATTTGGTTATATGTGATATTTGTAAATGATAAATTAAATTATATTAGTTTGTTGTGGATTGAAGTTTGAGTTTAGAGATTAAATATTAGCATGAATTTGACATGTTTGGTGGTTAATAATTAAATGCCTAAGAGATCCTTAACTAAAGAAAGTGTTAAAAGCTTAAACGAACAGCTTGAATTATTTGATTACGTATTAGTATCCAATGTTAAATTGGGGATGTGTTATATAAAACACATGATTTTAATGGTTAATGGAAGTATGAAAGTGATTCATTCATATTGGTGAAATGAGTGTTGAATTGATGATAGTTCAATTATGCATAAATATTACATAGTAATAATAAATAAATTGTTTGCTTATGGTTTGAAATAAAATAAAATGTTTGATATGTTAAACATGTAGTAAAAAATTTAAGCAAATCCGATATCGTTTGATATGTTTTTGGAAGTAGTCACTATTAATTTTTTAAAATTTAATTTATAAAGTGGAGAACGGAGGAACGTTCTGGGAGTCCCAACCCCCGTTCTCAAAGAATGACCCTTCATTCTTAGTTCTCACGAAGATGGGGGTTGTTATCCAAGATCGAGGACCCACCATGAGTTGTTTTATTACATTATTCATCCTTTAAATGTGATCTTGTTAACAAAAATACTTTAAAATTTATTTTATTAATCATCTCGTACTTTGATGGTAAATTTTAATATTTCCTAATAATTTATTAAAGAAAACAAAATTATTCATTCTTTACCTATAGATATAGAAAGAAATGTAACAACAAATATCATGCGTCTTTATTTTTATTTACAGTGACATGTCTACATATGAAAGTATCATATTTGCTAATTGTTTTTCTACCTCATCGACTATTTATAAGGGATCGATCAATCGATAATGAATGTCAAAGTCGATTAATTATTTCTTTAGTAAAAAAAAAAGATATTTTTGTTACTATGTACATATTAACCTAAATAAAAATAAAATCATGTATTTATTAAAATTATTGATGGAAATTGATTAGAGAATTATTAAAAAAAACAAAATTAAAATTATAAAAATCTATTTAAGAAACTAAAACCTAACTCATGTCAAATTATTTAAGTAGGGGGTCCACTAATTAGGGTTGAACCGAGTATTTAGGTTCGGTTCTCGGAAATAAAAAAACCTCATGGAAGTTCTCGGTTCGAGTCTAACTTTCTAAAATCAATCGGAACCAAATCAATTCCGTAATATATTTTTTCTTAATTTGAAAAATTACAAAAAAGAAGAAAGTCAAGTGAAAAATTGACCAAATCGATCAAAACACGATCGAGCAGAGGCCAAACCGACTAACAAAAACCAAGTTTAAACCAACTAAAACCGAACCAAATAAAAAAAGAAACACAAAATCAAATCGGAACTAAGCGAAGCGAACCAAAGTTTGACGGGTCCCACTGTTGGCTAATGGTCATTGGTCAAACAATAGACTGTGCCGCATTCGAAGGAAACATCTCTCTATCACTCACTTGCTCCCTCTGGCTCCCCGCGCGAAAATATCTTAGATTCTGCCTTTTCTTCAACGAAGATGTCTTTGCGATCTGCTACTGATTAGTACTGTAGGTGGCGGGATTGAGGCCTGAAAATGAAGCAGAGGTTCGAGTTTAGTTCCATAGCTATGTTGGTCAAGTGTTTTTTATTGGGAGTTATTTTTCTCCTTTGTTTGATTTGTTTGTACTGGGGATCGAGTTTCGCTCCCGGTTTGAGAAGAGCGGACGATGAGTATGCGGGGTTAGATGGAGTTGATCCTGTTTTGGGCGGAGTAGTTCGTAGTCATGATTTGGATGTGTTGCCGGAAGATGAATTTAGCAGTCCTGTGGCTCTTAAAAGTATTCCTGTATGTCGCTCTTTTTTCTACTTTTGATTCCTTGATTAAGCATTTAAATAAATAATACTTAAATTATTTGCAATTCATGTTTGTAAAGCATGCGGCTTTTGAGTTGGCGTTAAACACCTTAGTATTCGACCCGATGTAGGAGAGAATTTTGGATGGTTTTATTTTCTAATTTCGAATATCTAGTGACTGTCAAGTTTATTTTGGGGGAAATTAATGGTTTTAACTTTACAGATTTGTGATATGCAATATTCAGAGCTGATACCATGCTTAGATAGAAATCTTCACCATCAATTGAGATTGAAGCTCAATTTGGATTTGATGGAGCATTATGAGAGGCATTGTCCACCTCCGGAACGCCGTTTTAATTGTCTGATTCCTCCACCCATAGGTTACGAGGTTGGTTAGCTTTAATTTGGTCAGTTGTAAGTTGTTTGAACTCTGCCTATAATATTTAACGATATTACAATATGAGTTTTAGATCCCAATAAGATGGCCAAAAAGTAGAGATGAAGTGTGGAAAGCAAACATACCACATACACATCTTGCACAAGAGAAATCAGACCAAAATTGGATGGTCGTCAATGGGAATAAGATTAATTTTCCTGGTGGTGGAACTCATTTCCACAAAGGAGCTGACAAGTACATTATTGCTCTTTCAAAGGTATGTGATTTTGTTTTAGATCTTAGTTCTTTTTTATTTTCTCTTTTTTATTTTCTTTCAAGAAAATAAAGCCCTTGATGAAAAAGAGCAGAACCAAATTCAATGTTGCCTTATTTTCAGCATGCTATGATTTTAATGAAATTGGTTATTTTCTCTTAGGAAAGAAGCATAGATGATGATATCTGTAATCTAGTTGTTCACATGTTAGATTGCGAATTATAATCTCTATGAATTTTTGTAGATGCTAAAGTTTCCTGATGATAAACTTCACAATGGTGGAAATATTCGGAATGTTTTAGATGTTGGTTGTGGAGTAGCAAGTTTTGGAGCCTATCTTCTTTCTCACAATATTATTGCAATGTCACTTGCACCTAATGATGTGCATGAGAATCAGATACAATTTGCATTAGAGCGAGGGATTCCATCGACTCTCGGTGTCTTGGGTACAAAAGACTTCCATATCCAAGCAGATCATTTGAAATGGCTCATTGTTCTCGTTGCCGAATCGACTGGCTTCAAAGAAATGGAATCCTCTTAGTGGAACTTGACAGATTACTTAGACCAGGAGGTTATTTTGTTTACTCTTCTCCTGAAGCGTATGCACATGATCCCAAAAACCAGAGGATATGGCATGCTATGCATGATTTATTGCAAAGAATGTGTTGGAAAGTTGTCTCTAAGATAAATCAAACTGCTATATGGGCAAAACCACATACTAATACATGTTATTTAAAGAGAGATCCTCATACAGTTCCGTTGTTATGTAATTCTAATGAAGACTCAGATGTATCCTGGAATCAGTCCATGAAACCATGCATTTCACCATATTCTGAACGTATGTAGCAATTATTTATCATATATTTCAGCTAGGAAGTTTTTTATGCTTTATTGTTTACCTATCTCCATTGTATTTGCTGTTTTGTTTTGTCTTTTTTTATCTTTTTTTTTTTTTTAAACTCCGATCATGTATTTTCACATTCACTACTTGGTTCCCACCTTTATGTTGGATTCTATTGTGCTATTTGAAAGTTTTGTGTAAATCAGTCTAATTGTATTTATATACGTGTTTCCTATTTTGTTTGGAAATATTGAACTTGTTCATTGGAAAGATGAACCAGGATGCAAGAACCTAAGTAAGGTTGTTGGAGCATGTTCTTGGAATAAACTCTTACATACTCCACAACCGATGTTTTCTCTTTGCTGTCATAGTCACTATTGAATGTACTTTTCTTTGTTATGGTACATTTATCGATTTTTGATTCCTTCATTCTTTTTCCTGGCTAAACAGAGATGCATAGGAAGGGCGGGAGCGGACTACATCCTTGGCCCCAGAGGCTCACTTCAGCACCTCCTAGATTGGTTGAGATTGGTGTCAGTGCTGAGGAATTCCAAGAAGACACTGTCAGTATCTGAAATTGATATGATGCTGCATGATGCCATCTTAGTCTGTTTCTTTTACACTTCTCTTTATCACATCATACCTGTTTGATTGAAAAAAAAAAAATCCAATTCATGCAGAGGTTATGGCAAGCTAGAGTCGATGAGTATTGGAAGCAAATGAGAACTGTGGTCTATAAGAACTCCATCAGAAATGTCATGGATATGAACTCAAACCTTGGTGGATTTGCTGCTGCACTTACAGACAAAGATGTCTGGGTGATGAATGTGGCTCCTATACATGCATCTGATAAATTGAAAATTGTGTATGACCGAGGCTTATTAGGAACTATTCACGATTGGTATGTATTTTGTCAGACAGAACTTCACCCTGCTACTTTTTTCTACTCACTTGAGGATGTGAATCTGATGTTTTGACATAATTTTCTTAGTTTTCAGATTCATTGTTGTTGTTAAAAGTTTGTACTGTTTTTATAGTTTGGATGTAGATGGAGTTTTCAAAAAAGCCGTTAACATAACATTGTTGCAATTGAAAAAGAATTAGCCACCAGTTATTTTCTCTGTATGGTTTACTTCTTCTGGCCATTATATGTTGTTATATAGAAGGTGAAGTGACTTTACTGGAGTAATTTATATGTCAAAGTAGTGTATTTTCAAATTTTCTCTATCATGTATGATTATTGTTTCGTAGTCTTAAAAAGTGCAAGAAATGAAGTGAATGCAACTTTTCTTCATGGAAATTTATGAGGTATATATATGTCTTCATTAATTGACCGTTCAACTTAATATGGTGTGTCTTTTAGGTGTGAAGCATTTTCCACGTACCCTCGTACTTATGATCTTCTTCATGCCTGGGGAATATTTTCAGAAATTGAAAAGCGTAAATGCAGTATAGTGGATCTACTGATTGAAATGGATCGGATACTAAGGCCACATGGATTTGTCATCATAAGAGACAAACCTTCTCTCATAAAATTCATTAGAAAGCTTTTGAATGCCTTAAAATGGGATGACTGGTTATCAGAAATCGAATCCAGATCAAATCCTAGTGAAGAAAAAGTACTGATTGTAAGAAAGAAACAGTGGGTGGAAAACAAAAGTGCAATCTGAATGTTCTTTTCTTGGTCGAGTAAGTGCTCAATGTTCCTCATTTCAATTGCTATGTATTTGGCAGTTTAGAAACTCATGCCATATGTTATCTTATTTTGCTTTTTAATTTTCCATTTTTTAGCATAAACGTTCATGAAAACTCCAATCTCTATCTCCAGTGATATGGAGAACAAGATTGCGTACTCGTCGATATAATTTTGCTGATCTACATTTTTCTTTTCAGAATGGCAGCGACGCATTTGGGGCGGTCGTCACCCAACAGAAAAGAAAGAAGAACACTGTTCATCATCAGTTAAGTCATTTGTGACTTGCAACTTTAAACAAGGGTATAATTGAAGAAGACAGAAGGTTTGATAGGAGATTTTATTAGTTTCTGATTATTTATAGTGTATCTTACTCATTAGATGGTAAGAAATTACTGTTGATTTAAATGTGGCGGAATCTTTATTAGTGTACCCCGTGAAAAGTTTGGTTTTTGAGTGAAAACATAATTATTGAGATCAAATTGGAGGCCAGAGAAGCAGATTCACCAGAGTTTCATTTTCCGGCAATTTCAACTTGGCAACTCGATTTGCAGAGTATCTGCAGTGTTTTATCCATCAACTACGAAACCATTGAAGTTTTTTCATGTCTGGGTATTTGTTCCATGTTTTTATAGGGTAGGAGGCGCGGTGGAAGAGCAGATTCCCCAGCCTGTCATCATATTCCGCCAATTTTCAACTTCAGCAACTCGAATTTCGACAGTTTGAAAGAAAATCTGGGCAAGTAAATCTTAAATACCTTTGATTTTTTTTGTGAATTTTCAACTTGGAGAAGAAACACAGTTGCATAAAGAGGACTATCTAAAGCCCTTTCCACCATTGACATTGAACAAAACTAGGCCTCTCTGCCTTGAAAATGAGTGATCAAGAAGTCAGAGTATCAACTAATTTTTCACCTATATTTGCTTCTCTTTATTTATTTATTTCAATTCAAATTAGAATCTGCCTCTGCTCTTACTATCAAAAACAACTTCGCTTTTGAGTTTATTGAACATCCATAGACAATAGTGTTTTGAGCCAAGGACTAAGATTAATTGTGTCATTTTAACGAATGTGGACGTGTTTGCTGCCAAATATAAACTATTGCTAGAGTCGGGATCGATTCAGCCTGAAATTGTAACAATTTTTTGAATCGGCATGATTTGGTTTAATCTTTAGAAAATCAAACTTAGAACTGGACCTGAGTCGAATTGAAAGTTCTCAATTCAATTCTCAGATCTTTTTTGTCAATGAGGCAAAAACATAACATTATCCATATTTAGTTTTGAGACTTGCACAAATTTCTTATTGGGTTGTACTGTCTTATTAGTCCAAAGAGAGAACTTTGATCATCTGTTTTTCACCAATGATCTTGATATTGACGACGCGATCATTCTTACTTTCACATGACAGGTTTTTACGATTACTTTTATTGAATTGTTCATATGTACTCTCCAATCACCTGATATACTCCATATTTGATTGACAAAATGTTGACCTAATTTCATTGTTGATGGAACTCAAAAACACAATACAATTAATAAGGTATTGATTGAACTTGCCTAAAATGCTTATTTTGGTAACTTTCATGATCCCATCTTTTCTCCACCCTTCAAATTTTGATAGGAATTTAAACTACCATACTATATGAACTATTGTTGTGACCTCAAATTTATTCTCTACAAAAATATTCCTGGATATACAATCTAACATGTTCATTTAATCGATAGAGTACTTTAGAGAAATTACAAATATTTAAAACAATTGACTACCAATACCAATTAATAAATTACGCCTAAATACTAATATAAGGTAATATTCATTTTAAGCCTCGAAGCACGAGGTATTCAACAAAAAGTACTCCAAAGTAATTTTTAAAACAATCTCAACTTCAAATTATGAAAAACATTTAAACTAACCCCTGTCGACCCCCTTCTCAGAGATCTAGGGGCCGATCTTGATTGGCACGTTCAAGTGAGATCGATGAGTGGTAACTTCTGTTCTGTACAAAAAATATACCAAATAATATCAAATTTTTTTAAAATTTTGATCACATATTCAGCATATCATGGGAAGATAATCAGGAAGGTTTTGTAATTTTTCAACACTTATACTATTTATTATAATTTTTTTATATCTATTTTATAGAATATTGTTTAAAAAATTATAATAAATCGTATAAGTGTTAAAAATCACGAAACTTTCCAAATTATCTTTCCATGATATATTGAACATGTAATAAATTTTTCAAAAAAATATGATATTGTTTAATATATTCTTTGAGATAGCCTTTATGAATTTTTTTTAAATTTAATTTAAAGAAATTAAATTTAATAGGCAAACAAGTGATGGCCGCCAATCGCCATTGATCCATTCATGACGAAGCCTCAGGCAAAATGGTGGAAACATCAAGTGCTGCTTAGAGAATTAAACACAAACCCTAAAAGCTATGACACTCAATGACCAATTTGTAACAATATCCACCATCTAAGAGATCGTCGACATTATCATCAGAGTCAAGAAAGAGGGGTTAATGTGCGACATAGGGAAGGGTTTAGGATACTTGAATAGGGTAATTTTGAACTTTGGGATAATTAAAAAATGATAATTTTAAATTGTTCAAGTGAGATCGGGGGGTGATGACTTCTACACCGGGAGGTGGTGACTCATGTTCTCTACAAAAAATATAACATACGATATAAGATTTTTTTGAAATCTTTACCACATGTTCGACATATAACGGGAAGATAATTTGAAAAATTTCGTGATTTTTTAACACTTGTACGATTTATTATAATTGTTTAAACAATATTCTATAAAATAGATGTCAAAATTTATAAAAAATCGTAAAAATATTAAAAAATCACGAAACTTAGATTATCTTCCCGCTATATGCTAAACATGTGGTAAAAATTTTAAAAATATATTATATCGTTTGGTATGTTTTTTGTCAAGAACGGAGGATCATCATCCCTCGATCTCTGAGAACAAAAGGCCGACATGGATTAATTTAAACGTTTTTCATACTTCGAAGTTGAAATTATTTAATAAATTACTTTATAGTATTTTTTTTTTGTTAAATACCACATACTTCGATGTTTAAAATGAATATTACTCTAATATATAATATTATTTTAAGTGAGTAATTAAAATGATATTGGAATTAGGTCGAGTGTTACATGCACATTTGAGATAATTCTTCGATTAATTAGTAATGACGCCATTAATATAATCTTGGATTACTAACTCTTATGATCTCAGTCCACCTTACTTTCTTACGTTGCTTTTATATTAATATTTAGAGAAAAGTACCATTTAGACTCCAACGTATGGGGTCAGTGACCATTTGGTACCTAACGTTTGTTTTGTACCCAATCAGACCCTAACGTATAAAACGTTTGCAATTCAAACCCTGCCGTCAATTTTTCAGTTAAAATTGACAGATGCCTTTTTAAAATTACCAAACTACCTCTCTCTCTCTCTCTCTCTCTCTCTCTCTCTCTCTCTCTCTCTCCCTCTCTCTCTCTCTCTCTCTCTCTCTCTCTCTCTCTCTCTCACGCCCCAATTTGCACTAAGCTCGGGGCTCGGGTCAAGGCTCGAAAGTGGAGGGGCGGGGCTTCTCCAAAATGGGCTAAGTGTTGGAAAAACACTTAGCTAATTGGTGGACTTATTTGGAGGGAGCCCACTATGGAAGGCAGCCCACGGATTGGGCCAAGGTACTGGGCGCCAAGGCCAAACGCCATAAGATGGCGCTGGGCCCGCGAACAACGAACAGGAGCTGCGAACTGGAGCTGCGAACAGGCGCGGCGATCGGGTGCGAACGAGGGGGCGCGACGGTTCCCGGTACACGGCGCTCGCCTGGCAGACGCGATCGGAAACGCCTGGTGCGAAGGGGAGCGACGCTTGGCGCGAAGCGGTGCGAGCCCGAAGCGCCAGATCGAGATTCGGCCCACGCTGGACGAACCAGGCAGCCGAGAGGTGCAACGCGAAGGGGCGCGATGCATATACATGAACCAGAGGCATTCTTCTGTAATTAATAATTCTTTGCTTTGATTCATGAATGGTGGCCGAGCCACTTGTGTATAAATAGATGCCTCTAGGCACCAAGCCGAGACAAGTGAGGTTGTCTTGAGCATTGTGGTGTTCATTGAGCGATTTTGTTCCTAGTCTTTTATATTTGGAATATAATTGAGGGTTGGGAGTGTTTTCCCGTAAATATCTTGTCTCATTGCTCACTTACTATTTCGTGTGTCTGGCGAAATTGAAGAGAAGGTTGGCTAAGTCGAGGACTTAGCACCGTGCATTCCATTAACAAATTTGGCGCGAATTTTGGGGGTGTAACAATTGGTATCAGAGCGTAGGCTTGTTCTACAACCATGGAGGAAAGCATTCAAAATCAATTGGCATCAATTTTTGATAGATTGACCCGGTTGGAGACTTTCACGGGTGTATCCATGGCGACTCAAGAAGACAAACCACTACTAGTTGATCTTCGCGGCTTAAGAAAGGAAATGGGAGATTTCCAAGCATCAACCGGAGCGGATAACCTAGCAATTGAGCAACATGTGGCGGACACAATCGATCGGATCGATAAGGAGTTGGCTCGGCTTGGCAAAGGCGCGGTTGGAGGATCATCAAGGGGGTTGCTATCTCCTTCATTTCCATGTAAGGTACCGGAACCCAAACCTTACAATGGTAATCGAGATGCCAAGGAATTGGAGAATTTCCTATGGGATATGAAGCAATATTTTGTGGCTTCTAGCATTGAGGAGGAAAGCCAAGTCATGGTGGCTTCTATGTACTTGGGAGGAGACGCTAAACTTTGGTGGAGACAACACCAATCAAAGGGGCCGATCATCAATACTTTCGAGGCGTTGGAAAGGGAATTGAGGGAGCGGTTTCTTCCACAAAATTCTGCTTGGGCATCTAAGGAGGCCTTAAGAAAGTTGAGGCAAACGGGTTCCATTCGAGACTATGTACGTGATTTTAGTTCTTTACTACTCGACATCGACAACATGCACGAGGATGACAAACTATTTAACTTCATGACGAGCTTGCAACCTTGGGCTCAAGCCGAGCTTAGGAGGCATGGGGTTCGTGACGTGTTCTCGGCCATCTCAATAGCCGAGGGTCATGTTGATTACAAAGCCACTTCTTTTTCGGAGAAGAAGAAAGCTAAAGATGATAAGAAGGGCAATAAGCACAATGGCGGCAAAGACAAAGGCAAGGCATTTGGTGGAGGATCCAAATCCAAGGGGAGTGATCAACCCCAAAAGAAGAAGTCTTCCGGATGCTTTATTTGTGATGGCAACCATTATGCTAGAGATTGTCCAAATAAAGGATTGGTTTCATCGGTTCAAGTCAAGGAGAACACTTTCGAGGAGGAGAGCAAGCTGAGGGTCAATCCGATCCAACTTATCAATGCTTTGTCAAGCAAGGAGGGAGTAGTTCCTAAATTGGGGCTAATGTATGTGGAGGTCTCAATCCGTGGCAAGAAGATCCGTGCTATGCTAGACACGGGTGCCACAAACAATTTTCTTTCAAGAAAGAAGGCCGAGGAGCTTGGCTTAGAAATTAGCAAGAGTGCTAGCATGATAAAAGCCGTTAATTCGGGAGTTCAACCGGTCAAAGGCACAACCGAGCCTTTGATGAAAGTTGGAGAGTGGCAAGGGGCTTGTCCACTCATGGTGGTACCATTGGATGATTTTGAACTTATACTTGGGCTCGAGTTCTTTAGGCTTGCCAAAGCCACGGTTATGCCACACCTTGGAGCCATGTTAATTCAAGATGACTCATGTCCTTGCCTAGTGAAGAGTGAGACTCGAGGAGGAGGCCGCTCTATGTTATCTTCTCTACAAGTGAAGGCGGGTCTAAAGAGGGGAGAGACCACCTTTCTAGCAACACTAAGGGAGGTCAAGGAAGACAACATGAAAGAGGTACCAAATTCGGTTCTTGACGTATTGGAAGAGTACATTGATGTGATGCCAACCGAGTTGCCTAGGAGGCTTCCACCTAGGAGGAATGTGGATCACAAAATTGAGCTTGTTCCGGGTGCGGTTCCACCGGCACAAGCACCTTATAGAATGGCACCGCTGGAGTTAGCGAAGCTAAGGAAGCAACTTGATGACTTACTTGATTCGGGTTTCATCCAACCTTCAAAAGCACCATATGGAGCACCGGTTCTTTTTCAAAGGAAGAAGGATGGCACATTGAGAATGTGCGTGGACTATCGTGCTCTTAACAAAGTGACCGTGAAAAACAAGTATCCTATACCGAATGCAAGCGACCTTTTTGACCGATTGGCACAAGCTTCCTACTTCACGAAGCTTGATCTTAGATCGGGTTATTGGCAAGTTCGGGTTGCCAAGGGCGATGAGGCCAAGACCGCTATGGTGTCAAGGTATGGTTCATATGAATTTTTAGTTATGCCTTTCGGCTTAACCAATGCACCAGCAACATTTTGCAATTTGATGACGGAAGTGCTATATGATTATTTGGACCGATTTGTGGTAGTATACTTGGATGACATCGTAGTGTATAGCAAGACACTAGATGAGCATGTGCGGCACTTAAGGGAGGTACTTGAAAAATTGAGGCAATATTCCTTGTATGTGAAGAAGGAGAAATGTGAATTTGCATCGGAGGAGATAAACTTTCTTGGTCACTACATCAAGAAAGGGACAATTCGCATGGATGGGAGGAAGATTGAAGCCATCAATACTTGGGAGACACCAATCAAAGTGGCCGAACTTAGGTCATTTTTGGGGCTAGCCAATTACTACCAAAGGTTTATTGAGGAGTACTCAAGAATAGTAAGTCCACTCACGGATTTGCTAAGGAAGAATCACTCTTGGTTATGGACGGATGCATGCCAAGAAGCATTTGAGAAGCTCAAGAAAAAGGTGACTTCCGAACCGGTTCTTAGATTGCCAAATTTTGAGGCACCCTTTGAGGTATTCACGGATGCCTCGGATCGAGCCATTGGAGGGGTCCTTACACAAGAGGGTCATCCTATTGCCTATGAAAGCCGAAAGCTTAAAGGAGCGGAGGAGCGCTACTCGGCACATGAGAAGGAAATGGTTGCGGTGATACATTGCTTGTTGACATGGCGGCATTATCTTTTGGGTGCAAAGTTTGTGGTGGTCACCGATAATGTGGCTAACACATACTTTCGTTCTCAAAAGAAACTATCTTCTAAGCAAGCAAGGTGGCAAGAGTTTCTAGCCGAGTTTGACTTTACATGGGTTCATAAGGCGGGCACTGAGAATAAAGTGGCCGATGCACTTAGTAGAAAGGCATGCGTGGAGCTTGTTTCATCTATTACGGAGTGCACTCTAATTTCTTGGAAGAGATCAAAGAGGGGGCAAAGGAGGACCAAGAGTATATTCGGATGGTCAAGCAAGTTGAGCAAGGACTCATCCGAAGGTATTGGCTAGAGCACGGCTTGTTGAGAGGCCGTGGGAACCGATTATTTATTCCTAGTTGGCGAGGATTACGGCAGCGCATCATGAAGGAGGCGCATGACACAAAGTGGGCGGGGCATCCGGGGGTTGAAAGGATGATTGCACTTTTGAGCCGGAACTATACTTGGCCGAGAATGAAAGATGATGTGGAGCTCTATGTGAAGACTTGTCACGTGTGCCAAGTTGACAAGACCGAGAGGAGAAAAGAGGCGAGGCCTCTTCAACCACTTCCCATACCGGAGAAACCATGGGATTCGGTGTCAATGGACTTCATTACGGGGTTTCCACCTATTGGGGGAATCGGCACTATCATGGTGGCAGTGGACTGATTATCTAAATATGCAATATTTATGGGAGTGCCAAAGAATTGCTCGGCATTGGATGCGGCGGAGCACTTTCTCAAGGGAGTTGTCAAAGTTTTTGGACTTCCTAAGGAGATTATAAGTGATCGGGATCCCCGATTCACCGGCAAATTTTGGACAAGCTTGTTCAAACATTTGGGCACGGAGCTCAAATTTTCAACCGCCAATCATCCACAAACCGATGGCCAAACGGAGAGGGTCAATGCATTGCTTGAGGAGTATCTTAGACACTATGTCACGGCTACTCAAAGGAATTGGCTTGAGTTGTTGGATTCGGCACAATTCTCATACAACATTCACAAGACTTCCACAACCGAAAGGAGTCCATCCGAGATAGCACTTGGTTTTCAACCAACCACACCAATGGAGATGGCTCGGGGGCAAGAGCAAGGGTCTTGCCCGGCGGCATTTCAATATGGGATGGATCGGGCCGAGCTTTTGGAGCAAGCAAAAGATAGCCTAACCAAAGCTCAAAACCGAATGAAGAAGTATGTGGATGGCAAGAGGAGATCGGTGGAGTTCAAGGAGGGGGACATGGTTCTTCTCAAACTTACACCGCAATTGTGGAAGAAGGTCAAGGACCATCACTTCCAAAAGGGTCTTCTACCGAGGTATGATGGACCATTTGAGGTCATCAAGAGGATAGGCAAGGTGGCATACCGTTTGAACCTACCCGAGAGGTTGAAGTTGCATCCAACCTTTCATGTAAGTTTTCTAAAGCCATTTCATCAAGGGGAAAGGATCCAACCACGAAGGGCACCACCCGGAGTGAGGATGAAGTTTTCTAAAAAAATTGCCAAGATTCTTGACCATCGCACCATGAAGGGAATGAAGAGGGACTCGAGAAGAGAGTTCTTAGTGAAATGGGAGCTTGAGGATGAAGCAACGTGGGAGCAAGACATAAACTTGTGGCAATTTGAGGAGCAAATTGAAGAGTATCTTGCTTGGGTATCGACGAGGCCGTCGACTTCTTCAAGTGGGGGTGGATTGTCACTCCCCAATTTGCACTAAGCTCGGGGCTTGGGTCAAGGCCCGAAAGTGGAGGGGCGGGGCTTCTCCAAAATGGGCTAAGTGTTGGAAAAACACTTAGCTAATTGGTGGACTTATTTGGAGGGAGCCCACTATGGAAGGCAGCCCACGGATTGGGCCAAGGTACTGGGCGCCAAGGCCAAACGCCATAAGATGGCGCTGGGCCCGCGAACAACGAACAGGAGCTGCGAACTGGAGCTGCGAACAGGCGCGGCTATCGGGTGCGAACGAGGGGGCGCGACGGTTCCCGGTACGCGGCGCTCGCCTGGCAGACGAGATCGGAAACGCCTGGCGCGAAGGGGAGCGACGCTTGGCGCGAAGCGGTGCGAGCCCGAAGCGCCAGATCGAGATTCGGCCCGCGCTGGGCGAACCAGGCAGCCGAGAGGTGCAACGCGAAGGGGCGTGATGCACATACATGAACCAGAGGCATTCTTCTGTAATTAATAATTCTTTGCTTTGATTCATGAATGGTGGCCGAGCCACTTGTGTATAAATAGATGCCTCTAGGCACCAAGCCGAGACAAGTGAGGTTGTCTTGAGCATTGTGGTGTTCATTGAGCGATTTTGTTCCTAGTCTTTTATATTTGGAATATAATTGAGGGTTGGGAGTGTTTTCCCGTAAATATCTTGTCTCATTGCTCACTTACTATTTCGTGTGTCTGGCGAAATTGAAGAGAAGGTTGGCTAAGTCGAGGACTTAGCACCGTGCATTCCATTAACAAATTTGGCGCGAATTTTGGGGGTGTAACACTCTCTCTCTCTCTCTCTCTCTCTCTCTCTCTCTCTCTCTCTCTCTCTCTCTCTCTCTCTCTCTCTCTCTCGTTTAGTCGAGACTCGAGAATGGCCTCCATAACAAGAGAAAATCCTCTAAAATCATTGCTGCAGATTATGGAGCTTTCTCTCCCCCAGACAGAAGCTCGTCGTCTATCTTCGTCAAGAATACTATCAAACCCATATCCAAACAAAACCGATTGTCTTTGAAAATTCAGAGAAAAATCACTGTGGAGTCAATCTTTTTGGAGTCCTTAAGTTACCCTGTTAGAGTCCATGAATAAGCGCTGCATCTTTTTGGAGCACGTAGTGGATCATACTGGTTTGTCAAACGTGGAAGTTTTGAGAGGAAGAGCAGAGGTAAAACCTTAAATTACTTCTTTCTCATTTCAATGGTTTCTTTCTGCGTGTTTTGTTGGCAAAAACAAGGTTTGATTATTTTCAAAATGCATATTGTCTGGGTTAGAACAAATTTCATTCTACATCAATAAAAAAACATACTACTCTTTACCCCAAGAAACTACAATACAGTTGATTGGTTATTTTCTCTTGTCTATATAAACTATAGTAACTCGGACCTTTGTCGTGATGGGCGGTTCCTTATTTCAGTCATGTACTGGTAAGATTATAAAAGATCTAAAAAGAACTCTAAAGAATTACTACTTCATAATGCTTCACAGTGATTTTTCTGGGTTTTCTTTTTCTTCGAATGCTTCACAGTGATTTTTCTCTGAATTTTCAAAGACGATCGGTTTTGTTTGGATATGGGTTTGATAGTATTCTTGACGAAGATAGACGACGAGCTTCTGTCTGGGAGAGAGAAAACTCCATAATCTGCAGCAATGATTTCAGAGGATTTTCTCTGGTTATGGAGGCCATTCTCGAGTCTCGACTAAATGAGAGAGAGAGACAGACAGAGAGAGAGAGTAGTTTGGTAATTTTAAAAAGGCATCTGTCAATTTTAACTGAAAAATTGACGACAGTGTTTGAATTGCAAACGTTTTATACGTTAGGGTCTGATTGGGTACAAAACAAACGTTAGGTACCAAATGGTCACTGACCCCATACGTTGGAGTCTAAATGGTATTTTTCCCTAATATTTAAATATTTAAGTTATTAATTGAAAAATATTTATCCTACAAAATTTATAGAGAGGGAGGAAGAGAGAGAGAGAGAGTTAAGATAAAACGAGAAAGCGAAGCAGGGGAGAAGAGAGAGTGCTCAAGAAAGGAAACAGCCATAGCTAAGCTTCCGAACACCTCACATGGCTACTATCATCGTCGTCATCTTCTCTTTCCTTACCTCTACATTTCCACATTATAAAAGGAGAGACGTTTTCACTGCTGCTCGCTGTCTATTTTCATTGAAGTGAGTTACACTTGTGCCACGCTGACAATGGAGGTCTGGAGAGTCATAATTTCTGCGCTCTTGCTAGTCCTGTGTTGTAATCTAGTCACCGGCGATAAAAAATCTGGAGGGCCGGCTTGCGCTTTTCCGGCGGTTTACAACTTCGGTGACTCTAATTCCGACACCGGCGGCAGATCAGCCGCGTTTAAGCCGATTTGGTACCCTTATGGTGTCCCATTCTTCCACAAGCCATCTGGAAGGGCCAGCGATGGTCGCCTCCTCATAGACTTCATAGGTCTCCTCTCTCTCTCTCTCTCTCTCTCTCTCTCTCTCTCTCTCTCTCTCTCTCTCTCTCTCTCTCCCTTCCTTCACTTGTGTTAGATTACTGTGTACCCTTTATTGTTTGTGACCATATACATGATCTTATAACTATCAAAATAAATTGAATTAATCTAAATTCGTAAAATCATCACTCTCTGTATTCTCTACAAAGATGAGAGAGAGAACTAATTGAATCGACATTATAACATAACTGCAAGTTCTATGAGTCATGTTTCAGATCCGACCCATCATTGAATTAGAACCAAAATTCTGGTTTTTACGCGTTCAATATTGTCGGAAAACCGAGTTTTATCTTATATTATCGTAAAACTCTAGATATGGATTTGACTATAAATGGATGATTGATTATTATGCAGCTCAGAAGCTAGAACTACCATACTTGAGTGCATATTTGAATTCAATTGGGAGCAATTTCAGCCATGGAGCAAACTTTGCCTCTGGAGGATCAACCATTAGAAGGCAGAATGAGACTATATTCCAATATGATATCAGCCCTTTTACCCTTGACATTCAACTCACTCAGTTTGAACAGTTCAAATCCCGTACCAGTGACCGCTACATCGAAGGTCATTTATGTACCGAAACAATATTCGAATTTCAGTTCTTCTTTTTTTAATTGTAGCTAATTGTTGATAGATTTGGTTGTCTTAGGCAAGAAATTTTCAGATTGGAAGAACCTTCCGAGACCTGAGGATTTCGCCAAGGCGCTGTACACTTTCGATATTGGCCAACACGATCTGTCTGTGGGCTTCCGCAAGATGAGCACTGATCAGCTCCTCGCAACTTTGCCGGACATTATCGACCACTTAGCCGATGCAGTCCAGGTATGCAACCATCTGAAAAATAATAGTTGAGCATTAAGAAAACAAAATTCTCTCTTAATCACGGACGCTTTGACTCGAACCTCAAATTAATCGAAACTTAGCTGACGAGTAGCTAGTAATCTTCAGCGATTCCGACTAGTTAGTTACCATATGACATTTTTCATTAAAATTTTATGGAGTTTAACTCTATGAGATATGGCTAAAATTGTTTGATTTTTTCAGAGGGTATACAAGCAAGGAGGAAGATTTTTTTGGATACACAACATAGGCCCGTACGGTTGTCTTCCAGTTCATCAATTTCGCAATCCGAATCCTGCTCCCGGTGCTCTTGATCGATATGGGTGTGTTATCGAGAAAAATAACATGTCTTTAAAGTTCAACAGCCTACTCAAGGAAAGAGTGGTAAAACTCAGAGATGAGCTTCCTCATGCTGCAATTACTTATGTTGACGTCTATGCTGCAAAATATGCACTCATCAGCAACGCCAAGAATGAAGGTTATCTTTCCTAAACCCTTTTTGTGCACCAAAAATGAAAACGCATGTTTTGTCTCGAAAAACAATCTTTTCTAGTTATGCATAAACGTAACACTCAGTAATTTTCTTCGAGATCCAACTGCTATGGAAGTCCACACTGTAAATGGACAAACTTTGGTTTCGGACGATTTCATTCGATCAAATTTAATTTTTCCAAGTCAACATTTGATGTTGAGCCATAAGATAAGAATATCACTAATTGTTCATCGACTATGGATATGTAAACATAGTATCTATTTAAATATGCTAAGATGACCGCTTCTCGTAACATAATTAGAATTTATATTATATAACTTAAATTCTATTTCGGTTTGGCATGTTTGACTAACGCATACACTTAAGAAAATATTGATAATCCGTATCATTGGGCAGGTGGGATAGCTCATTGTAGACGTTATAGACAACTCTGTTACAATTTCTTAATCAAAATTCTTTTGGATCGGGCCAATAGGCCCTTACAACGAATCTCTTTTAGAATTTTATTGTTCTGAATAAATTCATGTAAGCATCAGTTGCAAGACTCGCAATTGTATTTTGATATTCATCCAGCAAAATTCTCCTCAATCTATGACTTAGTTTTTTCGCGCAATGTCAGTGTTCATGTTTCGTAATTTCCTTTTCGTTTATCGTTTGATTTATACAAGTCTTCGGTTGGAGTCCTATCTTATAACTATTTTTGTTGTTATTCCAGGATTTAAAGACCCATTGAGTGTATGTTGTGGATACCATGTAAAAGATAGCCATGTGTGGTGTGGGAGAATAGGAGAGATTAATGGAACCTTTGTCTATGGAGCAGCCTGCCCAGACCCTTCTCGCTATATTTACTGGGACGGCATTCACTACTCCGATGCCGGCAATCTCTGGGTTGCCAATCTCCTGCTTAACGGCTCATTTTCAGATCCTCCTGCCCCCATTACTCGAGCCTGTTACAAGGCAGTGACAAATTGAAAATCATGTAGAGTTCTTCTCTGCCTCATCTATTGTGCTTCTTCCCTATGTTGTCTAAGTATGCTAATAATGATGTCATAATATATGACAATCATATATTTGGAGAAAAAAGAATTAAATGTTATGAAATAGAGATTAATTGTTTGATGTCATTTACAGATCGGAGGTTGAGCTATGTTAACAAATCGAACCTGTTCAATTTGTCAAAAATAAAATAGTTAAAATTTAAACTAGAAAACTGAATATTCGTTTGAATGATATGTTTATTGATGAGTTCTGCAAACATGGACTAGCCCACGAGACTACGTTATGCAACTTTTCACGCGTCGCATTGTCGTGCTTTTTACCTCTTAATTACTCGACTTCAATGAGCCTCGACTCCAAATTTATGAGGGTCTTTGAAAGATAATGTGAGGTCATCCACCAAATTGTGAAAAAAATTAACATCTTATAATTGATATATAGTTTTTTCAATTGAACTTGTAATGTTTTATTGGTAAAACGTCACGTGAGACCGGACAAAAAAAAAACAACGTAAGACTATTGAAAAGACTAAAACTCTTGTGCATTGTTTCGCAAACAAGACTTACTCGAATTTTGGATCAGTTGTCATGCATTAATTAAGTAGTAGATTAGGGACATGGGATTGGATCATTGATCTTCCCTACCCAATTTCCTTCTTTTAACTATGTGAGAAAAAATTTGCGAATTGATAAAACTCGTGAGTCGAATTTTCCATCTCCAAAAAACACCACCTGAATCCCCTAGCGTATATCATTTAAACAAGCTTTTTACATGTAGAAGTGGACCAGAATATGGAGAAGCAGATGCTAGGGTGCATGGCCAGATAGACAGGAGAGGGAAGCTTGAATCTGGAAAAGCAAATGCTTAGACAGAGAAGAGATGGAAGGGGGTTTACAGTATCCCCTTTCAAGTGGGTGTTAATTTCAAAAACAAACCCGGTTCCTTTTCGGTCCGGTTTTAAAAAAAATTATTTAATTAATCGATGACGTGCCTTGCTGACATTGGGTGAAAAAATTATGCCACAAAGCAATTATGTTAAATCTAACTATTAAAACTGCGACAACTTTATCGAGACAATTCAAACTTTAAAGACTAAATTTAAAGGGACCTAATTATTTAGAGAAAATAAATGATTAAAGACAATTAAATTAAAAAAAAGTATGGTTGAGAATCCAATGTTAACCAAAAAAAGAAAAACGTGGAAAAACAGGAACATTAAGATTTACGTGAAAAATTCTTTTGGGGAATAACTACTACGATCATGAGAGAAATTCACTAATAAAAAATCAATGTATAATGAGTTTTGTGATTCAAATATATATTTGTACACTAAACCAGAATCATAATCCTACTCAAAACGAAATTCTTAACATGGAAGAATCGATCTGACACAATTAGAATTCAGGTCACACATAATCAAACATAAAAAGTCAAAATTTTAGTTCGGAGAGAGAACCAAAGAGATGATCATTTCTCTAGGATGAGTCCCTAACTTCATATTTTCAGCTCGTTTAAAAAATGAGTCGACTCAACTTAACTCAACTTGTTAGCTCATTAATACGAGAGTTTCTTAACTTAGCTGAGCTCGTTTCACAATTTGGTGTTACCGTTGTCGAAGAAATTATAGTAATTTCTTGTAGATTTGCTCTCCATATACAATTCATAATTTAATTTAGGGTAAAGTACAATTTGACCCCCAAATTATGTTGAAAATAATAATTTTCACCGTAAACTTCGATAATGGTAAAAAAAACAATCGTAATGTATGGATAATGAGTAATTTATCCTCTACCTTGCTATTTTTCGTTGAAATGACACATTTTCATCACGTGCCCTATTTTACTACTAGATATGTCCCTCGCCCTCGCCCTCGTCCTCTTTCTCTCTCCTTCCCTCTCTATTCAAGAGAACTCTCTCTTCACTCCACATTCTCCCTTCATTTCACTAGAATCCCATTTCCATATTGCTCAAGTCAGAAAATACCAAAAGAAGAAGGTAGCTATTTTCCTTCAACCCAACCACTCAACTTAATCTGATTCTTTCGCCTAAAGTTGATTAACTCCTCTGCCAGCCCTATCTACGGCACAGCTTGCAAGACGACTTCACACCTCACAGACTCGGTTGAGAACCGCATCAGAATTCAAACACCCACTTGCTGCGACCTCCACTCCTAATGCAAACTCAAATGAAATCAGTAGAGGAAAAGGACTTAAATGATATGAAAAAGAGATTCTCTGGAAGTGAAATAGAGGGAGAATGTGGAGTGAAGAAAGAGTTCTGGAGTTACTGTTGATTGGTAACATAGGGAAGGAGAGAGAAAGAGAGCGATGTCAAAGGGCATATTGAGTAGTAAAATAAGGCACGTGACGAAGATGTGTTATTTTAACGAAAAATAGCATAGTAGGGAATTAATTGTACATTATTCATCCATTACGGTTGTTTTTTGCCATTATCAAAGTTTATCATGAAAATTGTCATTTTTACCCTAGTTTGAGAGCCAAATTGCACTTTACCCTTTAATTTATTATAAAACAAAAATTGAAGAGTTAAGTAAGTAGGAATTATCCGAGTAAGATTCAATTTTTACTAATTGCGGATTAAATACTAAAAGTTGGATAATCTTCTCCTAATCCAAAATGATTAGATGCTTTGAATGAAGCGTGTAGGTCCCACCTTCTAATTCCAACAAGTCTTCAACTCTCTGCTCTTCTTCCTCAAATCTCATCTGCTCCTCCGTCGGAAACTCCGAAGCTCAACTCAGTTCAGCTCCTGCTTTCTTCTGCTCTGTCTTTCAAACGACATCTGGACTATTCTCTACCATCCATGCTCATCTTCTTCTCCGTGTATGGCCTCTAGATTTACCACGACTCAATTCCAGATTTGTTCTTGTGTTCCTTTCTCTGTTGCGATTTCTGATAATTTTGTCTGTTTGTGATGCTCGTTTTCGTTCATTCGCCGCTTAATTTTATTATCTGCTACTACTTGATATTCCATGCTTGATTAGCGAGTATAGTGCTTTGTTGTATCAATCACTTGGTCGTTAATTTCTCAGTAACATACGCATTGGGTTTTGACTCACCTTGGAAGACTGGCTTGCAACATTGCCCAAGCGAGCAACTAGGAGAGATGTTTAATTGTTTCTATTAGGCATTATGTTTGGGCTGTTTGAGCTTAATTCTGTTGCTTGGTATTTGCCTGTGCTTAGTAGATCATTCCATGTTTGTCTTGGAAAAGTATTTAATGAGATGCTTTCATCATTTCCTCACAAGAGTGTTTATATGCTGTTTTATGAACGCTATGGTTAAAATGTGTAGTTTGCATTTGCAATTTCTTTTTGTCTCAGATTCGAGCGCATAAGATAGAAAAACTGTGAGTGCGGTGGGTGGATCTCCCATGCTTAGCTAGGTTTCAACATCAAATTTGTCATCTAGCTCAGCCAAAAGGTGTTTGACAAATATGGGTCATCCTCAACGTAGGTATGGAAAGAAAAACACACTTTATTGCGAGAATGATACTTTTTTTGTTTGTTTGTTTTTTGTCTGTTATAATGTCTTAGTTTCTTTTTCATTGGTCTTCCACTGCTAGTTCTTCGTACTTTGACACTCTCCAAATCGCAACACAATACGTGAGACATTTTTCTTTGCTACTGCAGTGGAAATTCCAGAGTAAGTATTGAAGTAATGCGTCTTCTCATCACAGCTTTTTTCGGAGGTGTTTTTGGTTTCTTTCTGGGAGTATCCTTTCCAACGCTTGCTTTAACTCAGGTTCACTTTTTTCTTGACCTGAAAATTTAGAAAACGTTTCTATATATTGATCCATTTTTCTTTATTCGCGAAGAGTGAATATTTTCTTTATGAAATCTGGTTAGATGAGCTTTCCATCTGGCATGTTTCCTTCTATTGATCTCACATACATGGAGGATAAGTACTCAGGCCTGACAACCCAAGCGCTAGTGAATGCCTGGTCTTCTCTGAAGGGTGACAAAGGAAGCTCTTTGCATTTTTACAGCCTTAACAAAACAAAGGTATTCTTCTGTGCATCGGTGAGAATTATGGAAATGTGAGTTTTATCATTGAGATTAGATAAATATGATTGGTGATCATGGAGAATAGTTTCAAAAAGCATGGAATGGTCGAGTTTCCACACATATAACTTTTAATTTTACTTTGTATGGAGAAGCCATCCTGTTGTTATTTAGTTAACTTTTGGCTATATTCTTGATGTCTTTTAAATAAGTGACCGTGTTGATGATTCTCTACATAATTTCTTGAGTATTCCCCCTTCATCATAATGTATAGATTTTATGTATTCATGTCTTCCTATTTCATGGGTTTAGGAGTAGCTTGCTAGAAAATATGTAGTTGACTGATGCAGCTACCTTATCTATTAAAATGTGGAATGGCACAATGGTTAAATGCTAGCCTTTAACTCTTAAAGTTTCTTCTTTTCATTGTGATGCAGATATGGGTTCCAACAAATCCTCGAGGGGCTGAAAGGCTACCCCCTGGTATTGTTGTATCCGAGTCAGATTTCTACCTCCGCCGACTGTGGGGTCGGCCAAGTGAGGTGTCTATTCCCTGCAAAGCTTTGATATCTCATTTGACTTTTAGTTTTTCGAAGTCAAAAGACATCTCCTATTAAAGTGGATATTTTAAATAAGAGTTACATGAGTGGCCCTTCATAGTGGGGCAAATTAATAGTGAAAGCAAGTAGTAGTTGATACAAATTGAATTACTACTTTTTGAAGACATAATTTACATCTATGGAGAGAAATGGTTAATTTGGATATACTTTTCTTGTTGTTTACTGTTATCACTTGCTAAAAAATACGGTTGAGTAATGAACTGGTTTTAAAAATACAAGAAACTAGTAGTTCCACATATCTATGTGAATGTTTTGTTAAATTTTCCTTGTTTGGATCATCGTCATGATTGATATGAACGTCACCACATTTTCCTTAGTTTTATTGTGTTGGTATATTGACTTTAAGAGCCATGTTACTTAGTTATTGCTGAAAAAACGTACCAATTGATTTTTATCTGAATTGAGTCATTTGGTTGATGGAGTTGGCATTTGCAGGACTTACCCATCAAACCAAAGTATCTGGTGACCTTTACTGTGGGTTATGATCAGAAAAAAAATATTGATGCTGCCGTGAAAAAGGTTTGTGCAGTCTCTTTATGAATTATTGTTGATATATCTACTTTTATAGTCTGAATCCATTTTGACAGTTCTCAGAAAACTTCACAATTTTGTTGTTTCACTATGACGGGCGGGTGAGTGAATGGGAGGAGTTTGATTGGTCAAAGAAGGCTATCCATGTCAGTGCTCGGAAGCAAACAAAATGGTGGGGGATAAGCATCTAGAATAAATATTTAATATATTAAATCAGGTCGACTTTTGCATCCAATAATTAAATATTTTCTTTTTGTTTTCCATCATTGTTTAAAGGTGGTTTGCCAAACGTTTTCTGCATCCTGATATAGTAGCAGACTATGACTACATCTTTATCTGGGATGAGGATCTAGGTGTAGAACATTTTAATGCTGAGGAGTAAGTTTGAAATTTCAATTACTCACTTAAATCAGGTACAAATTATTTGGACGAACTTCAGACTCAGTATCTTTTCTTGTAGATACTTAAAACTCGTTAAGAAACATGGTTTGGAGATATCGCAGCCTGGTTTAGAACCAAATCAAGGGTTAACATGGCAAATGACAAAAAGGAGAGGTGACAGCGAGGTTCACAAGTAAGATCATTATTCTTTTGCCATTAATCTTCGTTTATGCAAAACTCAAAAATGTATCCATTTTGTTTTTGATCTACTCATCGCTCAATCACGTACTTTTCGTTTTCCAAATACAGGGACACAGAGGAAAAACCGGGTTGGTGCTCTGATCCACATCTGCCTCCTTGTGCAGCGTCTGTATTCAAAACCCATGAAACCAGCTGCTATGTTCTTCTAAACTAAATTTTTTTTGCTGACTAATTGAGATATTCTCTGCCTTGAATATCTGTGCAGGTTTGTCGAGATTATGGCCACTGTGTTTTCCCGGAAGGCATGGCAATGTGTTTGGCACATGATTCAAGTACCAATTGTTTTTTTGTTAACATTTCAAGTTTTTTTCCTCTTTGGTTGTTTGAAATTATAACCTGCTTTGCAGAATGACTTGGTGCATGGATGGGGCCTGGATTTTGCTCTCAGAAAATGCGTAGAGGTTAAAAGTCAAACCTCGTGTAATTATTAGTTTCCTTGTTACTCTCTCGATTAATAAATATATTCTCTGTTGAACGTTTTTTGAGCAGCCTGCTCATGAGAAAATAGGAGTTGTAGATGCTCAGTGGATTGTTCATCAAAGCGTTCCTTCACTTGGAAACCAGGTAAACCTTGTCTCTCCCTCCCCTTTTTTCCTATTGTAATTGTATGTGTCAGGCCAACTTTCTCGCACTTCAAGTACCAAGTAAAAATGTGGCCATGAGTGGACTGGTACCTTCAAATTTATCCAGTAACAAATCCAACGCAAATGGGATGACTGTTTAAATGGCTAAACGACCATTTGCTCATCTTTGAAATTGTTCTCTGCTTTCTTCTAACAGGGGCAAGAAGAGATTGGGAAGGCACCCTGGGAAGGGGTATGAGTTCAACTCTCTCTCTCTCTCTCTCTCTCTCTCTCTCTCTCTCTCTCTCTCACAGTGAAGAATGGATGATGAGGTTGGAACTTTGATGTAGGTAAGAGAGAGGTGTAGAAAAGAATGGGCATTGTTTCAAGATAGATTGGCAAATGCAGAGAGGACATATCATGATTCAATGGGACTTGATTTCCCTAATTCAACACTTGGGTGAGTTCATGTTCGTGGAACAGAGACTATATCCTTACTTTATTGCCTTCTTTCCACTCTGTAAATACCAAATTTATTGATCAAAGTGAATCCCTGGCCTTGGCCACTTTTTCAATCATGTCAAATGCTACTCTTTTGGTCAATACAATTAAATTTTTGAGTACTCATAGCTTAGTGTTTACAACAAACGCTTTGAATAGATCAAAGAAGATAATTGTTGTCCTTGAAGAATTGCAAATTAAGCATAACTCTGCCTTCAAGAAGACAGCCAGATATTCAACAAGTTAATGAGGCTTCAACACAGTTCATAATTTACAATCTATGTTCTGATACACTAGAATTATACGACATTCTACTAATTTACAGAAGATTTGGATCAGAAATAACAAGGCATTAAAACCTTGGACGTAAATCAAAAACCGAAGCAATCTGATAGGATTCCTACCCTTTGCTAAGAACAATCCACAATACACAGAAATATCCTACCCTTTGCTAAGAACAATCCACAATACACAGAAATATCAACCAGAAAATGATAGCATTCCACAAACCATAAACCAGAAAACAATACTACGCAAGGGATGTTCGAGAGTCCCGCTTCTCTCCACTTTCTCACAGATTCCTTCCCCGTCTCTCTCTCTCTGCCGTTTCTCTATAACTGCCTCCTCTTAACAGAATTATAATTCCCTTCCCCATTTTACCCTTCCTCACCATAATAAAGTAACAACATTAAAACATAATTAAGAGAAATAAGAGAAAACGTATCTAAGCCTTGTTAGAGTCCTTCTTCCTCCTTACATATGTGAATTTCAAAGGTGGGTTCCTATCAATAATCGCCGCCCAAACTTTGACCTTGTCCTCAAGGTTGAATTCCGGAAATTGAGCGGTGATGACATCAACATACTCCCAAGTGGCGTCCTCCGACGATTGCCCTTGCCATTGAATAAGGATTTCCCCTCTAGTGTGGATACCATCGGTACTAGGGTGGACGTTCAACACATTACCTGGTGCCACTTGGAGTTCCATATCTTCCGATAAAGTGGTAGGTAGTGTAGAAGATGCCTCGATGACACCTAGTTTGCGGCACAACTGTGATACATGAAATACATTATGGATGCGTGCGGTCTCTGGTAGTTGTAATTTATATGCCACTTGACCCACCTGCGCCACGATCTGATATGGTCCATAAAAACGAGGGCTTAACTTTGCATTTCGTTTCTTAGCCAAAGAACGCTGTCTGTAAGGTTGCAACTTCACAAACACCCACTCCCTTTCATTGAACGTCACCTCTTGACGTTTGCCATCGGCTATCTCCTTCATACGTGCTTGGGTGCGAGAAAGGTGAATCTGTAATTCCGTAATAATGGCATCCCTCTCCTGTAAGGAGTCCTCTAGAGACTGGACCACTGAATCTCCTGTGCCTACTCGAATAAGGGGGGGTGGATCCCTGCCATAAACTGCTTTAAATGGAGATATCTGAATGACAGTGTGGAAGGAAGACTTATACCAACATTCGGCCCATGCAATCCATTTAGCCCACGATGACGGTTTGTCTGATACGAAGCATCGTAAATAAGTCTCCAGAGATCGATTAACTACCTCTGTTTGCCCATCCGTCTGAGGGTGATAGGCTGAGCTCCGGTGTAATGTCGTACCCTGTAATTTGAATAACTCCTTCCAGAAAATACTCAAGAAAACCTTGTCACGGTCGCTAATAATTGAACAGAGAAACCCATGTAAACGAACAATTTCCTTAATGAACAAGGTCGCCACTGATTGAGCTGTAAAGGGGTGCTTAAGGGTCATAAAGTGGGTATACTTACTTAACCGATCGACAACCACCAAAATGGTATTGTATCCCTCTGAACGAGACAAGCCTTCCACGAAATCCATAAAGACATCTTCCCATATTAAGGCTGGAATTGGTAGGGGCTGCAAAAGCCCGGCTGGAGACAAAGCTTGATACTTATTACGCTGGCTTATATCACAAGCAGCCACAAATTTCCGCACACAGTTACGCATTCCCGTCCAAAAGAACTCTGCAGCTATACGTTGGAAGGTTTTAAATCCTCCTAAGTGCCCCCCTATTGGTGAACCATGGAATTTGAGGAGTAACGATGGAATCAAAGCCGAAGTTGGAGCCAATACTAACCGCCCCTTATAATACAATCGACCATTCCGTAGGGAGTAACCTGGTGGGGCCTCATCTTGATGCTGAAGGAGGGACAAAATGTCAGATAATTCCTTGTCTGCCAAAATCTCCTTCTAAATTTCCTCCCATGACAGAAGGGTCGTAAATGATAATGTGGCAAGTGTAGAGGTAGCTGGTCTCCGAGATAAGGCATCAGCTGCCTTGTTTTCCAACCCAACTCTGTACTGGATTTCAAAATCATACCCCATAAGTTTTGTGAGCCATTTCTGATGTTCTGTGCTTACGAGACGTTGTTCCATCAAGAACTTGAGACTGCGCTGATCAGTACGAACAATAAAATGGCGCCCCAGCAAATAAGGTCGCCATTTGAGGATGGATAAGACAATGGCCCGTAACTCTCGTTCATACACTGATTCTAGCTGTGCTCGTGTAGATAACACTTGGCTGAAGTAAGCGATGACCCGCCCAACTTGCATTAGCACCGCTTCTATACCACTGCCTGATGCATCGGTTTCTAGCACAAAAGTCTTGGAAAAATCAGGTAGCGCGAGCACCGGAACTGTGGTCATAGCTACCTGTAGCCGACGAAAAGCTTCTTCAACTATTTCTGACCAAACAAATGCGTCCTTCTTAAGGAGAGAAGTGAGTGGGCCAGCTATCTTGCCATATCCCTCTATAAATCGGCGATAATAGCCTGTCAAAACCAAAAAACCCTCTCAACTCTTTTAGATTGCGCGGTATAGGCCATGTTAACATGGTCTCTACTTTAGCTGAATCGACTGCCACACCCTCAGCCAAGATGATATGACCCAAATACTTCAACCTTGGCTGGGCAAAGAAGCACTTAGAAGAGTTCGCATATGACCCAAATACTTCAACCTTGGCTGGGCAAAGAAGCACTTAGAAGAGTTCGCATGTAGCTTGTGTTGTAAAAACCCGGTTTTGGGTCAAGACAAATTTCATAACTTCACGACTTGTTTATACCTTTACACGTGAAAACTAAGGATATATCTTTTTTTTTTAAAGAAAACTCGTGGACATTTAACTCAGGCATCAACTGATATTCCGAGGGGGTTGATACTTCAGGACCCCAGAATATAAATCTTTCATATATCAGACATCATATTAATCCTCAGAGTTGGACGACATAATTCGGGAACAATCTTGATCACAAGATCGATCAACTTAATTGTCCACAGACTACTTTGACACTTTCGTCCACAGACTGTAAACATTATCGCTCTCTGGTCGAGTGGCTTCCTCGTCCACAGACCATGTGACTTTATCGTTTGTCCACGTGACTTCATTACTCACGGGTTACATAAACCCATCGTCCACAGACAAACGTCCATAGACTCACTTAAATTTATCGTCCACAGACCACGTAACTTTATCGTTAATAGACCACGTGACTTCGTTACTTACGGGTTAAACAGACCCATCGTCCACAGTTTTACTTAAATTTATCTTCCATAGACCACGTGACTTTATCGTCCACGGTCCATGTGACTTCAACACTCCCAACTTTGAACAACAACATTAGACGACAACTTTGGACGACAACTTTGGACGACTGTTTTCACTTATCAAATCCTACCTCAACTATGGACGATGACTCATTCATAATTTTGGACGACTGTCTTTACTTACAAAACAGAACACATAGACAACCGATCAATCGCCCTCCCTGGCGAACGTTCGGCTAACTCTCTGGAACTGATTCTATAAATATTCTCACATCTCATTTCATATAAAAACCATTTTACTCATAAAAGAAACATAGTGTACGTAGCGGAAGACTTAAGAGAACAGACAGAAAACCTTAAATCTTAAAATCCTTTATAACACATAAACATCAAGATTCTTTTCTACTTATACTTCCATTTTTTTTTAAATCATGACAGACTAAGAGCACCTCGGGTCCAATCGCTTCCCAGCCACAAAATTCCCTTCACGAGTACCATCCAGCAACCTTCTTAGACGTTATCACTTGGATTGAAATCCTCACCTTCCAATTCGTCACCTACATCATAAGGTTCAAACTATAAGCCTAATACTTAGTAAGAAGTGCAACATATACATAAATACTCATGAATGCATACTCAATAAAATCATGTTCAGGTTCTTTATTCAAATCATGGGAGTCATATTCATGTTCGTATTCTTAATCATATCGTGGGAATCATATTCTTGTTCATCGTTCACATATCATGGATTAAGGAGGGGATCGTGCTGGAGGGCAGGCAGAGTGCGTGTACTTTGCTCTTCAGGCAGAAATCTTGGTCCATTTCTGGACAGTGACTTGGACAAACCGCCCCAACCCTCACTTAATCATACTTGCATACATTTCATATTATTATCTTATTCATAAAAGAAACATGCACATAAAATATTTTCGTATACTTGGAAGATAAATCATGATGCATGGATTATGTATGCATAACAGAACTTCACACTAGAGAAAACTCAGACATTCAGCATATGTCATGGTACAGATCATGAACTTCAAAGCATTATCCTTAAGATCTTCCTAACGTCCTCGTGATGTAGGGCCCTAATGGCCAGAATCCTAATACATTCACTTACCTGGCTTCCTTAGCAATCCGTGCACTTCCCTTACATCTTCTTCACCTAGAGCATTTCACTTTACAATGTTAAATATATTCTGAATAATGTAAACTCAAAGCTGGTAAAATCTTAATTAAAGAAATCATCATAAAATCTAGTTTAAACCTCTAAGTCGTTTAGTCGAGCACCTTGTGTGCGTAGCTTAATCTTCACTAGCATTGATGACATTAGTGTGCTAAAACTACCAGATTCATACCAATGTCAGATTTTCAAACTTAACATCAACAACATCTAGAATCCTATCACCAATGCCATAAATCAGAAAACTCAAAATACTATCATTATTCTAACATCGGTCGATTCTCAATCTTCAAACATCAACCAATAATCGTCCTTAAATCGAAGACTTAATGAGTGAATCGCTTAAATCTTACATAGAGCTTAAGATTTCGGGAAGAGTGGAGGAAGAGCTTATCAATGGCGGAGGAAATCGCCTGGAGAGGAAAAGTCGGCTACAGAAGAGGTTTAAATGAGGTTTTAAATTTTCCTTTTTCTATTTATAACGATTCAAATCAACTTTAATTACAATCTTGCCACTAAACCTACTTTTCTTTTGAAATCAACTTATTCCATAAATCATTCCATAATAAAACACAGGATAAATACCTGACCAAGGTGCTGGTTGTTACATGTGCTGTCGTAAAACTGTTGATAAGTGTGTATTTTACACACTTATTTATACTCTGCATATTTGATTTGATAAGTTTCTCTCAAGTGATTGAAGGAATTTGATCAATTTTGTGCAAAGTTTGCAGCAATTATAATTAGAACAGGAACAAGAGAATAAAAGAAAATGGAAGCTGAAGAGAAGAAAAGAATGGAGCACCTGCTGAGCGATCAATTGGAAGCCATTGATCGCTTGAAAAGTGACGAATTTAGAGAAACAAGGCAGCGATCGATTTCTATAAAATTACCTTGCAACGATCGATCTCCATGGGTATGCAGCGATCGATTTCTCAAGATATGCATCACCTGATCACAACATGTGCCAAGCAATTACCCAAGAGCAGCAGCGATCGATTTCTATGCTTGACAGAGATCGATCGCCACATACATTTACATAAGACAACAGCGATCACTTGAAAAAGGAAGCAGCGATCGATCTCTGTGAATTGCAGAGATCGATCGCCACATATGCTACAAAGAAATGCCGCGATCGATCTCTACAACTGCTAGAGACCGATCGCTATGTTATATTGCACAGAAAAGAGGCAGCGATCAATTCCTATAAACTACAGAGACCGATCGCTGCCACACATTTATAGAAGATGGAGCAAAAGATTGCAGCGACCGTGCGCCTTACAAAGACAGCGACTGATCGCTCACCAAATCTTATATGGAAAGACAACGTGTTTTAATTTGAGCCATCGATCCGAAGCGATATTAAATCCTAGCCGTTGCTTGATTGAAAGACGTCAATAAATAACAAGAGCAGACCTAAAAATTGAGAGAGATCCTGGAGATCCTGGAGTCGGCAGAGAGCACTTCCGCAGCGATTCTTGGCGAGAGGGGCGATTTTTATTTTAGTTTTTTCTTTTCTTTTCTTTTTATTTCACTATTTCATTATGCAACTATTTAGGACGATTGTTTATTTATCTTTTAGCATGAACTAAACTTCTCGTTCTAGGGTTTCGACGTAACTTTACTATGATTATTTATTTTTCTTGATTCAAGTATTTAATTTTCTGTTTCTGTTCTGTGTTGAGTAATTTATTCTGAACGTAATGCTTAGGTTTGCTTGATCACCAAAACTAAGAACTTTAGGGTTGATTCGGGATGCGAGAGCGGAGAATTTAACCATGCACTGAATATTTTGCCTTAAAAAGGATCCTAGGCTAGAGATAGTTAGGACGTTTGAGTGGTAATATAATTTCTTGTTCCTAATGTATTCAATTAATTCTCAGGATTAGAGACCGAGAGGTGATAATTCGTTAGTTGAATAAGTTTGTCTTTGCTCGAGAGAGATTGATAAATATTTTCGTGAAATTGCCATCAACACATAGAAATAGGATTTAATTACTTGAATTAGGGCTAATAAATAGGATTAGTTAAGTGAAATCGGAACCCTAGATTTTCTCATCATATAATCTTACTTCTTTATTTTTAAATCTTTTATTTAAATTGCTGCTTAATTTTATTTGAATTATTATTTTAGTTTTACAATCTAAATCACAAAAATTATTATTTCTTTTCAAATTAAACTAAAATTTAGATACTCAATATTTAACATAATTATTCCTCGTGGGATCGACACTCGTACTTATACACACTTTATTACTTTTGCGACACGTGCACTTGCGTATACGATTTTTCGCAACAAGTTTTTGGCGCCGTTGCCGGGGAATTAATTTTGTTATTATTGAATTATTTGATTTTAGTTTATATTTGAATTTTATTTTGCTGCTAGGCTTAAATTATATTATTTGCACATTACAGGTGTATGCGAAAATTAGGTACTGCCAACCTAATCCCTCTCGACGCTGAAATTGAACGAACTTGTCGCCGAAATCGAAGGGAAACAAAACAAACAATTATGGCAGATGATCAAAACGCAAATCTACAACAGAGGGTTGAAGTGGCAGAGGTCGGACGACGAACTTTGCTCGATTATGTTATGCCATCCATGGACGGGATTCAATCAGCAATTCGAAAACCGGCAATCACGTGCAATAATTTTGAAATAAAGCCGGGAACCATACAAATGATGCAGCAGTATCAATTCTTTGGTCTGCCTAACGAGGATCCAAAAGATCATATTGCAAGCTTCGTTGAGGTCTATGACACATTTAAATATCATAATGTTTCTGATGATGCTGTTAGACTTAGGTTGTTCCCCTTTACACTAAGAGATCGCGCTAAGAACTGGTTAAACTCCTTACCCCCGAATACAATTACAACGTGGAATGAATTGGTTCAGAAATTTCTATCCAAATTCTTTCCCTTTGAAAAGATGGCAAGACTTCGCAACGAGATCACCAATTTTACTCAATTCGATGGTGAGACAGTTTATGAAGCATGGGGCCGATTCAAGGAACTTTTACGAAAATGCCCCCAACATGGTCTACCACAATGGATGCAAATACAGACATTCTTCATCGGCCTATCACCTTCTACACGGACTCTTGTCAACTCTGCAGCTGGTGGGTCACTATTATCTAAGACAGAAGTGGAGGCATTCAACCTGTTAGAGGAGTTATCCCTCAATAATGATCAGTGCCCGGTTGAACGTCAGATTTTGAGAAGGCAGTCAAATACCCCAGAAATGGAAGCAATTAAAGCATTAACTACACAAATCGCATCTCTCACTCGACATATTCAAGGAAACCAAACTCCAGTTAATGCAATCCATTCCCCGATCATGCAATGTCAATGGTGCCAAGGACCACATGAAAGTGAACACTGTCAGCAAGGGAACCTAATGGCTAGTAGTTCATCTGAACAGGCCCAATACGTGGGAAATTATAATAGACCGACGAATCAAAATTCAGGTAACTACTATAATGGGGGGCGCAACAACCATCCAAACTTCTCATGGAAGAACCCGAACAACGCCATTCAGATGCCTCAAGCTAACCAACCAGGACCTCCCTTCCCAGAAAGAAAATCTAATTTAGAAGATTTAATCGCCAAGATGGGAGAGCGCACCAGTAATATGATTGCTGAAATGGGGGAACACACAAACAAATTTATGGCTGAAACACGAACAACCCTGCAGAACCAGTCGGCTCAAATTCGAAGCTTAGAGACACAAATGGGCTAGATGGCAGCTGCACTAAATGGACGCCCACAAGGTACATTGCCCAGTTCTACTGAAATCAACCCCAGAGAACAATGCAATGCCATTACACTTAGGAGTGGAAAAGTGATTGAAAATTGTACTAAGGAAAATAAGAAAGTGGTCGCACATGACGGAGTGCATTCGTCATCATCCGAGTCCACACCAAAGGATCAAGAGCTACTGGAAGCCCCACCTCAGATTCCAAAGGAGATCCTCTCAAAAGTTCCTTTTCCACAAAGACTGAAAAATGTGAAGCTTGATAATCAGTTTTCTAAGTTTCTTGATATCTTCAAAAAGCTCCACATCAATATTCCATTCGCAGAGGCACTCGAGCAAATGCCTAAATATGCAAAGTTTCTGAAAGACATCTTGTCTCATAAATGGAAAATTGACAAATATGGCACGATCGCTTTGACTGAGGAATGTAGTGCCATTGTTCAACGGAAGCTTCCACAAAAATTGAAAGATCCGGGAAGTTTCACCATACCATGTGCAATTGGGGAGTCCATTTTTGAGCGGGCATTATGTGATTTGGGTGCTAGTATAAATTTGATGCCGCTATCTATATTTCGTAAGCTGGGTATTGGTGAAGCAAAGCCCACCAGTGTAATCCTACAGATGGCCGATCGCTCTATAAAACATCCGTATGGGGTGATTGAAAATGTCCTTGTCAAAGTCGACAAGTTTATTTTTCCCGCTGATTTCTTGATTCTCGATATGGACGAAGACCGAGGCATCCCGATAATATTAGGTCGACCATTTTTAGCAACAGGGGGAGCTGTTATTGATCTAAGAAAAGGAGAGCTCAAATTGCAAGTATATGATGACGAGGTGACATTCAAAGTATATAAATCTATAAATTACCCAACAGCTAGCAATGAGCCAATTGTCGATAATATGCCAGACAAAGAGCTTCCTGAAATTGATAAATTAGTAAACAGAAAAAGAGCGAAGCCGTATCTTAACGGGGTTTTTCAGAATGATACAACTATTATTCTCCGTGCACCAGATTAGCAAGAGGCTTACAACGTCAAGCTGATGACGATAAAACAAGCGCTTGGTGGGAGGCAACCCACCCAAGTATCCTTTTTAGTTCGTTATTTCAATTTTTGTTTGCTTTAATTTTATTTATTTTTATTTTTTTATTTTTATTTTATTCTATTTTATGTTTATTTTTTATTATGCAAAAAAAAAAAAAAAAAAAAAAAAACACAAAAAGGTTCTTGATCGATTGCTCCTTCAACCGAAGCGCCACCACACTGCTACCGGGCCCCACACGAGGTACACTATCCCCTTTCTTATTTTTCGCGTATGCCTTGTTTACATTGGGGACAATGTTTATTTCAAGTTTGGGGGGGTGTAAGTCTGCTTAATATTATGAAGTCTGCTTAATATTTTGAAATTCTATGGTATGATTATTTATTTCATTGGTTCAAAGTGTCGATGATTGCACCTTTGATTGATGCCTGTTTTAACTTCTGAATAGATTCTGAGATAATATGATTTGTGATAGTAACATTGATTGGAGTTTAGGAAGTTAGACTTGTTTGTGTGGAAATGTTCATTCTTATTTAAATTTAGCTGATAATGATATAAATTGTTGTCTTGAGATCGAGAGCCTAAACACAGTAAGGGAGTGCTTGAGTGTAAACACTGAAAGGGAGTGGGCTCCATTTAAATTTAGTAAGTGATTAGTGAGTATTAAATTGTTCGTGGTTTTGCCCTGCATTCATGAATACAAATTGTGATTTTTGCAGAAATAAGAGAATGACTTAGGCCATTTTTGAATCGTTTGAGCTTTTATTGACATACCTCATTTGTGTCATTTAAATGACACCCTTAGTCTCCTATTTGAACCTTTCTTTACCACTATTTTGTCAACCCTAATTTAGCCTACCCTGAAATTATTTTGACTATCCTGTTTATTGAGCACAGGGTTGTGGGTACATTTTATGGGGAGAGTTGGCGAAAGTAGTGGTGAGAATCAGAACTAATTCTTTTGTCAATTGTCTAAGTTGTTAGTATTTTGAGATTCTATTTATTCCTCTTTTATGTTTTTCAGTGATTAAAGTTGTGAAAAAAAAAAAAAAAAAGTTATTGAAAAGTTGAATTGTTCAGTAGTAGAACAATTTCTTATATGCTATTTAATTTGTTATTATTGTTATTATTTATATTTTATGTTTGTTAGTAAAGACATTGGCAAAGGAGTTGGTTTTGAAAAATAAAGAGTGAGACAAGTTTGGGGGGATTATTGAGTTAACTGATTAGAAAAGAGTTCAAGTGAGTGTAAGGAGTGAGGGTGGCATAAGGATGGATTGTGCTCTAGAGTTTCGCTTGAATCCAAAAATTTCCTACCTTATAAACCCGGCCTTACATTACAAGATTAATTAAAGACCTATCGAATTTTATTCTGTTTATTCATATTTGTTATTAGTGAATAATGGGCAAGACTGATGAACAATAAGAGTGGATGGAGTGACCCTGAGAGGTATTTTTGATGTCCCTTCTCATAAGATACAGTTATAGATCTATCAGTTAAACGAGAATGAGTTTGAGCATGTACACACACAAGAATTTCTGATTAAGTTTCTCTCAATGTGATATCATGAGTTGTATTATTGAAAGTGTTTATTTAGATGGTTTATTTGCATGCAAATATCAAGCTGAGACGAAATACTGCAAACTATGATTTAGATAATTCTACCATGGAAATTTTAAATATTTTGCAGACTTAAAATTTTAGAAAATTCTGGATAAACTTTGCTAGTTTTCTATGCTTATATTTGTTCGCTTGAGGACAAGCTTTCATTCAAGTTTGGGGGTGTGATAAGTGTGTATTTTACACACTTATTTATACTCTGCATATTTGATTTGATAAGTTTCTCTCAAGTGATTGAAGGAATTTGATCAATTTTGTGCAAAGTTTGCAGCAATTATAATTAGAACAGGAACAAGAGAATAAAAGAAAATGGAAGCTGAAGAGAAGAAAAGAATGGAGCACCTGCTGAGCGATCAATTGGAAGCCATTGATCGCTTGAAAAGTGACGAATTTAGAGAAACAAGGCAGCGATCGATTTCTATAAAATTACCTTGTAGCGATCGATCTCCATGGGTATTCAGCGATCGATTTCTTAAGATATGCATCACCTGATCACAACATGTGCCAAGCAATTACCCAAGAGCAGCAGCGATCGATTTCTATGCTTGACAGAGATCGATCGCCACATACATTTACATAAGACAACAGCGATCACTTGAAAAAGGAAGCAGCGATCGATCTCTGTGAATTGCAGAGATCGATCGCCACACATATGCTACAAAGAAATGCCGCGATCGATCTCTACAACTGCTAGAGACCGATCGCTATGTTATATTGCACAGAAAAGAGGCAGCGATCAATTCCTATAAACTACAGAGACCGATCGCTGCCACACATTTATAGAAGATGGAGCAAAAGATTGCAGCGACCGTGCGCCTTACAAAGACAGCGACTGATCGCTCACCAAATCTTATATGGAAAGACAACGTGTTTTAATTTGAGCCATCGATCCGAAGCGATATTAAATCCTAGCCGTTGCTTGATTGAAAGACGTCAATAAATAACAAGAGCAGACCTAAAAATTGAGAGAGATCCTGGAGATCCTGGAGTCGGCAGAGAGCACTTCCGTGGCGATTCTTGGCGAGAGGGGCGATTTTTATTTTAGTTTTTTCTTTTCTTTTCTTTTTATTTCACTATTTCATTATGCAACTATTTAGGACGATTGTTTATTTATCTTTTAGCATGAACTAAACTTCTCGTTCTAGGGTTTCGACGTAACTTTACTATGATTATTTATTTTTCTTGATTCAAGTATTTAATTTTCTGTTTCTGTTCTGTGTTGAGTAATTTATTCTGAACGTAATGCTTAGGTTTGCTTGATCACCAAAACTAAGAACTTTAGGGTTGATTCGGGATGCGAGAGCGGAGAATTTAACCGTGCACTGAATATTTTGCCTTAAAAAGGATCCTAGGCTAGAGATAGTTAGGACGTTTGAGTGGTAATATAATTTCTTGTTCCTAATGTATTCAATTAATTCTCAGGATTAGAGATCGAGAGGTGATAATTCGTTAGTTGAATAAGTTTGTCTTTGCTCGAGAGAGATTGATAAATATTTTCGTGAAATTGCCATCAACACATAGAAATAGGATTTAATTACTTGAATTAGGGCTAATAAATAGGATTAGTTAAGTGAAATCGGAACCCTAGATTTTCTCATCATATAATCTTACTTCTTTATTTTTAAATCTTTTATTTAAATTGCTGCTTAATTTTATTTGAATTATTATTTTAGTTTTACAATCTAAATCACAAAAATTATTATTTCTTTTCAAATTAAACTAAAATTTAGATACTCAATATTTAACATAATTATTCCTCGTGGGATCGACACTCGTACTTATACACACTTTATTACTTTTGCGACACGTGCACTTGCGTATACGATTTTTCGCAACAACTGTCAGTACGGTATCGAGATGGCCCTGGTGCTCCATGGAATTCCCACTGTAGACCAATATATCATCAAAAAACACTAGCACAAAACGTCGTAAAAAGGTTCATCAGGGCTTCAAACGTTGATGGGGCATTGGAGAGCCTAAATGGCATGACTAAGAATTCATAGTGGCCCTCATGTGTCCGGAAAGCAGTCTTTGGAACTGTAGGATCAGTATTGTCTAAGAGGGGGGGTGAATTAGACTTTTTAAATTAACTTAATTTTCTAAATCAATTTCTCTCTTGAATAAAGCTTATAGACTAATAGCATACAATTAAATAAAGTAAAGAGAGTGAGAAAAAATTCGACACCACAGTTTTTAACGTGGTTCGGCCAAACTGCCTATGTCCACGCTCCAAGGCTCTCCCTTGAAAATTCCTTACTTCTCCTCAACGAGAAATGCTGATCGAACTTTATGGGCTTCGATCCACAGCTTTACACAATCTTAGATTGAACTTTACGGGCGTCAATCCACTGCCTTACAGGGTTTTCAGATTTGAATCACAGATTACAATAATCTACAAACTCTCAAAACAGAATATCAAGTTTTGGAAATGAGAGATGTAGATAGAATTACAGAGTATGAATAATTTCGAGTTAGCGCTCAGCAATGAATTTTCGCAAAAAGTCCGATCTTTGTGCTCTAACCTCGGCTTAAATACTCTGTCTTAGTTTCAGCTCAGAATTGAATGCTTCTTTCTTCAAATGGAAAATGTTACCGTTGGGAAGCATCCGTACTAGATCAGGTAGCCGTTACCGTCTGTAGTTTCAAGTCGTCGTCGCCATTAAAGTTCTGGAGTTAATGCTGAAAACGACGTCACTGTAGCTTCGCGGCTATTTTGAATTCTGGCGGAAGATCATCGGTAGAAGTAGCTTTAAAACAGCTATCGGCATGAGTATCTTCAAAACGCCATCGGTAGATGCAACATGATAAGTCATCGGCAGAAGCAAGCTTTGAATTCAATCGGCAGATGCATAACAAAAATCATCGGCTTGAAGACTTCATCGGCAGATGCACACCAAAAATCATCGGCTTGAAGACTCCATCGGCAGATGTACACCAAAAATCATCGGCTTGCAAACTCCATCGGCAGATGCACCTTGAAGACTTCATCGGCAGATGCAGCTTGAAAAACGTCGGCAGATGGATTTGAAAAACGTCGGCAGATGCAACTTTCAAACTTCATCGGCAGAAGCATCTTGACATTCCATCGGCAGATGTGTCCATTGAATGCCAACGGTAGATGTGACTTGAACGCCATCGGTAGATGTCTTTATTTAAGTACTTTGCCTTTGTAGTTTAGCAATCGATTTGAGTTGTCTTCAAGTGCCATCGGCAGGAAGAACTAAAACGGCAGATGTAACTTTTGTTTACCAATTTTTCAGCCCTGTTTAAACTATTTAGCCCTGTACACTTAACTCGATTCATTAGACAACTAAAATACCCTTTTTAAGGGTATTTCCAAAAGATTAAAATCAAATGCATAATTCAATATTCTCATTTTATAAACATAATCAAATTACATACTTAACATTCAAATACATCATCAAAAACATATTTAGACTTAAACTCTATTTAAGTCAACAATCTCCCCTTTTTTGATGATGACAGATTATGAGTATAAAATTTGATTAACCATTACTCTCCCCCATAATTCTAGCTCCCCATAGCAAATGCATATATTCCAAAAACAAACAGGGAGCATACCAGAGTTTCAAAAATATGCATATATCCAGATTTTCAGATTCCCAAAATATAATAATGGCACAAAACATAGATCAAATATATTTATTTATACCATTCTCCCCCATTGACATTATCAAAAACAAACAGAGAGATAAACAAAACCAAGGCATTCAGCACACAGAGCAGAAACATCAGCAAAATGTAAGTAGAAATTAATAAAATTGTGTACCAATTGTTTACAAACAAAAACATCTATTTAAAGAAAGAGACAAAATGATTCCAGAAAGCTTGGCTAATCCAAGCAGGTACTTCAAGGTTTGAATGAAAAAATGCATCTACAAGGGCACGAAGAGAATGAATATCAAGAGGGATAGATGGTTGATAAAGCACTAAATCCTGGCATGGAGTAGGCTCTCGCTGAGGAGCAACAGAGGTAGAGGGACCTTGATACACCACCATGTCCATACATGGAGGAGGCTCGACAGAAAGACCAGCAGTAGACACATCAGGAGGAGAGAAAACAAATTTAGCCTCCTGAAGATCCAGTGACATGAAGAGCACATCTTCAGTAACTGCAGGCCTGGAAAGAGGAAGAAACCAATCTTCAAAGCAGGCCTCTGGAACACTGACAGAGCAAGATGGTTCAGGTTCTGGTTCGGGATGCAGATTGTCAATTGAGGATTTGAGTGACTCAAGTTCCCTGACAACCATGCGCCTATCAGCATCCAGTTTTTGAGACAACAAACCAAGACCGGTATCTAAATCTGTGCGTATATCTTTTTGATTCTTGGCTAGCTTGGCATCAAGAGACTGTTCAATCCTACTTTCAATGGAACTGAGAGCTGAATCGATGCGGGCAATAGAGACCTTCAACTCATTATACTGAGTCTCACTCATCGAAAATCTCCTCTGATAAGTTAGAGGAGTGGCAGGTGGTACTGAGGGAATGAGTGAGAATATTGGTACTTGAGGAGTGAGGGGGATAGGTGGAAGGGCAGGTAGTGAAGGCATCAAAAGTGCAGGTGAAGGAGGTGTAGGGATTGGGACTTGAGAAGCAGTTGGACTTGGAGGAGGTAATTGGACTGTAGGAGGTGGTTGGACTGGTGATGGAGGAGACATAGTCTGTTGGACTGGAGAGGGAGGAGCTGGAGGAAGCAGAACCGGCAAAGGAAGTGCAGGTGGAGGAGATGGAGGATTCTCTGGAAGGGGTAGGGGCACAGAGGAGGGAGTAGAGATTTTCTTTGACATAAGTGCCCATGAGAAAGGGGCTGGACGCCTTCGCACAAGAGGAGGTTGGAAGCTAGAAGCCTGAGATTGAGAAGGGGAATTATTAAATGCTGGTATCTCAGAGTCATCCCCTCCTTCAGCAGTGGACTCCTCTACCAGGCTAAGTTTTCTCTTTCCCTTTTTGGCAACTGCTTCCTTAGCAGTATTTCTCTTAGGAGCATTCACAACAAGCTCCCCAGTTCTGGTTCTCTTTATTCCCATTTTGGTCAAAGTGGTTTTGGAATAGAAACTTGTGGGCTGAAGACGGAAGGGGTCTTCATCTTCTGGAAAGACAACCTCAAGATGCATAAAAATCTTCATGAGAAGCAAATTGTAAGGAAAGGAGGTAGCTCTGGATGTCACAACCTGAATCATCCTTCGAACCACAACATATCCAAGATTGAAGGGGGCCTTTTGGTACAGTGCAAACAGAACAAAAAGCTCCATTGCACTCACCTCATCATGGTGACCACCCTTAGGGATAATATTGTATCCTATTATCTGATGAAACAACCTGGCTCTTGCAGTCAGGTGTTTGCCTTTAAGAGGATCAGGGGTATGGTTTGGGTCAAGAACTATAAGCTGTAGAAAACTAAGACCCTCAGAGGTACCAAAGAAATGGGGCTCAGAGCCGGTCATGTACTGGAAAAGGCGGCTATCTAAATGGGAGCACTCTAAAAGGGCATTAATAAATTGAGGAGTAATCTCTATATGCTTGCTATACACATAGCTCTTAATAATAGAGAAATCAGAAGTAAAACTCATATTGTTATAGAACATTCTGATTGCCTCTGGGTAATAGTACGATTCTACTTCAAATAATCCTAACAACCCAAGATCCTTCAAGGGTTATATAATATCCATTCCTGCTAAGTCATCAAAGTAAATCCCTCGACTGGGGATTAAAGTTTTGTACCTATAGTCGTCATGGTACCTTAACTCAGCAGCCTTAGAGAGAAAGAAGAGAGATGACCACTCTTTGGCACGAGGAATCTCTCGTGGAGGATGAGCTGAAATTTTGGATTTTTTCTTGGCAGGTTCCTTAGCAGCGCGAGAAGATGAACCTGGAAAATCCATTGGAGGAATAGGACTCGAGAGAGAGAGAGAACTGGTAGGGCAGGGGTTTTCAGAAAGAGCGCGAAATGTGAAGCGTCTTTGAGAAGAAACAGAGTTTAAAAGAGAATAGGGCATCGCCCGACGAGATGAAGACACACGTGTAAAACCGATTAACCTGATGGGTCACACGTGTCGGCAGATAAAGAATACATCTTCCGATTCCTACCGATAGAAATACATCTTCCGATGCCTATTGAAAAACACTGCATCTATCGATGCCCTCACAGCTAAAAACAACTCTATTACACAAGATTCACCAACAGAGAAATAACCTTAGTTTTTCTCAAACCGAATGAGACCTAGCCTTATTGTAATATTATTGAAAGTCTTTTCATCCAAAGGCTTGGTAAAGATATCAGCTAATTGATCAACAGAATTAACAAATTCTAAGGAAATATCACCTTTTTGAACATGATCTCTTATAAAGTGATATCTGACCTCTATATGCTTAGTTCTAGAATGCTTAATTGGATTTTTAGAAATGTTGATAGCACTGGTGTTGTCACACCGAATGGGAATCCTATCATAGAACAGATTATAGTCTTCTAGAGTTTGTTTCATCCAAAGCATTTGTGCACAGCAACTGCCAGCAGCAATATATTCACTCTCAGCAGTTGATAATGCAACAGAATTCTGTTTCTTAGAATACCAGGAGACTAAAGATTCACCTAAGAACTGACAGGTGTCACTAGTGTTTTTTCTATCAACTAGACTACCTGCATAATCAGAATCTGAATATCCAATCAGATTAAAAGAAGTACCATTTGGATACCATAATCCTAAATCATAAGTCCCACTCAAATATTTGAAAATTCTTTTTACAGCAGTTAAATGGGATTCTTTAGGGGCAACTTGGAATCTAGCACATAGACAGACACTAAAGAGTATATCTGGCCTACTGGCAGTCAGATATAACAAAGAACCAATCATACCACGATATTTCTTAATGTCCACACTTATACCGTTTTCATCTTTGTCCAATTTGGTTGTGGTACTCATGGGAGTTCTAGAAGATTTGACAGATTCTAGACCAAATTTCTTAAGAAGTTCCTTAATGTACTTTTCTTGTCAGAAGAAAATTCTATCAGGAGATTGGCTAATCTGAAATCCTAAGAAGAATTTTAACTCCTCCATCATACTCATCTCAAATTCACTTTGCATGAGGGAGGAAAACTCATTACACATGTTGACATTAGTTGATCCAAAAATAATGTCATCGACATAAATTTGAACTAACAGAATATCCTTATCCTTTTGCATGGTAAATAGAGTTGAGTCGGTGTTACCCTTTTTGAAATTCCTTTCCTCAAGGAAGTTCCTCAACCTATCATACCAAGCTCTAGGAGCCTGTTTAAGACCATAGAGAGATTTCCTTAATTTATAGACATGGTCGGGTTTGTCAAAAGCTTCAAAACCTAAAGGTTGCTCAACATAAACTTCTTCTGTAATAAAACCATTTAAGAATGCACTCTTTACATCCATTTGAAAGAGTGTGAAGTTTTTGTAGCAAGCAAAAGCAAGGAGCATCCTAATTGACTCTAATCTAGCTACAGGGGCAAAAGATTCCTCAAAATCAATACCCTCTTCTTGAGAGTATCCCTTAGCAACTAGTCTAGCCTTGTTTTTCACAACAATCCCATTTTCATCCAATTTGTTCTTATAAACCCATTTAGTTCCAATAATGGGATGATCCTTAGGCCGTGGAACAAGTTCCCATACCTTGCTCCTTTCAAATTGATTTAGCTCTTCTTGCATAGCTAAAATCCAATTTTCATCCAATTCGGCTTCCTCAAATTTCTTAGGCTCTATCTGAGAAATAAATGTCACATTGGCACAGAGATTCCTAAGAGAGGATCTAGTCTTAACTCCTAAAGAAGGATTACCTAAGACTTCATCTATTGGATGGTTTCTTATATACTTCCAATCTCTTGGAAGAGCAGGATTTTCATCCTTTGACAGGAATAATATCTAGGGAAGTAGAAGAAAGTTCTAAAGGTTTTTCTACTTGATGAGGGTCACTAGGCTTTTCTAAAGAAAGAGAATCCAGTTGATTATCCAAAGTATCATCCTCATTCACATTGATTGTGGGCTGAGGGGACTCATCAAAGTTAACATGAACTGATTCTTCTACCACTAGAGTTCTCCTATTGAATACTTTATATGCTTTACTGGAAAGTGAATAACCAAGAAAAATTCCAAGGTCGGATTTGGAATCGAATTTTCCTAAGTTATCCTTAGTGTTGAGAATAAAGCACTTACTACCAAAGGCTCTAAAATATTTAACAGATGGAGTTTTTCCATGCCAAAGCTCATATGGAGTTTTCTCAAGAATAGGTCTTATAGAGACCCGATTTAGCATATAACAAGCAGTAGCAACAGCTTCAGCCTAGAAATACTTAGGAAGGGAATTTTCATTAAGCATGGTTCGGGCAAGCTCTTGGAGAGACCTATTTTTCCTCTCAACAACACCATTTTGTTGAGGGGTTCTAGGAAAGGAGAAATTGTGCTCAATTCCATACTTGAGACACAAGAGTTCAAATCTCTCATTTTCAAATTCTCCACCATGATCACTACGAATAGCAACAATGGTGAGCTCTTTTTCATTTTGAACTCTTTTCCTAAAGCTAGAAAAGATATCAAAAGTCTCATCCTTAGACTTCAGAAAGAATACCCAAGAAAATCTAGAGAAGTCGTCAACAATGACATAAGCATAGAATTTTCCACCTAGACTAGCTATATTGGAAGGACCGAAGAGGTCCATGTGGAGAAGTTGGAGAGGCTTGGAAGTTGAAATTGCATTCTTCGATGCAAAGGAACTTTTGATCTGCTTACCCATTTGGCAGGCTTCAAAGACCTTATCCTTTTCAAAGGATATCTTAGGAATCCCTCTAACTAAATTATCCTTAGTAATCTTAGCTAAGGTATCCATTCCTACATGTCCTAATCTCCTATGCCAAATCCAGCTATCATTAGAGGAATTAACAGCAAAACATTTCTCATTATCACAAACAATATTATCTAAGTCAATGATATAGATATTTTCTTTTCTAAAGCCAGTAAACAGAATTTTGCCATTTGCAGCATCTTTAATTATGCAGGAATTTGACTTAAAAGTCACCTTATATCCTTTATCACATAACTGGCTAATACTAAGTAAATTATGCTTCAATCCATCAACTAATAACACATTCTCAATAACAAAATTAATACTGTTACCTATATTGCCTATGCCAACAATTTTGCCCTTTTGGTTTCCCCCAAAAGTAACACTGCCCTTCTTCTTGTTGACAATAGCAAACTTGGTTGAGTCTCCCGTCATATGTCTTGAACAACCACTGTCAAGGTACCACTGATTCTTTCCGGGAGAGCAGTCAACCTGCAAAACAGTGATCAAACAGTCTTCTTAGGTACCCAAATCTTTTGGGTCTTAGTGTTAGTTTTGGTTCTTTTGGGAACCTATTGCAACTTACTGCCAGTTTTCATATTATTTGTTTTTAATGGACATACAAAGGACTTATGTCCTACTTCATTACAGGTATGACAAGTAGTCGGTTTGACAAAGAAATTCTTAAAAACCTTTCTCTTATTGAACTTATTATAGCCTAAACCTGCTTTATCATGAGTAGCTCTATGATTCCCTATTAGCAATGTTAAGTTCTTGCTACCATTTGAGAACCAAAGAACAAGTTTATTCAAAGATTCATTTGTCTTCTTAAGTTTAGTGATTTCTTTTTCATGCAAGTTCACTTCTTTAACATGCTTATCAATTAGACTTGCATTTTCCTTTTTCAGTGTATTGTATTTAGCCTTTAACATGCCAAATTGTTTAACTAAATCGTTAAAGGCATCAACCATATCCCCATCATCATCAGAATCACTCTCATAGGAAGAAATACTAACCTCATTATCGTGAGCCATGAAGCAGAGGTTGGCTACTTCCTCATCTTCTGAAGAGGATGTGTCACCTTCACTGTCATCCCAAGTGGCCTTCATAGCCTTCTTCTTAAATTTCTTGGGATTCTTCTTGGTCTGTGGACAATCTGCCTTCATGTGGCCAGACTTTCCACATCCAAAGCAAGTAATCTCCTTGTCTTTGGGTTGCCTTTCATTCTTGAGAAAGCTTCTCCCTTGCAGCTTCTTCCTTCGAAGAAACTTGCTAAATCTCCTAGTGATGAGTGCAATGTCTTCATCATCTTCTTCTTCTTCATCCTCAGAGACTTCATGTTTACTTGAAGAGGCTTTCATAGCAATATCTTTTCTTTTTGTTGTCTCTTTTTCCTTAAGATCTTCCTTCTCGTTCGACCTCATTGTGATCTCATGTGTCATGAGAGATCCAATGAGTTCCTCTAGCTTTTGAGCTTTGAGATCCTTTGCTTCCTGAATTGCAGTCACCTTTGGCTGCCAGCTTCTTGGAAGACATCTGAGGATCTTCCTGACCTGTTCTTCACTAGAATAAGATTTACCAAGAGCTTTCAACTCATTAGTAATGTTAGTAAATCTTGTAAACATGGAAGAAATAGACTCATCCTTAGGCATAGAGAATAGTTCATACTCGTGTATGAGCATATTTAATTTACTCTCTTTCACTTGATTTGTGCCCTCGTGTGTGACCTCTAATAGGTGCCAAATCTCTTGGGCACTCTCACACTCTTGTACTCTATTAAATTCGTCTCTATTCAGAGCACAGTACATGGTGTTTACCGCCTTGGCATTAAGGTTCAGATTTCTCTTATCGGACTCAGATAATTCAGTAGAGTCCTTAGGGATACTTTTCCCATCTACAGTTTTCATGGCCTTAAAAGGGTCATTCTCTATAATACACCAAGTCTCATAGTCTATGGCTTGAACAAATATTTTCATTCTAGCCTTCCAATAAACATAATCACTCCCATCAAAGAAATGAGGTCTATTTGTAGTTTGACCTTCTATGTGTGTGAAGTTAGTGTTGAATGCCATTGTAGATATATATTTCACAGAGTGTTTAAGCCCAAACTTAGACAGTGACAAACCTCGCTCTGATACCAATTGTAGGATCGGTATTGTCTAGGGGGGGTGAATTAGACTTTTTAAATTAACTTAATTTTCTAAATCAATTTCTCTCTTGAATAAAGCTTATAGACTAATAGCATACAATCAAATAAAGTAAAGAGAGTGAGAGAAAATTCGACACCACAGTTTTTAACGTGGTTCGGCCAAACTGCCTACGTCCACGCTCCAAGGCTCCCCCTTGAAGATTCCTTACTTCTCCTCAACGAGAAATGCTGATCGAACTTTATGGGCTTCGATCCACAGCCTTACACAATCCTGGATTGAACTTTACGGGCGTCAATCCACTGCCTTACAGGGTTTTCAGATTTGAATCACAGATTACAATAATCTACAAACTCTCAAAACAGAATCTCAAGTTTTGAAAAGGAGAGATGTAGATAGAATTACAGAGTATGAATAATTTCAAGTTAGGGCTCAACAATGAATTTTCGCAAAAAGTCCGATCTTTGTGCTCTAACCTCGGCTTAAATACTCTGTCTTAGTTTCAGCTCAGAATTGAATGCTTCTTTCTTCAAATGGAAAATGTTACCATTGGGAAGCATCCATACTAGATCAGGTAGTCGTTGCCGTCTGTAGTTGCAAGTCGTCGTCGCCATTAAAGTTCTGAAGTTAATGCTGAAAACGACGTCACTGTAGCTTCGCGGCTATTTTGAATTCTGGCAGAAGATCATCGGTAGAAGCAGCTTTAAAACAGCTATCGGCATGAGTATCTTCAAAACGCCATCGGTAGATGCAACATGATAAGTCATCGGCAGAAGCAAGCTTTGAATTCAATCGGCAGATGCATACCAAAAATCATCGGCTTGAAGACTTCATCGGCAGATGCACACCAAAAATCATCGGCTTGAAGACTCCATCGGCAGATGCACACCAAAAATCATCGGCTTGAAGACTCCATCGGCAGATGCACCTTGAAGACTTCATCGGCAGATGCAGCTTGAAAAACGTCGGCAGATGCATTTGAAAAACGTCGGCAGATGCAACTTTCAAACTTCATCGGCAGAAGCATCTTGACATTCCATCGGCAGATGTGTCCATTGAATGCCAACGGTAGATGTGACTTGAACGCCATCGGTAGATGTCTTTATTTAAGTACTTTGCCTTTGTAGTTTAGCAATCGGTTTGAGTTGTCTTCAAGTGCCATCGGCAGGAAGAACTAAAACGGCAGATGTAACTTTTGTTTACCAATTTTTCAGCCCTGTTTAAACTATTTAGCCCTGTACACTTAACTCTATTCATTAGACAACTAAAATACCCTTTTTAAGGTATGCTCCAGCAAATTTAGAAAGTCCTCCAGCAGGTCCACTGTTCATAGGTCGCTTAAACACAGCTGATTGCTGTTGTGGAACTTTTGTAACACTCGGCTTTTTGGCCATGTAAATTTTCCCCAAATCATTTAGCGGGATGAATTTTATGTTAGCACAATGCACGTTTTAGTGAATTTGTCGGGGTGTTTTAATGGAAAAACTGAATTGACGAACTAATTAACAAATTAGTTGGAAATGAATGGAGGGGTATTTTGGGAAGCCAATTAAGGTTGGTGGGAGGAAACCAATAGATAATTGACACTTGGTAAACTTGTTGAAGAAGACAAGCTTCCTTTCTTCTCTTCACTCCTACGTGAATCATTTTTCCTTCTCATTTTCTCTTAACTCCTCTATTTTCTCTCTTCCAGACGACTGAGACGAATTTCCAAAACTTGTTTCTCCTGTTTTCTTCTGTTTCCTTCAGCAAAGGTAATCATCTAACCTAGTTAATGAGTTTGGACAAGTTAAGATGTGAGTTTTGTGGAAGTTAAGGGTTATGATATTTTGAGAAAACTCACTGTTTTTGTATGAAAACACGCTGGTTTGTTTTCTATAGATTTGAATGGAGTCTGGAACATGTTCTACCAAGTTATTAGTTAGCATTTGCAGCTCTGTTTATTTTCTTTACGTGCATGTTTTAGGTCCGTGTATAACCGAGACGTTCAAGACTTGCAACTCTACAGCAACAGGTAAGTTCATGCATATAAGTTGACCCTTAAGGCTCTACAGCATGGAGGTACTAGGTTTTTGGTTGTCGGGTAGTTAAGGGGTAGGTTAAGTCCTAAGTTGAATGAGTTTATTTCTGTTTCTGCTGCTATCCTGTTTTCTATTCTGCTTGTCATCCTGTAGCCTATTTAAGTTATGTTTAAACACCATGAATGTCCATGCATACACGTTTTCTGAAAGTCATATAAATATTTTATGCACGAGGTTTGAAGTTAAGAAAGATAAAACCTGTAATGTAATGTATGGTTAAGTGTGGACGATGACTGACATCCTGTCATGTACTCCTGTTATGTCCTGTTGTGGCATGTACTCCCGTTCCGCCAGCTCTTATTCTCACTTACACCTCTATGTCCAGTGAAATGTAATGTAATGTTCATGTATTTGAAAATGTTCAAGCATAGCACGTGCATCACTTTGCATCGTTTGTTCTTACTGAGCTCTAGGCTCATAGTTGAACTCCCTGTTGTAGGTACGGATCCTCCAGATGAGGACCTTGTGCCTCAAGCTGATGAGTTGATGTAGTTGATAGATCGAGCTCATGGGGATTGGTTGCTTCAGTCAGACAAATGTTATTCCTGTGAGAAAGTATTTTTGAAAGTTATGTCGAGTCCTGTATAGCTTTTAAAATTTTAAAACAATGTATAGTCTTTGTTAGGAATTCTGTTGGAATTTTGATAAAGTATAGGTTTTGGTGTTTATGTTTTTAAACCTCTGTAATTGACAGTTGAATGTAGATTTTGAATTATTCTATAATCGTTTGGAATCTCTCCTTTTAGGTTATGCATGGATTGTTTCAAATTTTAAATCGATCCATGCAGTCATATTTTTGAACTTCTGTCACGTTTCCAAGCATGTGTTTAAGCTGTGTTTTGAATTGGGTTTTAGGGTTTTGAGGTTTTTATGCCGTCTGTTTTTATACTCCCTGTTCATATGTCTTCCTGTTAAATGTAGTCCACTTCTGCCTGTAGTCAACTTCTGCCTATACCTTACATCTACCTGTCTTCACTGTGCATCTTCCACCTTACATCTACCTGTCTTCACTGTACATCTTCCACCTTACATCTACCTGTCTTCACTGAACATCTTCCACCTTACATCTACATGTCTTCACTGTTCATCTTCCACCTTACATCTACCTGTCTTCACTGTGCATCTTCCACCTTACATCTACCTATCCTCACTGTTCATCTTCCACCTTACATCTACCTGTCTTCACTGAACATCTTCCACCTTACATCTACATGTCTTCACTGTTCATCTTCCACCTTACCTTCACTGCGCATCTTCCACCTTACATCTACCTGTATTCACTGTTCATCTTTCACCTTACATCTACCTGTCTTCACTGTACGTCTTCACTGTACATCTTCCACCTTACGTCTACCTGTCTTCCACTGTACATCTTCCACTTCTGTCATCCAATTTATGCCTTCCATTTTATACCTTCAATTTTATGTCTTGCCATTTTAAATGTTCAAGAGTTTCAAAAAGTCGAAAAAAAATTGTACGTCCAAAAAGTCAAAGTCCCAGTGAATGTCATGTCGAGTCCCGTGACGGCCCGACGTGGGTTTGGGGTCATCACAACTTTATATCGTGCAGCTTGAGTCGCATGGCTAAACCTCCTTCATAATTCTTGTGCCATGATGACATATTTCTCTCATTGCTCTGCAGACAGTGCTTTCTCTACCACAAATACGAATGAAGAGTTCTTGGAAGTAATGAGACGGATGTCTTTGAGTATCTCCGCATTTAGCCCTTGGATAAACCTTTTCACCTTCATAGTCTCGTTACCAGTAATGTGAGGGACATAACGAGACAATTGCTCAAATTTATGCATATACTCCATAACGCTTCTGGTTTGCTTGAGAGCCATGAATTCTTCAGCCTTCGCATCCATCATTGAGTCTGTAAAATACTTCTCGTTAAATAACTCCTGAAATTTCTCCCATGTAATAGTAGCGACTGAATGCATCGCCTTTACGGAGTCCCACCAATAACGTGCTTTCATTCGAAACATAGAAGACGCGCAAACAACTTTCTCCTCTTCATAAATTTTGGCATGTTCAAAGATTTTGCCAATGGTTCTGATCCAATCATTCGCTGCTGCCATATCTGCTAAATTGTCGTAGAAAATTGGAAGGTCCAAACGTCAAAATCTATCGAAATCCATATCTGTATGCCGAGGCCTAATAGGAATTTGGGCCTACATATTTGCTGTCTGAGCTGCGGCAGTGGCTGCTTGAGCTGCCGCATTAGCTGTCTGCGACAGTTGTTCATTCTGTCTAGCCTGCATCTCGATCATGTCCATCATCCGATCGAGTATAGCATCCCGATCATTTCTATCTCCTCTACGATTGGCCATAGTGTAACGCCCCAATTTAAAAATCTCCATTTTAAAATCTTAATTTTTAAAACCCTAGAATTTCCCCCAAATTGATTCTTGAAATCGAGCGTTAAATCGAAAATTTAAAATTTAAAACATATTAATTAAAAACTTAATTAATACGGAAGCTTTGAACTCTTGAAACCAACACATAATTAAAACAATAAATAAAACTTTATTTAATGATAAAAATTTCATCATAATTTTCAAAGTCTTAAATTAAAACAAAGCATTAAATATCTTTTGAAAAAGTAAAGCATACTAATTTAAATCACTTTCTTCGAAATTCACAATATTATCTTCATCTGTATGCTCGCTTGCCACTGGAGGGTTCTCAATTGCAGCAATTTCTTCCTCAGACAAAAACTCACCTACATCACAAGTTTAAAACAAAAAGGTGAGAGAAACTCAGTAAGTGGAAATACGTGCAAAACTTTTACTTTTATTTTTACTTTTACTTTTACCGAATCCTGTTAAGACTTAGCCATCTCATTGTCGTTCAGGCATCGTCATCTTTTACTTTTAATTTTAACGATCAAGCTCACCATCTCACTGTCGTTCAGGCTTTTGCTATCACGTTAAAACATATGCTCAAGCTCACCATCTCACTGTCGTTCAGGCTTTTGCTATCGCATTTTCTTTTACTTTTTCATACACATGCAAATAACATATCAGTTTTATCTTTTAAACTATTCTATGTCGATATTCTAACGTACGTGCTCAACCATTAAAAACGTGTAACTGAAAATAAAATAATTATAAAATAATCTTGTGATGTAGGGCCGTAGCCAAAACTTGTACTTCACTTACTTGGATTCCGAGCAATATGAGTTTATCGGGATCTTTCAAAATTTCCAAAATAATAACCTGATCAAATCAAATATTTGATTTTAAAATTCTACTTAATGAATCCAATCTCAAAGTTATTTGAGCAGAATTTACCTACGTTGCGTTATCGGGTCAGATCGGTTCGTTTGGTTTGATTTGGATAAAATCGGACGGTTCCAAAATATTTCCTGCCTAATTCGAATAATAATATTAAAATGTTATTTAATTTTAATCCGACTTTAAAAGAATTTGGGCAGAAATTCTTACCGGATAAATTTTCGATCGGTTCGGTTAGAATCGGGTTGAAAATCGGGTCGGGTCCGGTTCTGGTGAACAGTACCGGGTCGGGTTGTGAACAGTGCGGTTCGGGTCACTGCTGGTTCGGTTCGGGTCACTGCTGGTTTGGTTAGGGTCAGGTTGACTTAAGTGAACCGGTTCGGTTCACTGGCTGGTTCAGGTTTTAAAAGAAAAACCCGATCCTTCCTTCCTTCGCGATTCTACAGAGAGTGAGAGGGAGTGAGAAACCGAGAGGGAGATCGAGAGAGGGGAAGAGAGATCGGGGAAGAGGGAGACAGAGAGCGTCGGAGAGGGAGACTTACCCCGGAGATGGGTTGTCGGTGGAGGCCGAGAGTTCGTCGGAGCTCGGCTGCCAGAGAGAAGCACTTCGTCGGAGTTCGGCTGCGGTGGTCGGAGCTGGTTGCTCACTGCTTCAGAAATCCGAGGTAAGTTCTCTTTTCTGACTTCAGAGAACTCGAGAGGGAGAGGAGAACTTTGGTGTGAGTTTCCTCCTCCACCGAGGGTCTCTATTTATAGGGAAAGTGATTCACCCCGCGCCTCCGCGAATTCCGCCAACTGACCGGATTTTTCGAGCTACAACAGGTAAGCTCGGATTCTTAGCGATTCAATCCTGATCCCTCATTCGAACTTGGTCATCATACCAGACCAAGTTCAATCTGGATATTAATTTTCCCAAATCGAGAATGATTGCTGAAATCAGCACCCGATTTCTTAATCGGATTTTCTTCTCCGTTTTTGAACCAAAATCAGACTAGGTTCATTAGACTTATTTCCCTAAAATCCGAATTTAGTAGATTGCCCTCTGATTTGGAAATTCGAAATTGACTTTTATGTTAGCTTTGCTTGGGAAAATTTGAATTGAAAAATTGAGAATTTTCCATATGAATTTTTAATTGTTACAATCTTCCCTCCTTAAAAGAAATTTCGTCCTCGAAATTTAAAACAATTACATAAATAACTCGGGATAAATCTTCCTCATTTCTTCTTCTCGTTCCCAAGTTGCTTCTTCAATGTTTCGGTTCTTCCAAAGCACTCTGACAAGTGTGACCTTCTTATTTCTTAGTTCTCTTTCTTCGACGTCTATAATTTAGGTCGGTCTTTCTTCATATGAGAGATCAGGGTTGATTGTGAAGTCAAGAGATCTCGATGGTAAGACATGCGAGGGGTCTGTAACATACTTCTTCAACATCGAGACATGAAAAATATTATGCACGTGCTTGAATGAATCTGGTAAGTCCAACTGGTAAGCAACTTCTCCTATCCTTCTTGTGATCTCAAATGGGCCTGTGAATCTTGGGCTCAACTTTCCCTTCTTTCCAAAGCGCATAACACCTCTCATAGGGGAGATTTTCAGGAAGACTTGATCTCCCACAGCAAACTCTAACTTTCTTCGTCTCCTATCAGCATAACTCTTCAGTCTACTCTGAGCCGTCAGAATTCTCTTCCGGATTAATGTAACGATCTCGGCGGTCTGTCTCAAAATATCTGGTCCAACTAACACTCCTTCGCCCACTTCGTCCCAATGCACTGGAGATCTGCATTTTCTACCATAAAGAGCTTCATAAGGCGCCATCCCAATCGAAGCTTGGTAACTGTTGTTGTAGGCGAACTCCACCAATGGCAAATTCTTACTCCAATTTCCTTGAAAGTCGATAGCACATGCCCGTAACATATCCTCCAAGGTTTGAATCGTCCTTTCCGATTGTCCATCAGTCTGAGGGTGGAAAGCTGTACTGAAGTTCAACTGCGTACCTATAGCCTTCTGCATACTCTTCCAAAACTTTGAAGTAAAGCGAGGATCTCGATCAGACACAATAGAAACAGGCGTACCATGAAGTCTGATAATCTCTTGAACATAAAGCTGAGCATACTGATCCATGGTATAGGTAGTCTTCACAGGAAGGAAATGTGCTGATTTGGTCAATCGATCTACTATCACCCAAATGGAGTCGTGACCCTTAAGCGTCTTAGGAAATCCCACTACAAAGTCCATAGTAATATGTTCCCACTTCCATTGAGGCACCAAAAGTGGTTGCAAAGTACCAGCAGGTCGTTGATGTTCCGCCTTGACTTGCTGACAAGTAAGACACTTCTCCACAAATTTGGCTACATCCACTTTCATCCCACACCACCAATAGTGCTGCTTCAAATCTCGATACATTTTTGTTGATCCAGGATGTACCGAGTAAGGGGTTGAGTGTGCTTCCTTCAATATAGCCTCCTTTAATTCTGCATCATCTGGTATACACCATTTCTTCTTAAACTGGATAATCCCGCCATCAGATACAGAAAACTCAAAAACTTTTCCTGCTTCCAGATCACTTTTAACTTTGCAAATATAAGCATCTCCTCGTTGTTTCTCCTTAATCTGATCAAGCAAACTTGGTTAAAGTGTCATAGCAGACAATCTCTCAAGTAGCCCAAACGGCACAACTTCGATGTTAGATCTATGCATCTCCTCGGTTAACTGTTCTGGAATCAACCGCAATGAAGAAATTTGAGATGATGTTCTTCTACTCAAAGCATCAGCTACGACATTAGCTTTGCTAGGATGATAAATAATTTCGCAGTCATAATCCTTAACTAGCTCCAACCATCTGCGTTGTCTCATGTTCAGATCCTTCTGGGTTAGAAAGTATTTTAGGCTCTTGTGATCCGTATAAATCTCGCACCTTTCTCCATAAAGATAATGCCTCCAAATCTTTAATGCATGAACTACCGCTGCAAGCTCCAAATCATAAGTTGGGTAGTTTTTCTCGTGTTCCTTCAACTGTCTCGAGGCATAGGCGACCACTTTTCCTTCTTGCATAAGGACATATCCCAAACCATACTTCGAAGCGTCACTATAAACCACAAATTTTCCTGATCCAGATGGGATAGTTAGTATGGGTGCTGAGACTAACCTCTTTTTCAACTCTTGAAAACTTTGCTCGCATTCATCAGTCCATAAATACTTGGCTCCTTTCTTGGTTAGCTTCGTAAGCGGGTTGGCCAAAGTTGAAAAACCTTCTACGAATCTCCGATAATAACCCGCAAGACCAAAGAAACTTCTTATTTCAGATGCATTCTTTGGTTGAGGCCATTTACTTACAGCTTCAATCTTTGTTGGGTCCACTGCTACGCCCTCCTTCGAAATAATGTGACCAAGAAAAGTCACCTTCTCCATCCAAAATTCACACTTGGAGAACTTTGCATACAACTTCTCACGTCTCAACGTAGATAGGATAATCCTTAAATGTTCTTCATGCTCCTCCTTACTCTTTGAGTAGATAAGGATGTCGTCAATAAATACAATTACAAAATCATCCAAAAATGTCTTGAATGTCCGATTCATCAGATCCATAAATGCGGCTGGTGCATTACTTAATCCGAACGGCATGACTCGGAATTCATAGTGGCCATATCTGGTACGAAACGCCGTCTTGAACACGTCGTCCTCCTTAATTCTCAGCTGATGATATCCAGACCTCAAATCAATCTTCGAGAAAACTGCTGCTCCTTTCAATTGATCAAATAAATCATCGATTCTTGGCAGTGGGTACTTGTTCTTAATAGTAACTTTGTTGAGCTCTCTGTAGTCAATACACATTCTCATTGAACCATCTTTTTTCTTCACAAATAAAATCGGAGCTCCCCAAGGTGAGAAACTCGGTTGGATAAATCCTTTCTCCAGCAAATCATCAAGTTGGGTCTTTAATTCCTTTAATTCACTTGGCGCCATTCTATAAGGAGCTTTAGAGATCGGTGCCGTTCCAGGTAGCAGCTCAATACCGAATTCCACTTCTCTCGCAGGTGGTAACATAGTCAGGTCATCAGGAAAGACATCAGGAAATTCATTAACTATCGGCAGCATATCCCATGTCGTTGCTTCTTTAGGTTCAGAACAAATGGCACTAGCTAGAATTCCAATGCAACTAGAATTTAATAAGCTCCGAGCTCGCAAAGTTGAAATTACTAGAATTCTTGAACCTTTAGAATCTCCATAGAAAGAAAACGGTTCTTTTCCAGGCAGTTGGAAATTTACCATCTTCTTGCGACAATCAATAGTCACATAGTGATTAGTAAGCCTATCCATTCCAAGGATAACATCGTAATCGTACATTGCCAAGATAATTAAATCAACTTCCAGTTGATTTTTCCCAATACACACCTCGCACCTTCTAATAATAGAATCGGCAAACATAACATTGCCCGAAGGTGTAGCTACTTCCATATTACATTCTAGAGACTCTACTATATTGTCAAACTTCTTAGCATGCTCAAGGGATATAAATGAATGCGTAGCTCCAGAATCAAATAATGTGCTAGAAGAAATGCTAGAAATAAATATCGAACCTGTCACCACAGATGCATTTCCTTCAGCTTCATCTTTAGTCATGGCAAATATTCTAGTAGTTGTCTTGGGTTGCTCCCGGGCATTCTTTGGGCAATTACTGATATAATGTCCGGGTTGTCCGCATTTAAAACATGTGTTGGCCTGGACGCGACACTCTCCAAAATGTGGCTTCTTACATGTGGGACATATAGGTGCAGTTGTCATCGTAGGTTCCTTCTTCACAAACTTGGAAGGTCCTCCAGCAAACTTAGAAGGTCCTCCAGCAGGTCCACTGTTCATAGGTCCCTTAAATCCAGTTGTTTGTTGTGGTGGAATTCTACCTCGTACAGCTTGAGTCGCATGGCTATATCTCCTTCGTAATTCCTGGGCCTTGATAACATCTTTCTCTCCTTGCTCTGCGGCCAGTGATTTCTCCACCACAAATGCGAACGAAGAGTTCTTGGAGGTAATGAGTCGAATGTCCTTAAGTATCTCCGCCCTTAGTCTTGGATAAACCGCTTCACCTTCATAGTCTCGTTACTAGCAATGTGAGGGACGTAACGAGACAATTGCTCAAATTTATGTAAATACTCCATAACGCTTCCGGTCTGCTTAAGAGCCATAAATTCCTCAGCTTTGGCATCCAACATAGAGTCTGTGAAGTACTTCTCATTGAATAACTCCTTGAATTTCTCCCAAGTCATGGTAGCAACCGTATGCATCGCTTTTACAGAGTCCCACCAATAACGTGCATCCATCCGAAACATAGAAGATGCACAAATAACTTTCTCTTCCTCAGCAATCTTGGCATGCTCAAATATTTCCTCAATGGTCCTTATCCAATCATCCGCTGCTGCCATGTCAGCTAAATTGCCATAAAAATTTGGAGGGTCCAATCGTCGAAATCTGTCAAAATCCATATCTGCATGCCGAGGCCTATTAGGAACTTGGGCCTGCATATTTGCTGCCTGAGCCGCGGCAGTGGCTGTCTGAGCTACCGCATTAGCTGCTTGCGACAGTTGTTCATTTTGTCTGGCTTGCATCTCCATCATATCCATCATCCGATCGAGTAAAGCATCCCGATCATTTCTATTTCCTCTACGATTGGCCATAGTCTACATCACAATAATCTTATCTTAAGAAAATCTATCTTATATATTTATTTTTGAAATGTACTACGATATTACCTAACATACTTTTATCAAAATATAAAATTTAATACCGACTTACTTGCTGATTGACAATCTTCCAGGTGCACGTGAGCATACAGAGCAGTTTACAGAATCATTTTATAAACCTTGTCTCTCTGATACCAAATTGTAACGCCCCAATTTAAAAATCCCCAATTTAAAATCTTAATTTTGAAAACCCTAGAATTTCCCCCAAATTGATTCTTGAAATCGAGCGTTAAATCGAAAATTTAAAATTTAAAACATATTAATTGAAAACTTAATTAATACGGGAGCTTTGAACTCTTGAAACCAACACATAATTAAAACAATAAATAAAACTTTATTTAATGATAAAAATTTCATCATAATTTTCAAAGTCTTAAATTAAAACAAAGCATTAAATATCTTTTGAAAAAGTAAAGCATACTAATTTAAATCACTTTCTTCGAAATTTACAATATTATCTTCATCTGTATGCTCGCTTGCCACTAGAGGGTTCTCAATTGCAGCAATTTCTTCCTCAGACAAAAACTCACCTACATCACAAGTTTAAAACAAAAAGGTGAGAGAAACTTAGTAAGTGGAAATACGTGCAAAACTTTTACTTTTACTTTTACTTTTACTTTTATCGAATCCTGTTAAGACTTAGCCATCTCATTGCCGTTCAGGCATCGTCATCTTTTACTTTTAATTTTAACGATCAAGCTCACCATCTCACTGTCGTTCAGGCTTTTGCTATCACGTTAAAATATATGCTCAAGCTCACCATCTCACTGTCGTTCAGGCTTTTGCTATCGCATTTTCTTTTACTTTTTCATACACATGTAAATAACCTATCAGTTTTATCTTTTAAACTATTCTATGTCGATATTCTAATGTACGTGCTCAACCATTAAAAACGTGTAACTGAAAATAAAATAATTATAAAATAATCTTGTGATGTAGGGCCGTAGCCAAAACTTGTACTTCACTTACTGGGATTCCGAGCAATATGAGTTTATCGGAATCTTTCAAAATTTCTAAAATAATAACCTGCTCAAATCAAATCTTTGATTTTAAAATTCTACTTAATGAATCCAATCTCAAAGTTATTTGAGCAGAATTTACCTACGTTGCGTTATCGGGTCAGATCGGTTCGTTTGGTTTGATTTGGATCGAATCGGACGGTTCTAAAATATTTTCTGCCTAATTCGAATAATAATATTAAAATGTTACTTAATTTTAATCCGACTTTAAAATAATTTGGGCAGAAATTCTTACCGGATAAATTTTTGATCGGTTCGGTTAGAATCGGGTTGAAAATCGGGTCGGGTCCGGTTCAGGTGAACAGTACCGGGTCGGGTTGTGAACAGTGCGGTTCGGGTCACTGCTGGTTCGGTTCGGGTCACTGCTGGTTTGGTTAGGGTCAGGTTGACTTAAGTGAACCGGTTCGGTTCACTGGCTGGTTCAGGTTTTAAAAGAAAAACCCGATCCTTCCTTCCTTCGCGATTCTACAGAGAGTGAGAGGGAGTGAGAAACCGAGAGGGAGATCGAGAGAGGGGAAGAGAGATCGGGGAAGAGGGAGACAGAGAGCGTCGGAGAGGGAGACTTACCCCGGAGATGGGTTGTCGGTGGAGGCCGAAAGTTCGTCGGAGCTCGGCTGCCAGAGAGAAGCACTTCGTCGGAGTTCGGCTGCGGTGGTCGGAGCTAGTTGCTCACTGCTTCAGAAATCCGAGGTAAGTTCTCTTTTCTGACTTCAGAGAACTCGAGAGGGAGAGGAGAACTTTGGTGTGAGTTTCCTCCTCCACCGAGGGTCTCTATTTATAGGGAAAGTGATTCACCCCGCGCCTCCGCGAATTCCGCCAACTGACCGGATTTTTCGAGCTGCAACAGGTAAGCTCGGATTCTTAGCGATTCAATCCTGATCCCTCATTCGAACTTGGTCATCATACTAGACCAAGTTCAATCTGGATATTAATTTTCCCAAATCGGGAATGATTGCTGAAATCAGCATCCGATTTCTTAATCGGATTTTCTTCTCCGTTTTTGAACCAAAATCAGACTAGGTTCATTAGACTTATTTCCCTAAAATCCGAATTTAGTGGATTGCCCTCTGATTTGGAAATTCGAAATTGACTTTTATGTTAGCTTTGCTTGGGAAAATTTGAATTGAAAATTTGAGAATTTTCCATATGAATTTTTAATTGTTACACATAGTCTACATCACAATGATTTTATTTTAAGAAAATCTATCTTATATACCTATTTTTGAAATGCACTACAATATTACCTAACATACTTTTATCAAAATATAAATTTTTAATACATACTTACTTCCTAATTGACAATCTTCCAGGTGCACGTGAGCATACAGAGTAGTCTACAGAATCATTTTACAAACCTTGGTCTCTGATGCCAAACTGTAACGCTCCAATTTATAATTCCCCAATTTGAAACTCTAATTTTGAATAAAATTTTCTCCAAAATTGATTTAAAATCGAGCGTTAAAATCTTATTTTCATAATATTAAAAACATAATAATAACTGAAAACTCTTAAATGCGCGGAAGTTTTATCAGACTATAATAAATTTGTCGAAAACTTGAAATAATTGCATATTTAAAACAATTTTATAAAACTTTATTTAACAATCAAATTAAAAATAATTATTCAAATCTTAAATTGGAATAAAACTTTAAATATTGTTTGAAAAACTAAAGCATACTAATTTAAATCATTTTCCTCAAACTCAACAATATCTTCTTCTTCTGTATGCTCGCTTTCCACTGGAGGGTTCTCAATCACAGATAGTTCTTCCTCAGATAAAAATTCACTTACATCACAAATTAAAACAATGAGATAACTCAGTAAGCGAAAATACGTGCAAGTTACAAAACTTTTATTTTTACTTTTACCAAATCCTGTTAACAGTTGCATACTGGTTGAAAATTCAAACTTCTTTTAAGACTTAGTCATCTCATTGTCGTTCAGGCTTCGTCATCTTTTACTTTTACTTTTACTTTTAACGTTCAAGCTCATCATCTCACTGTCGTTCAGGCTTTTGCCACCACGTATTTACCATCAATTCCCTTTACTTTTTCATACACATTCAAATATCCTATCCATTTTATCTTTTAAACAATTCTATATTGATATTCTAACATACGTACTCAATCATCGAAAACGTGTGATAAAATAAAACAATAATAAGGAAAATAATATTTATCATGTGATGTAGGGCCGTAGTCAAAATATTGTATTTACACTTACATGGATTCCGATCAATTAGTGTATTTCGGAATATTCCAAAATTTCCAGAATAATATTTTGCTCAATTAAAATCTTTGGTATTAAAATACTACTTAATAAATCCAATTTCAAAGTAAATTGAGCAAAATTTCCTTACAGTGTGTTATTAGGTCGGATCAGATTTGTTGAATTTGTTTGGATTGAATGAGACGATATTAAAATCTTTTCTGCCTAATTTGAATACCAATATTAAAATTTCACTTAAATTATTTCAACTTTAGAAGAATTTGGGCAGAAATTTCTTACCGGGTAAATCTTCGATCGGTCCGGTTTGATTCGAGTAGAAATTTGATTTGGGTCCGGTGAACAGTGCCAGTCCGGTTCGGGTCGAATGAACAGTGTCGGTCCGGTTCAAATCAGATGAACAATGTCGGTTCGGTTTGGTTCGGTGAACAGTGTCAGGTCGGTTCGGGCCAAATTAAATGAACCGGTTCGGTTCGCTGGCTGGTTCAGGTTTTTAAACAAAACCCGATTCCTCCTTTCTTCTTCATTCGCGATTTCTGCAGAGAGTGAGAGGGAGAATCAAAGAGAAAGTAACAGAGAGGGAGGCGTGACAGAGAGAAGAAAACGGAGAGAGTGGGAGGGCTTACTTCGATGGGTTGTCGACGGTGGTCAAGGGAGCTTCGCCGGAGAAATCGTCTTCTCAATCGGAGGAGTTGCGTCAGAGCTCTGCGGGGTCGGAGGCTAAGAACCGAGGTAAGTCTTCTGAGTGAAAACTCGAGAGAGAGAGGAGAGCTTTGGTGTGAGTATCCTCCTCCACCGAAAGCCTCTATTTATAGGGGAAGATTCACCCCTGCGCCTTCCGTGAAATCCGCCATCTCCACGGATTTTTCGAGCTAGAAATCATTCAACTCGAATTTCTAGCGGTGACCATTCTGATCTTTATCTGAACTTTGTCACCATATCAGACCAAGTTTGGAGATAAGCGTTGGATTTCTCATAATGGAATTTCTGGAAATCTGAGTATATCTCGAGTTTACAAAGCTGTAAAACTTGATTTCTCTGTTTTTAGTTGATAAGTAGACCAGATTCATTTGGGAACCTCAATCGGATTGTTGCTGAAAATCAGCAATTTGATTTCTAACTTTGATTTCCTTCTGTTTTTGGTTTAATTTTTCTCTAATTTTTAGATTTTTAGATATGAATTTGATTAGAATATGCAATTGAACCCTAAGTTGTTACACCAATCCCATACATTTGTCATTAATAACATTTTGTATACTAGAAGAGGGAGTTCTGGGAAGTTAGAAAAATAGAGAGAAAAAATATAGAACCAGAGAGAGCTAGGGCTATTGGGTGTGAGCGGTTTTTAGCTCTCAGTTTTTCAGTTCCACAGATGACAGCGACGACGAAGAGGGAGGTGAACCTTGGATCCGGTGGTGGCGATCATCTTGATTGCTAGAGGTAGGAAGACCTCTAGGGCTCGAGCCAGGTTGAGTTCGAGCATCCAGTTAGGTTTCGTGTTTTTCATCTTTATTGTTCTTCTGTGCTTTGTACAATCATCAATTTATAGTGCACGAGTTCCTCCTGTGGAGCTCAACGTGGATGTAGCCGGATTTATCGGTGAACCACGGTAAAAACTTTGTGTTGGCTGTGTGTGTGTTGATCGATTATAGTTGTCTGAATAAATCAGAGAAGGAGAAAAGAGGAATTAACAAGTATAACGTAAAATTACAACAAACATTATTTTAAACGGATCATATTATGCTGTGAAAATTGCATATATTTTTGCCTAAAACATTTGTAAATTGAGTGGTATATCGAGACCTGTAGCTACTAATTAAGACTATTGTTATGAGCAAATTTTGGACTGACATGCTTCAACTCAATGTCATTACACTTTTGGACTGCAGTCCTTGCCATACTCAAACGGATGGACAAACACAGCTAACTAATTGAATCTAAGAACAACAACTGCATTATTTTGTTATGGACTTTCCAAACTATTGGTATAATTTTTTTTCCAAACACAGTATATGATTGAACTAATTTCAGCCTTTTATCATTCAAAATAATAACAACAAATAATTAAAATTTAGAAGTTAAGGTAAATCAATTAACAATCAATTTAATTTTTATGTTTTAATATTTATTTCTATTTTTTAGATAAATAAATTTTAACACCCTTAACATTAAATAAAAATTAACGAAAATATAACTATGGAGATTTAAATTGTAAGAGTTTTAAACTACAATATTTAAATTGGCGTAACTTTAAGTAGATTATATTATGAGTTTTAATCGATAATTACTCTTTAAATATTTTAATTTTTATGTGTATAATTTATGCTTAAATTATAAATTATTTTCAAAATTACCTATTTTGAAAATACATTTGTTATAAATTATAAATAATCTTTCACTAAGTATATTCATTTCTGCTCTACGATCCTCGTACAGATCATCTTCGCTGTTTTCTACTATTTTTTTCTGGAAACTCTTGCGATTTCTGCTTATAGAGTTTCTATTCCATTGACGTTTTTTTTTTCTTTTTTCAGATTTCGGATATTTGATCCGTTGTTATGTAGTTATTGTTAGGGTTTCGATTTGATTCTTGTGTTCTTTTACGGCGTTGAGTTTTTGGAGTGGATGGATTTGGTAGTGGGTTCAGGGTTCAACAGTCTTATAATCCCGAGGATCTTCAGCAATTCCGACAAAATTCCACTGGTGCGTTTTTATTAAGCTTTATTGGGTGTATGCAATTGCTGCCCGTGCCTATTTTATTGACGCTTAGTTTCTTCTCTGTAGATCCGTTTCAATTTTATTAACTGTTATTTCGATGGCGTGCATAGAGATTCTGAGAATCAAACTTTACTTCTAAGCATCCGATACTTTTATTATGTTTGACAACAAACTTTAGCGGCGGCATAATAATATCTAGTTCAGAAACTCTTCCTAGTGTTTGGCGGGGATGAATTTTGTGACGTGTTTGATTGTAGCTGGCTTTTTAGATTTGGAATGTCTTAGTTGTTTTACTTATTCGGAATTATTAAAGGAGAATTGCTTTTTTTCTTGCTTTGATCACCGGCTGTCAATTAACCTTTTCCTGCGAAATTGTTGATCCATGTGAGTGAATTCTGTTGCTGTGGTAGGCAAAAGTTCTATTCTAGCTGTAGTTTTTTTTATATGATTGGTACTTTTTCGGATATTCTATTGAAATAATTCTCAAATATCCGAGTTTTTTAATTTTCAAGTTTATGGTGTAAAATAGAAAATGAATATTTGATATTCCTCTGTGATCCTCTCGTTTTTTACTTTTATTCTTTCAAATTATATGATGTAATTTTGATTTTACCATAAAAAGAACATTAGTTGTGGTTTACAGCAATCACCTTCTGGTAAAAGAGTATTTACTAACTCAGATAGATGTCTCAGCTTAGCTGAGTAATGATTGATTAGGAAATTATATGAGAAAGTCAATGATTTATTAATACATCCTTTTGCAATGCAGAAGGAACTGTGTTTGATGCATCACAATATGCATTCTTTGGTAACGATGCTGGTGAGGAGGTTGAGTTGGGGGGACTAGAGGATGATGAGGATGATGTGCTTGCAGTTGCGGCTGAAGAGGAGGAGTTCTTGTTTGATAAAGAGGAGTTCTTGCAGATGATCGCTGCTTCGACGGTCATACGCTATTGAAGAAATCTTTGCTATATGGAATCGATAGAACCTTCCCTAATCCATCAGACTACATCAATGATGTAACGGAAACAACAAAATCAAATTGCTTCAACAATGCAGTTTCTTTTCCGCCTCTGCAATCCCAAATTACGCCGCTCATTCTCTACTGATATACAGAAGGTCCCCCCGATTCAAACTCTACTCAAAAGCGGCTTCACACCCACTTTGAAATCAATAAACTGTTTCCTTCTCTTTCTCTTGTATTGCCGTAGATTCAAATTGGTTATCCACTTCTTTTCGGTGCTGAACTTTAAGAAAATCGTATGCAACAACAAAACGAGCTCAATTATCGCTTGGGCTCTTCTTAAATCTCATAAGTATGAAGAAGCGGAATACTTAATGAAGATTCAGATGATCAAATTTTCAAATTTTTCAACAAATTTCATGTGGAACTCTCTCGTTGATGGCCTCAACCAAAACGACCCAGAAAAGACATTGTCAGTTGTGCAATATTGCTTGAAGAATCGTGGTATCTTGTTTTCTTCCTATACATTTTATTCATTGATTCAAAAATTTTGTTCTGAAGGAAAGATGGATAAAGCAATTGAGGCACTGGAGTTGATGACTCGTGGAAATATTAAAAACCCTTTCAATAACTTTGTTTGCAGTTCTGTAATTTCTGGGTTTTGCAAAATCGGTAAGCCTGAATTGGCTGTGGGATTTTTCCAGAATGCCGTGATTTCTGGTGGATTGCGACCCAATATTGCGTCCTACACATCTCTTGTTTGTGCTCTATGTAAGTTGGATAGAGTTGATGAAGTTTGTGATGTGGTTAGTAAAATAGACGAGGAAGGATTGGTATTGGATGTCATTTTCTATAGTTGTTGGATTTGTGGATATATTAGTGGAGGGAGATTATTGGATATGTTCAGAAGGAATAAAGAAATGTTGAAGAAAGGAATAAGTGCTGATACGGTTAGTTATACTATACTAATTGATGGATTTTCAAAGTTGGGAAATGTCGAAAGGGCTGTTGGTTTTTTAGAGAAGATGCGTAAAGATAATTTAAAACCAAATTTGGTTACTTATACTGCCATTATGTCTGGGTTTTGCAAGTTAGGGAAATTAGATGAAGCTCTGGAAATTTTTAACATGGTTAAGGCCTTGGAAATGGAGGTGGATGAATTTGCATATGCTACATTAATTAATGGTTATTGCATGAGTGGAGATTTTAATCGCGCTTTTCATCTGCTCAATGAGATGGAGAATAAGGGGATTAATTCAACAACGGTGGCTTACAATATTGTAATTAATGGATTATGCAAGTTTGGGAGGACATCTGAGGCAGACGAAGTCTCAAAGCGCATACTTGCAGATGTTATTACTTATAGCACTCTTTTACAAGGTTATATCATGGAAAAGAATTTGGCAGGGATTCTCGAAACAAGGAGTAGAATGGAAGATTCCGGAATCTGTATGGATGTTATCATGTGTAATATTCTTATCAAAGCATTTTTTATGGTGGGGACAGATGAAGATGCTCGTGAGCTTTTCATGGGCATGTCAAAGTTGAGTTTGGTTGCAAATTCTGTTACCTATTCAGCAATGATTGATGGATACAGCAACATAGGTAGAATCGACCGGGCAGTTGATGTGTTTGATGAGTTTATGTCATCATCAAGTTTTTCAGCAACATGTTATAATAATATTATTAATAGGCTATGTAAGAATGGCATGATAGATTTGGCCTGTGAGATCTTTATCAAACTCAATGAGAAAGCTCCACAATGGAACTTAACTACGCATATGAAACTTATAAAGGGAGTTTTCGAAGAAAAAGGGGCAGCTGAAGTTTGTCAGTTTATAAACAGAATGGAAAACTTCAATGAAGATATTTACAGTATTATATGCAATGATATTATCCGTTTCTTATGCAAGAAAGATTTCCCTATGGAGGCGTACCAAATTATGAGGAGGAAAGGGTTAGTTATTATGAAGGATTCATACTATTCGATTATAAGGGCATTGATAAGAGATGGAAAAATGGGGTTATGTAAGCCTATTTTAAACAAGTTTTTGAAGGAATATGGTATAGTTGAAATTGGGTTCTGCAAGATACTTCTGCACTACCTTTGCATGGAGGATGTGAATGATGCTCTCTGGTTTCTTGAGAAAGTGAAGAAACGCTTTCCGACTGTAACTATACCTGTGAATGTCTTTAAAGAGTTAATAAAGAGTGGAAGAGCTTCAGATGCATATAAACTTTTCAGGGAGTGTGGGAGAAATTCGCCTCCTATGAATGTGTTTAATTCTACAATTATGATAGATGGCCTTTGCAAAGGCGGATATATTACCGAGGCATTAGACTTTTGTATGTTTGTTCAAAAGAATAAAATAGCATTAGATATCGTCTCTTATAACTCGGTGATAAATGGGTTGTGCAGCCAATGCCGTTTTATTGAAGCATTTCGACTATTTGATTCGCTAGAGTTGATTGGGTTGACTCCCTCTGAAATCACATTTGCAACCTTGATTTCTGCTTTATGTAGGGAGGGGTTTCTGCAAGATGGCATCCAATTGTTGGAAAAGATGGTTCTAAAGGGACTCAAACCAACTACACGAATCTACAACTCACTTGTTTATGGCTATAGCAAGATTGGTCGATTTAAAGAAGCTATGAAGTTTCTCAATGACTTGGAGACCAAAGGACTTAAGCCTGACGAGTTTACTGTTAGTGCTGCAGTTAAATGTTGTTGCCAAATGGGTGATATGGAAGCGGCTTTGGCATTTTTTCTTGAGTTTAAACAGAAGGGCGTATCACCTGATTTCTTAAGTTTTTTATATTTAGTGACAGGGTTTTCTACAAAGGGAAGAATGGAAGAAACAAGAAACATATTGAGAGAAATGCTTCAGTCCGACTCTGTAAACGAGCTCTTGAACAGGATTGATATTGGAACTGATACAGAACCCATTAGAAGCTTCCTTTCTATTTTATGTGAGCAGGGAAATATTCACGAAGCTGTTACTGTTCTTAAGGAAGTTGGAACTCTATTTTTTGGTCCTCAGAGATTGATTGATGGTGTTAAATTGCATAAGGTTGATGATGGTCTGGAAGATTTTGAATCTGATGATTCTTCAAGTTCCATGATGGATCATGGCCAAAATTATTTGAAATTTGAATCATCTTATAGAAATGAAGTTCGTAGGGGGGTGAAGAATAAAAATACTGGAAAGGAGTCTCAACTTCATGACTTTAACTTTTATTATTCTTTGCTTTCTTCACTTTGCTCAAGAGGCGAATTGCAGAAGGCTAATGAAATATTAAAAATGCTGTGTAATGTGGATGGATCCTAACTATTGTACTCATTAAACATGGTCTTCAGATCAGCTTTTACAGTTACCAGAAACCATTAGTCTTTTCCAACAGGTATGTTTTTATGTGTGTTTTTTAAAGATGTTTCCTATTTAGATAGGAAGTGTATAATAATTTTATGCATGATTTTTGTTCATAATTTTTAAGGTCTTTTCTTGCTAACTATATGTTGATAAATGTATCTGATATTGGTCGCATTTTTAAAATTAAAATTATACAGCAGTTTTATTTTCCAGCAGGTTTGGATACATGAGAACCATCTGTGAGAGTAATAATTGGTTGATGACGGACCGGAGAGAGTTGTCTAAAAAATATGATGTCTCAATTGTTAGATTCAAATGAGTTTGAAAAAGAGATGCTCTTCTAAGTAACATGTGATGACAATTTTAAGCTGTGTAACATGTGCTAAGTAAATAAGGTTCTTGTGGAGGACTAGAGTCATTGCCACTTTTATTTATGGTTATGGTTAGAACGTATCTCTAGCATGGTTTGATGATAGGTCCCCCCTAGATGTATAGTTATGCAATAAACAAGTTTTTTCTCTCCTCAAGGGGGCTTATATTTCCAAATATTTAGATAAACAGTTCTTTGCAATTGGGAAGTTATAGCTATATTTTGATTGATTGTATTTTCCATCTTGTAGAAATAATCTTTTTTTTTTTTTTGGGTTTTTTGTGAACCTCTTGAATTTTGATTGTTTTCTAGTTCACTCTTTGTATTTCTTATTTGAAACATTACTTTGATCCTTTCTAAAGAAAATGGTGGAGTTGGATTCTTAGGCTACTTTTTGAAGAATCCTACTAGAGGTAAGAGTATCGACTATTTAAGGAGATTCTTTCTTCCATTCTAGTCAATAGAAATTTCATTGTTATCTACAAAAAAGAAAGGTTGGCTATTCTGAATAGCAGCAAATTGCAAGAGTTTTACATGCTGTTATTACTTCAAGTTCAATGAACAAACTATCAATGATGTCCATAGTTCTGTTGAATGTTTTTATTTAAATTTGTTCTAAAAATTCCCTTTCATCTGGTGAGTTATATTAACAATTTAAATGGGCTAGGAAGATAAGAGCAAAGTAAGAAGTTCTGTTTGGGTGATAAGAATCTTGTTTTAGAAACAATCGAACCATGCATGACCTCGAATCTACTGGGAACGTGATAGGAAAAAAAATGAGTTTTTTCTTTAGTTATCTGTTTTAAGGAGAAACATGTGCAAATGGGAAAAGAAGAAGGCAATTCTCCCATGTCAACAGAACTAAAATAACTAATTGAATTCAAATAGGGAGTTTAAGTACTTGAAAGTGTGTTTATTATTTTTAGTTTATCTGCCTTGCTTAGAAAACAAGGGTATAGACTACATCAAATAACTGGAAAAAGAAAAATTGACTGGCATGAAGAAAGAGAGAACTGGTGTATAGGTAGTAGCTAAGTGGACTAGAGAGGGATTCTAATGGAGGCGGGCGGAACCGACTTTTGAATAGGCAAGCAATTCCAACCGCTCTCTTTGTTATGAGTCAAGATGAAATGCTTAGAAATCCATTGCTCTTTTCTCGATTCTCTTTCTCTCGCAAACTCCCTTTGTTTTTCTTCTATTGACCTCTTTGCCCTTTTTCCAGTCTTTGCCGAGGATGCCTTGGCTGACCTCACTCCAAACTGAAGCTGATTCGCTAGTCCACACTCCCTGCATCTCATATTCAGGTATAATGATACTACATATCTTCCTTGTTTTGTATGAAACATAAATATATCCAATGAAAGTGTAATAAGGAAATAGAAACTGAATGTACAACTACATATGCATAAGAATGACCAATTATTAAAGTCTAGTGGAAGAAACACTTTATGAATAATACCCATTTTGGAAAAACAAACCAAATTCGTTCCCTAATCTAATATATTTAGAATTATGTCCATTTTCTCATCTAAGAAAAATTGAATCTTATATCTACAAAATTTCAATTGATACATCTTCAGAAATATTTCATGAAGACATGGATGAATGAATTGCTCATAATATGCTCCATTACACTCATGCTTGGTTATAACATGAACTCTTGATGATTATGATCAGGTGGCTTTTGATGCTTTTGGTTATTGATGCAGATGACAATTTGATGGGCCTTAGAATTGTCTAATAGAAACTTACATATATCATGTTAGAGAGACGGAGAAAAATTGTTCAACTGTGGGGGAATGGGATTACCTTAGGGTCATATACCACTGGAGATTTTAGCCCTGATATGATTTCTTTTGCATTATACATAACTGTGACCTCTCCACTGTGGACCTTCTTCAATGTGACAGTTCTACATCATAAACTAGAGTTATGCATATAAACCACCATAAAATTTACTTAGCAGCAAATTATGCAAGCAAAATAACTTGAAAGAGACCCCTTGAAGTACCTATCCCAATGACCATTAATATCGTAAAGAAGCTTCGACGAAGATGAATCAAAAATATTTTCTTTGATTGATCTTGCATTGCTCTTGCAACCAAGAAAAGAAAGGCCTTTGATATGTAACTCTGCTTTGAGGCCACTCTCGTGGCACTCGATGTTCACAACCCCACCCCATTCAGCGGCAGTTGATGGAAGGAATTTGAACATGAGTTTTGGAGAGTTCATCGTGTATGTTTCACCGTGATTGAGGATCTTTAGGTGTCTTTTGCCACAAACCTCTACCTCCACAGAAGTACCTTTCGAAAATAGAATATTTTAAGACTAAATGTAGTTTTAATTACCCATTATATGTAAGTAAGAAACCACATTTAGCCAACAATATGATGAGTCTCCAATCGACTTGGGCTACGGGTAGAAACAAAATTAGGATTATGTGAGGGAAAATGATCACGAATAGAGAGAATATAATGTCTTCTTTCTACATATGGTAGAAGATATATACTAGTTAAACATGTAGGAAATTATGAGGAAGAATTTGGGTAGGACATTAGGAGAGAATTGAGGCTCTTGATTTGCTCGTTAGGCTGAATTCTTATTTTTTCAATCCATAATGTCAAATGCATTGTTATGGTTGTAGAGTGATGAGTAAGTTACCGTAGAATCTCGCCGAAGGAAATTAACATGTTATGATTAAAGTAACTTAATGTAAAATACAACACATTATACTTATATTCTACTTAAAACATCACATATAACTATCAGTGTATGAAACCAAAAGAAGTGAAGTTACGAAGTCGATCAAATTTTAAGAACGAAATAGCAAGAAAATTAGGAACACCTAAACAGAAAATGCATATGGCTTCTTAGAATAGTTATAGAAGTCGAACCTGAACGTCCACTGCAGCCTCCCGCCCCTCTGTTAGCATCTGTACTGTTCCTCGCTCTTTCAAACAGTCTTGGAACGATGGCAGCTCGATTTTCTTCCCAAAGAAAAAATCTGCCTCAAAGAGAAAAAGAGCATGTGAGGAATGAGATACAGCAATTTCAGCAATCCTTGGGTAGCATTGAGATCATCAGCAACTTCAGAATTACCACAGCAACACTTATCCAATGCAGATCGCTTTAGATATGCTGACAATTAGTGACTTACAATGAAATATTTTGAAGAAATAAAATACAAATTGGATATTACAGCAATCACCTTCTGGTAAAAGAGTATTTAATAACTCAGATAGATGTCTGAGCTTAGCTGAGTAATGATTGATTAGGAAATTATATGAGAAAGTCAGTGATTTATTAGTACATCCTTTTGCAATGCTGAAGGAACTGTGTTTTAATACATCACAATATGCATTCTTTCGTAACGATGCAGGTGAGGAGGTTGAGTTGGGGGGACTAGAGGATGATGTGTTTGCAGTTGCGGCTGAAGAGGAGTGCTTGTTTGATAAGAGGTGGATATTTATATATTGGTTGTAGTTTATCATTATTTTAAACGTGTCATATTATGCTGTGAAAATTGCATATATTTTTGCCTAGAACATTTGGAAATTGAATGGTATAGCAAGAACTGTAGCTACTAATTGAGACTGTTGTTATGAGCAAATTTTGGATTGACATGCTTAAACTCAATGTCATTACACTTTTGGACTGCAGTCCTTACCATACTCAAATGGATGGACAAACACAGCTAACTAATTGACTCTAAGAACAACAACTGCATTATTTTGTTATGGACTTTCCAAACCATTGGTATAATTTATTTTCCAAACAGAGTATATGATTGAACTAATTTCAGCCTTTTATCATTCAAAATAATAACAACAAATAATTAAAAATTAGAAGGTAAGGTAAATCAATTAACAATAAATTTAATTTTTATGTTTTAATATTTATTTCTATTTTTTTAGATAAATACATTTCAACACCCTTAACATTAATGAAAAATTAATGAAAATATAACTATGAAGATTTAAATTATAAGAGTTTTAAACTACAATATTTAAATTGGCGTAACTTTAACCATGTCCTGTAATATCCAATTTGTATTTTATTTCTTCAAAACATTTTATCATAAGTCACTAATTGTCAGCATATCTAAAGTGGTCTGCATTGGATAAGTGTTGATGTGGTAATTCTGAAATTGCTGATGATCTCAATGCTGCCCAAGTATTGCTAAAGTTGCTGTATTTCATTCCTCACATGCTCTTTTTCTTTTTGAGGCAGATTTTTTCTTTGGGAAGAAACTCCAGCTGCCATCGTTCCAAGACTGTTTGGAAGAGCGAGGAACAGTACAGATGCTAACAGTGGGCCGGGAGGCTGCAGTGGACGTTCAGGTTCGACTTCTATAACTATTCTAAGAAGTCATGTGCATTTTCTGTTTAGGTGTTTCTAATTTTCTTGCTATTTCGTTCTTAAAATTTGATCGACAGCGTAACTTCACGTCTATTGGTTTCATACACTGATAGTTATATGTGATGTTTTAAGTAGAATATGAATATAATGTGTTGTATTTTACATAAAGTTACTTTGCTGATTATCTTTGTAAACTTGAGATTTTATTTACTGTCATAAAGACAGTCTAGTCATTAGTATATCTTTTTTTTATTTTTTATAATTATCAGTTTCATATATTTATGCATGCTCCCTAGTCCCTTTGACTTGTGGGTAAGAAGTGGATATGCATTTCATTCATCAATTTTTCCCACTAGTATTGTTTATGCTCGAGAATGCTATATTTTATCATTATTGAAATTAAGCCTGATTATACTACTATATACAGAGGCTTATATTATTATGTACAGAGTAGCATCTCTCCCTCCCTTTGTATATTTTATATAAATATACTTTTCCACCTCTATTTTTTTTTTTTGTGCATAGAAATGTAATGTTTTTGATGTATTGAGTATGTACAGGGAACTTTCTAATTAGCAGACTACTAAGTTTACCATTAGACTAATATAAAATTTCAATTACTCACTTAAATCAGGTACAAATTATTTGGACGAACTTCAGACTCAGTATCTTTTCTTGTAGATACTTAAAACTCGTTAAGAAACATGGTTTGGAGATATCGCAGCCTGGTTTAGAACCAAATCAAGGGTTAACATGGCAAATGACAAAAAGGAGAGGTGACAGCGAGGTTCACAAGTAAGATCATTATTCCCAGAAGGCATGGCAATGTGTTTGGCACATGATTCAAGTACCAATTGTTTTTTTGTTAAACATTTCAAGCTTTTTTCTTCTTTGGTTGTTTGAAATTATAACCTGTTTTGCAGAATGACTTGGTGCATGGATGGGGTCTGGAGTTTGCTCTCAGAAAGTGCGTAGAGGTTAAAAGTCGAACCTCATGTAATTATTAGTTTCCTTGTTACTCACTCGATTAATAAATATATTCTGTGTTGAACGTTTTTTGAGCAGCCTGCTCATGAGAAAATAGGAGTTGTAGATGCTCAGTGTATTGTTCATCAAAGCGTTCCTCACTTGGAAACCAGGTAAACCTTCTCTCTCCCTCTCTTTTTTTCCTATTGTAATTGTATGTGTCAGGCCAACTTTCTCGCACTTCAAGTACCAAGCAAAAATGTGGCCATGAGTGGACTGGCACCTTCAAATTTATCCAGTAACAAATCCAACGCAAATGGGATGACTGTTTAAATGGCCAAACAACCATTTGTTCATCTTTGAAATTGTTCTCTGCTTTCTTCTAACAGGGGCAAGGAGAGAATGGGAAGGCACCCTGGGAAGGGGTACGAGTTCAACTGGATGATGAGGTTGGAACTTTGATGTAGGTAAGAGAGAGGTGTAGAAATGAATGGGCATTGTTTCAAGATAGATTGGCAAATGCAGAGAGGACATATCATGATTCAATGGGACTTGATTTCCCTAATTCAACACTTGGGTGAGTTCATGTTCATGGCAGAGACTATACCCTTACTTTATTGCCGTCTTTCCACTCTGTAAATACCAAATTTATTTATCAAAGTGAATCCCTGGCCTTGGCCACTTTTTCAATCACGTCACAAATGCTACCCTTTTGGTCAATACAATTAAATTTTGAGTACTCATCGCTTAGTGTTTACAACAAATGCTTTGAATAGATCAAAGATGATAATTGTTGTCCTTGAAGAATTGCAAATTAAGCATAACTCTGCCTGCAGTTGAGATGTTAAAATGGTAACAACTTAGAAGTATGATTTAGTAATAGCCTCTTCAAGCTCTTTGAAATCCCATGCCTCATCTGCACCATACTGGCCTGCATTATTCCAGAAAAGGAACTTAGCACAAATGGGTATTTTTAAGAGAGAGAATCCATTTGATTATCCTCTCTCTCTCTCTCTCTCTCTCTCTCTCTTCTCCTTTGCTCTCTTCAGACAAACCCAAAACAAATAAGAGACTTACCAATAGCATCCCTTTTGAGGGCAGTTAAATGAGCACAACTGCAAGATGAACAAGGACGGTGTTCATACATCTTAATTTTCAGAATACAAGATTTTCTACACCAAGTGATGAAGCTAATACCTGCCCAGAGCCTTCCCTAAATCTGCGCAGAGCGATCGTATATACGTTCCTTTCGAGCACGTTACTCGGAAAACCAAATTTTGCCTGATAAGCAATTCCAATTACACGTGACACGGGCAGAAGAATAAAGTACATTGCGTTCAGCAACAGATCACATTCATTACCTGTCATCCAAACTACGTTCAATGTCAAATTCGAAAATTGATATTCGTCTAGCTGCGAGCTCGATGCTTTCTCCCCTCCTTGCTCTGTCATACATTTTCTCTCCTCCAACCTTCAAGAAGACAGCCGGATATTCAACAAGTTAATGAAGCTTCAACACAGTTCATAATGTACAATCTATGTCCTGATACACTAGAATTATACGACATTCTACTAATTTACCGAAAACAAAACCGAAAATTTGGATCAGACATAACAAGGCATTAAAACCTTGGACGTAAATTAAAAACCGAAGCAATCATCATGCAAAATTCTATACCATGAATACTGAAAGAGAACAAAACACCATCATTGTCTTCAAAAATCAGATTTCTTAAAGGGGTAAGATACAGCATAATCAAATTGCATCGAATAACCAACAGTCTAAATACTTCAACATTGCAGAAGCAGAATAGAAATATTACTTTGATCGCCGAGAACATCGGAGGAACTTGCCAAATCTCACCACAAAAAGAAGCAGCGGCTTTTCTTATGTTCTCGTCTTTGATGTGCTCCCAAGGCTCTCGCTGAATCACCTGCATAAGATGATGATGACGATTATGATGAATGGGCACTAATATAAAATACTACAGGAATTGACAGCGTTTGTTCTATTGAAATAAAAAAATCAGTTTTCAGATTCAATACACCAAAGAACAACCCAAAAATGACATTTACAGCTCAAGGGGCTTGATGGAAAGCTTGTTCTTCCCTTCTTGCAAGTCACTAAGATGCCACTCCTACAAACTCACAGACGCAAGGAGTTGCAATAAATTCGTTTAATTCGTTTAGTCTTTGAGTTAAACCACACAGATTGCAAAATTCCCTTTGTGATTCTTCAATCACCAATATCTCAAATCTTGTACACGCAACCATTTGTTATCGAATAGCATCTTAGTTTCAATCCGAGATGAAACTATACTACGAGGGAATGAGAATTTCAACGTCAATTGAGTTAAATAAGAAGAATTAATTAGATATGCATTTTTGTACATTATGTAATTGCATACACATTAAGATTAGAAAAAATAAATACTAAAAATTAAGTAAAAGCAGATAATTTGGTGCAGATATGATTGTGTCCAAAGTTTAGAAGAACACACCGGAGAGTCAGCATCCCATGTTGAGGTAGCCTCGCCTAAACGGAAAATCCCGCTGTAACTCTTAATCATACCTTGGTATCTAAAATACAAAATTGTAAAATTCTTAAACAAAACTTTCTTTTAGATAAAATATGAACAGAAATATTTTCTTAGTATTTAATGCTCAAACTTCCAAGAATTACATACTTTCAAGTTGGAAAAATAAAGAGTTCACCTGTCTACCGATTTTGTGGCTTTGCCAACACAAACAATCAACAAACCGGTAGCCATGGGATCAAGTGTTCCAGCATGTCCAACCTGTCAACCCAATTGAGAGAAAGAGATCAATTCTCAAGGACGATAAAAAATAAAAGGATTCGACGCATGTAAAGAATTCAACGAAGCACAATCACACCTTTTTTACTTTAACTAGGCGCCGTAGCTTTCCACATACGGTGAATGATGTCCATCCTGCCTTCATACGTGAAAGTTATCTAAAACTATTGAATAAATTTTCTATACTTAAATGATAGATTCACAATTAAGTTGAAGTTTTCAGGAACCAAATTATTCAACAATAACATCAATAAACAGATGCTAGCAAAGACCTAGAGACAAACATAGAAGAAATGAAGCCCACACAGATGGAGGAACATAGCACAGGAGGGAAAGTGAACTTAGAAGCCATAAAAAGCAAGAGTAGGTCGGGGCATGTGATTGAAATGGAAGCTTTTCTCCTGTTAAAGAAGGCTCAATGAAGTAAAATGATGAAGCTAACTAAGTTGATTACATAAAAAGATTTGAATGCTTAAAATAAATGCAAAGAAGAACAAATTTGTGTAGTTAATTCTGCGTTGCCATGGACGTGAAAATACATCACAGTTTACAGATCAATAATTTCCATTTCATATAAATCCAAATAACAAACCTAGCTCAACCTATTTAACCATGGCTCTCTCTGGAGGAATAAGAAAGTAGACTTCACAGAAAAGGTGCTAAAAGAGTAACTATTGGCTTAAAGCAATCAGCAGCAAAACCCCCCAATATTCCATGTTAGTCACTTGGCTTTGATTTGACCAGACAGACCCAAAAAGGGATGTGCTCAGAGGTTGTAGATGAACTTATAAAGTTCTTAACTTGCTCAGTATGATGATAATCTTAAGACAAAAAAGAAAAACAACTAAACTAGCGTATGGAAAATTTCCTAGTGATGGAATTTGTCTATTTAACATCACTACAATGTTTATCTTTGCCACCTCTCTTCATATTTGAAAATTTTACACCCTCACAACAAAGATTCCAACTATGCTGATCGACATTGCAAAAGCTATCGACTAACCTTTTGGTTTGTTCACCAAAACCACCGTCCCACAAGGACCGTCCCATGTCGGAGGAAGCTGGCAATGCCTTGTCACAAGGTATGGCTCCCCACTGGCAACTTCAGTATCCTTACTTGGAACTTTTTTCAAGCTCTTGAAGAACTCCTCCACCTTCTTCTCTGTAACACTCTCATTTTTCTCAGCTTCTCTCTTATTCTTTTCCTCTCTCTCCTCAAAGAAAACCAATCTTTTTTCTCTTACTTCACTTCCTACCTCATTTTTCTCCCCACTGTTAATTCCCAGTTTTTTCTTCACCCTGGCCTTGGCCTTCCCGCCTAAATTCAGATTTGCATTCTGCTCCGAATTGGATTCCCCGGGTTCCAGAAACGCTTTATCTAGGCAATGATCAGGAAAATACTTCTTTTCCAACTGATAAACCATTTTGTAATGCTTCTCCTTCTCCCATGGATATGCAAAAGTGTCGTAGAAATACAGCTCCTCCTCTCTCTGATGCAGAGTTTTAAACTCCACTACTTCCGGCTTCAATTCGACAAATGCCTCCTCCTGTGGTCTATTCTCCTCGTCCGAATCCGACCCGTACATCCTCTTCCTCCTTTTATTGTAGTACTTCCTCTTCGCCTTGTCCATTCCCATATTCTGTAAACCAGTTTGGTCGGTTCCACTCTCTGATATCAATTTCTCATCCACCCAGTTCTCAAATCCACTTTCCGATAAGGTTTTATCAGCGGACTCCGATTCGGGCGAGTTTTCAGAGTTGGGTTGGCTAATACGCGTTGGTTTTCGGGGAGAATGGATTGGTGAGGACTGTACTGGTCGGTTGATAATCATCTCGTACTGAAGTGGATATGGAGTGGAGGTGGTGGAAAATCGATAGAAACAACGCGTTACAGAGAATTTGTTCTTGTGGAGATATTTGAGGGGAAAAAATGGTTGAAGAAAAGAGAGTGCTTTTGAGGTTGCCATTGGTATCGAGCAAACAAAGAAGAGAGAGGCGTGAATTACAGAGAGGGACTTCGCCATTGAAGGTGGCAATGATCAAAATACTCGTACATGATGGTTTGGTTTCTGGGTTTTGGTAGAGGTTTCCATCCATTTCTCTGCAAGGTGAGGGAATGCATAAAAGCCAGTGGAGGTTTTTGGAAAAATGACATTTAGTCATTATTAAAGAAATCTAATACCATTGATGGACGGAAAGTTCTATTTTCTCCCTTATTCTTTCTATATCCATCTCATTCATAGGTAATGTCATAACATTTGTACTCTAATTGTACCTTAAGTACTTTATTATTTTAATTATTTCTAATTTAGTATAATTATTTTACTAATAAATAAACGAATTCAGCTAATTCCCATTTAGATTTTTAGTTCTAATTCTTAGAACTGAGTCGGCCACCTAATTCTGCCTCTCAAATTTGTGTCATATCCTATGATCAACATCATGTCTAGGTGGGAGATTCTGAGGTAGCTCGACAGGCATCATGTCACCTAACTCTTGCAACACTTCTGCCACTTCATCAATTAAGACTATGGAAGTTACTAAGATTTTTGTAATTTTTAAGTTTTTAATCTTTCAGCAATCCAAATCGAGTTATAACAAGTCCAAAATTGAGCAAAACCTGCAAAATTCAAGGCAAAATGTGAAAAAAAAAATATATAAACAAAAACCCGCACAAATTGATCCAGAAATCGATCAAAAGTACTGCATTTTTTAAAAAATTATCAAATAGTATGAAAACTTGTACACCATAAATAAATTGATAGTAATCAATAATAATTCTTCCATCTAATAATATATATTCCTATTTTCTCCTTAGTGTATAGGTGAATATCACATAAAACCGAATTCAGACTAAAAAAAGGTTTTGGCTTCTTGGCATGTCATTTGGATGGAATTCAATTCTTAGTGACTTGTTTTGTATAACCAAAACGTTACCTACTATCGTCATAGACGCCCGAGATCTCATAAGAAGGTAGCACGAGGGATAATTGTTTGTTTTTACAAAATGCACTCTACGTATTATGCTTCACCTTATATTAATATAATCGTGACAACTCCTAGATTTTTTGTTATCAAGAATTTCTTTTTTATTGTTTAGTAGAAATAAATTTCTGGAGCAGACTCTAAGATTTATTCAACATCGCATGATGGATCTACATTTATATAACTATTAGATTATACATTATAGTTATCATTTAACGTAAAATTCATTAAAAGTGGTTTAATATGATTTTATATTTAGACTTTAAAATATATATGATAATATGAGTCAAACACGATAGACCAATACATGTGTGACGACCCCGACCCGATCGGGGTCGAAGAGCCTCACTCGGGACATTTTAAAACGTGGACTATTTTTTTTTTTAACTTTAACTACCTTTAAAACTTAGAAACTGTGGACATTTAGAAACTGTGGACAATCAAAAGACATAAAATTCTGAAGACTCAAAACTGGAGTGGTCAATTGAAATAGTTAACAGAATAACCAACAGAAACAGAAAGCAAAATAAACTTTGGATGTAAGAACTTCTGCCCTTTTTAAAACTCTTAAACCTTGAAGACGTGAAGACAGGAAATCATAAAACAGAAATGGATGACTGGAGTGAATGAGCAGAATAAAACAGGAAAGAACGAATGTACTGTAACACCCGGTTCCATCGAACCGATTTTGCCTTGTCATCTAATAGTGTACACTTTATGGATGAAATTGGGAAAAATATTGATTAGGTTAATGAGTGACTAAGTAAGGGCATAATGGTAAATGGAGATCTTTAGTGGATAACGTATTTAAGGGAGGGTTTAATGAGATTTAGCTGCCACTGTTTTCTCATTTTCCTTTCTCGGCATTCAGCTCAGCTAGGCAGAGTTTCTCTCGGCGATTTTCCCTCTCATTTTTTCCAAGCTAGGTGAGTTCTACTTCGATTTCTTGTTATATTGTAGCTATCAATTTTCCAAGCTAGGTGAGTTCTACTTCGATTTCTTGTTATATTGTAGCTATCAATGTTAAAGGGGATTTTAAATGCGAGTTTTGAGAATGTTGTAAGTGAGAGTTAGTTCAGGTTCGGGGCATATCAAGAATGCTTGATGATCTGAGTTCCCAAACTAGTTTCCTTATGAGTTCTGGTAGATTTGAAGATAGTTTAGAATGAAGTTTAACTAATACTCTGTCTACGGCTATAGGTTTGAGCGAAAACCGAAGTAGTTTGCAACCAAACTTTTCCAGGAAACCAGGTAAGTAGAGTATGTATGTGTCTTCAGGTCTACATCATAAAATAGTAGGTTTATGTTTGTTTGAATGTTTTCTGTATGTCATGAATCATGTTTTGGAAAGAACACGAAAATGAATTTACATGTAATGGCATGGCAAGGTATGAACTGAATGTAATAGATCAGCTGTTAAGAGAACTAATCCGCCCCTTAATTTATGAAGATGATGTATGACTTTGAAAAAATTGATCCGCTTCCCAATGGAATTTAGGATCAGATCAGCTGTTAAGGGAACTAATCCGCCCCTTAATTTATGAAGAGGATGTATGACTTTGGGAAAATGATCCAACTCCCAATGGAATCGAGGGATCAAATCAGAGAAAGAACGTGAATGCAACAGAGATGTGAAAGTAGAAACTGCATATCTAAAATTTATGTTTCAGCATATCATTTCATTGTTGCTTTAATTACCTAGCATTAGGCTAATAGATGAGTTTTGTGATGTAGGTGAAGAAGTTTCAGCAGGTGGGTTCTCCGAGTATGTTGAGGGCTAGGCTGGTTAGAGGAGTACATTCACGCATCGACTTGACAATCTGATGAGGCGGTTTAACTAATGTCAGTAGGTACGAAAGTCTAGTTAACAATGGTTCAGTTTTTGGTATGCTAAGAATGTTAATGATAGCAGGAGTTTAATGTTTTTGTTAATTTTGGAGATTTTCTGATTACAAAAAACACGGTTTGGTTTTAGTTGTAAATTGTTATTGTGGATTTATGTGGTTTTGAATAACTGCTGTTGAAATTTACAAGTTCTTTTAGTAAGCAGAGCCATCTGTTTGTCTAGAGTGTTTCTGTACACCGGTGGATGTAGTCTATCGGTGGATGTAATCTATCGGTGGATGTAGTCTATCGGTGGATGTAATCTATTGGTGGATGTAGTCTATCAGTGGATGTTGTCGAACGGTAGACGTGAGTAATAGGTTTTTGTCGTTTTGTGATCGGTGGATGTGAGTAATAGGTTTGTCTTTTGTGATCGGTGGACGTGAGTAATAGAAATTTTGTCGCTTTGTGATCAGTGGATGTGAGTGTAGATGCGAGTAATAAAATTTGTCGTTTTGTGACCGGTGGACGTGTGTAGTCGACGCGTCGTTCGACTGACGTGACTGGTGGACGTGTGTGAAGTTGACGTGTCGTTCGGCTGACGTGAGTGGTGGACGTTGGTAGCAGAAGGAGCCTTTTGTTTCTGCTTCTACCGCCGATACTGTCTAGCGGTGGATGTCTTCTATTCATGTTTCTACCGCCGAGACTATTCTGTCTCTAATAATACCGCTAGAACTATTCAGCAGTAGAGGTGTTCTGTTTTTCTTTTGTCTTCTTTCAACCAACAGTCTTTAATATTTTAATTATTTAATGAATGTCGTTTTATACAAATATTTTCCACTGCAAGTTTTTACGTTTAAGGATCAAATTTTGATTTTGAGTGAAATTTTAAGATTTTTCTCAGAATGTCATAGTGTGATTCAGTATTATGTGTAGCGAACCAGGTTTATATAATTCGGGGCGTTACATGTACAGAATACAACAGAAAAGAACAGGAACTTAAAAATGTGGACGAGTACTCTGAACGAGAGCAGGAAGACAGGGAGATATGAAAAATAGAAAATATTATGGAAAAAACATAAACTGGAAGACATATTGTGGAAGGCTACAGTAGATGACAGAAGCCGTGGACAATCGGGTGCTATGGACAATCGGGTGCTATGTACAATCGGAAACTGTGGACGTTTAAACTAAAAGGCAGTGAGCGTGGACGTTTGTCAAAAGGGCAGTGACCGTGGACGTTTGACATAAAAGGCAGACTTTGGACTTTTAAAATAACAGGCAAACTCTCGGTGACGTTATCGTGAACGATAACTTTGGACGATAACACTTAGCTGAATAAAAAACAGAAACCGAAGACAAAATAGACAACAGAAACTGAAGGCAAAATGGACGACTGTTTTACAGAAGGCGTGGATGACTATTTTCAAAGGTAACGTAGACGTTTAAAAATAACAGACAGACTTTGGACTTTTAAAGCCCGATTCAAAACATAATTTTGGACATCAGAAAACACGACAGAAGTTTAAGAAATCAAACTGTATGGATAGCTCTAAAACTAGAGATAATCCATGCACAACCTAAAAGAGAAAATCTCAAGCAATTGCAGAATATTTCTCAACATACATTCATCTGTCAAACCGGAGTTTTAGAAATTTCAATAGTTGTACAAAATCTAGACATACACTTCAAAAACTCACCAAGCAGGGGTTTTAAAACATAAACCTGATTTTTATACATCATTTTAAGATTTCAAAAACTGTACAAGACTTGACATAACTGTAAAAAATACATTTTTCACAGGAATAACCTTTGTCTGACTGCAGCAACCAATTCTCGTGAGCTCGATCCGCCAACTACATCAACTCATCAGCTTGAGGCACAAAGTCCTTATCTGGGGGATTCGTACCTACAACAGGGAGTTCAACTAAGGGCCTAGAGCTCAGTAAGAACATAAAATGTGGTGATGCATATGCTGTGTATGAATATTTTCAATTACATGAACATTACATTACTTTACATTACGTTCACTGGACAGGAAGGTATAAGTGAGAAGAAGAGCTGGCGCAACAGAAGTACATGCCACAATAGGACATAACAGGAGTACATGACAGGATGCCAGTCTTCGTCCACACTTAACCATACATTACATTACAGGTTTTATCTTTCTTAATTTCAAATCCGGTGCTGAAAATATTTATAGGGTTTTCCAAAAAACGTGTATGCATGAACATATATGATCCTTAAACTCAACATATACAGATGACAGAATAAAAACAACGGGAAACAGAACACAAAGAACACGTTTAACTTAAAGCGTAACCTACGACCTAACTACCCGAACCAAAATCTAGTATCTCCGTGCTGTAGAGCCTTAAGGGCCAAACCTATACGTATGAACTTACCTGTTGCCCGAAATGCAGCAAGCTTGAACGCACGAGCACTGTGGTTTGCAAACCTATAGTATGCATAAACGGATATTAACCCTAAACTTCACAAAACTAGCAAATAACTCACTTAAACTTGTTAACTATCGACAAGGTTACCTTTTTGCTAGAGGAAACAAGGAAAATGTTGAGGTTAGAATCTTCGCTGGTCGCCAGGAAGAGAGAAAACAGAGATGGGAGGAAGAAAGGTGGAGTGTTCAAGCGATGAAGAGAGGAAGAAAGATGAAGCTTGTCTTCATCAACAAGTTTGACACATGGCATCAAGCCATTAGCTCCCTTCCACCAACCTTAATTTCATCCCAATTTATCTCTCTATGCATTTCTAACTATTGGTTTCGTTTAGTTGCACATTAGTTCGGTTTTTCCCCACTAAACGTCCCAACGAATTCCAATAAAATAATCATTGTATTTATGACAACTTAAATCCATACAATAATTCAACAGATTATTATATGGCTAATGTAATATCCGGTTTGTACGGACCTTTGATTATATTATTAGTGGCATTTTTGGTAAATATGTCAAATCAGGTCCGTTTCACAAAAGGAAAGCGTCATTACGATCCTAGCGATTAATTAGAATTTTAAGGAATTTACGGAAATTTTCGGAGATCAAACACTATATTCCGAGTAAATACGCTTTTCGTAATGTAAAAGACGTTCTCGTAAAAATAGCAAACGAGGTCCAAATTGCGAACGGACAGTTTTAATAAATCCCTGGCAATGAATAGAAGTTATTGGCAAAATATGAAACTTTCGAGAATCCGAATAGTTGGACGATTAACGAAACGAAGGACGAAACTAATAAAATTAAGTACTAAGGGCAAAATAGTAATTTGCAAACTAAATTTTATAAAAATAACAATCACCTCCCTATTCCCTCACTTCTCTTCTTCTCTCTGGAAATCACAATCGCCAGAGGCGATTTCTTCACCCCTCAGCCGACGACTTCCAACGATCCGACCTCCGTCCGACCTCCGTTCGTTCTGATTTCTTCACAGTTTCTCCTCCTCTCGCTACTCTCGGTATGTAGCTTCAATCTCTGAGCGTTTGTTTCGAGTTTTAGTTCGATTTAGGGTTAGGGTTTAAATTAGGTGTTCCGTTAAAAAACGCGATTTAGGCTTCGTAATTAATAGGTTAGCTATAATTACGTATATATTGAACGTATTGAACGTTATTGGACGAAGAAAAGTCGATTTGCGAAAAAGTTATAAATTGGTAAAATTTCGGGTTTTAGGGGAAAACTCGTTAATTTGGATAATCGAGCTATAATTAATGTTCGAAAAGCTTTAATTAGCTAAGTGAAGAATTTAGGAGAATTCTTTAGCTAAGTTTTGAAATTTGGACATTTATGGTTTAAATTGGTTTTAACTGTGAATGTCGTATTTTTCTCAGACACCCGACTCTCGTAGACGAAACTTGAGATCCAGCGCGCTAGAGGTAAGTTCTCGTGACTTGCTTGACCGAAAGGTCTACACCATACTTCGTCGTCGTATCAAGGATCCTTGAGGGTTCCTTGTTTTACGTTGTTTAGGTTGGGTAGCTAGGTTATGTTGTATTGTCTGGTTAATATGTATGTTGTTTGTTTACTTTCCGCTGATATGAACTGTTCATGCATCACGGTTTTCGAAAGTCATGAAAAGGAATTTCTGCACGTGTTTTTAAGAAAAGGAACGTATATCTGAAATGAAATCTGTAACGAAATCTGAATGAATAAACGTAATCTGTCTGTTTCTGGTCACGCGAGATGGGGCTCAGGCACGGCTGTGCGTGTTGCAAGCGTGTACCCCCCCTCTCTAACCCCACGGGGTAGTCCAACCGCCGGACGGGCCCCCTTGGGTTAGTGGGTCGAGGTCTCGGTGACAATTCTGTCTGTCTGTGACGTAATGAATCTGTAATCTGTAATCTGTAATTCTGTATCTGTAATCTGAATCTGAGCATGATTTCTGAATGGCATACGCACGCATGCATCTGCATTTACGTAGCTTACTGAGATTTCAATATCTCATATGTGTCTGTATGGTGTAGGTGATCTGCTAGGTGACGTAGATCCAGGTGAGGACGACGTTCCTCCTCCTGATGTCGGAGGCAGTTGATGGATGATGCTCGTGGGAGTGCGCTGAGTAGTCGAGGCGCGATATGACCCGTGGGGATGTATGTCTGAACTCTGGGTTTATTTTGGGATGTTTTGAGTTGATAATTGTATAGTATACTTAGGTTGTTTGGATCTGGATAGGGATTAGATAACGTTTTGGTAATTGTATGTAAAACGTTTTGGTTTAAACTGTTTAATGAATGTTTTGGAAATGTTTGATTGGTTTTCGGTTGATATTGGTGTGCTCGGTTTTTAGAGCTACCCACGCAGTTGGACTCCGCAAAGTCCGCTGCGAGTCGGTTGAGTTAAGTCATAAGTGTTATGAGGTAAAATGAAAGAATGAGTAAAGAAGGGTGTGAACTTCTGCTCTCTGGAATCGGATTCCAGAGAGCTTGATGAATTTGTGTTGCTCTCTGGAATTTGAGATTCCAGAGAGTAAGTGTAAAGAAAAAGAATGAAGCACGAAGTAAGGAAGAAGTGAGGTGCTGCAGCGATCGGGCGCTGTGCGCTGATCGCTGTCAGCGATCGCTGAGAGAGGGGTCGGCGATTGGGCGCCGTGGGGGATCGCTGCAGCAGCAAATGATCGCTGCGTGCAGCGATCAGGCGCTGCACAATGCAGCGATCGTGCGCTGCATTGTGCAGCGCATGCAGCGATCGTGCGCTGCAATTAGCAGCGCCCGATCGCTGTTACATTTCTGAGGGCAGATTTCCGATTCTGCCCTCCCCTTTTCTGAATGATTTTAAATGTTTTTAATTAATGTTTTTAAGTTTTTTTTAATTGTTTTATAGTTTGTTTTAAATGCTTTTAAGGTTCAAATTTAATTCCAATTTCAGTTCTGTTTTCAACTTCAGTTTTTATTCCGCACAAAGTTTTATTTAAAGCATAGAAAAGTAAAAAGTATAAAATGAAAAATTTATTACGGAAATACGGGTACGGAATTAGGGGTGTTACAGCTAAAATACCGGGTGTTACAACATGTGTAGATACATGAGCGACATTACTTATTCTGTGATGGACATACTGATAATAACATCATGTATGTTTACAACAGGGTTAAAGTGTCCACAATTCATAAGCATTTTACATTATTGAGAGAATCTGTCACCTCTAGAGAGAATCAAAGTGTAGTTCATATTGAAATGTAAGACTTAATTACCTAACTTCTTGTTCTAGAAATCTGTCAAATGGATTTGGGTATGTCGTTACTTTTGATTTCTGATAGAGATAAAGACATTGTTTACTTTAAATATAGTTTTATCTATAGATCTCGTATGATTTAAGTTCTAACACAAACAAATAAACTTTTAGAGTCTATATGTCTAGTTTGGCATTAAAGATTTATTAAATCACGTGAGACAGTAAGAAAAAACATGTTCGTATGAAACAAAATAGAAGTTATGAACGAAAATCCATTACTTTTGCATGTTATAAACGAACATTACAGTAAATTCTCGCAAAAAGTCGCATTATTACGAGAAACCCAAAATAAAAATAAGAATTTGTGAGAGAGATTCGTGAACGAGAAAGAGAGAAAAGAGGAGGACAATGGAGGGATTGAGATGGACAGAACATAAACTTTAAAAAAATCATTTTTGAATATGTTATTTGATCTTTGTAATTTTAGTAGATATTGTAACGACTGAATTCAATTCTCATAATCATAAGCCAAAGAAGTAAAATTATTTAAATCAATGATAAATTATATGAATTTATTTAATATATTCTCACAATAAGAAAGAGCAAGTTTATCATTTTTTGGGAATAAAGGGAGTTCGTTCAAGTACATGGTGCATGAGAGTTTGCCAAGGCATGGACTAAGTTTAGTCTAAGATGGAGACGAAGATAGAATCATAGATTCGACCCAAGGTGAGCCCAATTAGGCCGGGCTTAGACTGAACTTTGGGCTAGTCTGTCAAGTGCCAAACCTGAATTTTTGAATTCAAAGTTGGCTCTAGTTTCAAATTATAGGGGTAGATTTCAGTTCAGTTCTGTTTGGTTCTAATATTCAAAAAACCGATTTTGGAACCGAATCCAATAGAACCGATATATTCTGTTCAATTTTTGGTTCTAATTAAGAAAAACTGAGGAAAACCGAACCAAACCGAAAGTAAATTCAATATTAAAAAAAAACAAACCACAACTCTATTACTGATTGCCGAACCAACCCTAACTGACCAATGTTCTTTCTTTGATCAAGGTATTTCTATTGTAATTAGGAGTGTGTAAAACCGAACTGGAACCGATGAATCGAACTGGAACCCGTGAAATCGATTTGGATCGGGTTGGTTTTGAGCAAATAAAATCAACATTCGGTTCTATTTTGTAGGAACCGAATTTATTGGTTCGGTTTTTGATTTGGATCCTTCAGAACCGACAGTAACCGAACTGAACCGACCAATTAAAGTTTTCAGAAAAACCAATTTCAAACCCTAGTTTAAAAAAATAAAATAAAACCGGTCCACCTTGACCATAAAAATTAAGGGTAACGTGCAATTTGGCCCCTACAACTAGGTGAAATGGACAATTTACATCGTAAACTTGAATAATGGACAATTTGGCCCCTATAACTAGGGTAAAATGTAATATGGCCTTTACCGTCTCATTTTCCGTCAAAATAACACGTTTTCGTCACGTGCCTTATTTTACTTCAAAAAATACTCTTTTCTCTTTCTCTTTCTCTCTCTCCCTCTCTTCCATTTCCTCCATTGTTTTACGGAGAAAAAGCTTCACTTTTCTAAAGAGAATTTCTGTTTTTTTTTTCCTTCATTTATCTGCAACGACTGAAATGTCTTTGTTGGATGCTTTCGATTCAAGTAGTAGAGTGGTTATGTCTTGAAACATGATTCTTGACATTGCAACAGTAAACAAACAAATAAAATTACCCAGAAACGAAAATTGGCATTTCAAAACATACTGATATATCTAGAAAAATTTTATCTGAGAAGTAAAAGAAAACCCATCTAAAATGGCGTCTATTTGAGGCTAAGAAAATGGAAATTTACGTAATAGCAAACAAATAGAAGCTCGTTTAATCCTCCATTTTCTCGAAGACCAATTTGCAACAAAAGAAAAAGACCAATTTGCAGCAAAAGAAAGGGAAAAAACTGAGAAGAAAGCGATGGATAAGAGGAAGGATTTCTATCTCTCTTCACTTTCGACTCTCCGTTGTAAATTGTCGAACTGGTGTTTTGTAGAGGGGTCGACCGAAATGTACAGGTGTCGACCCCCAAGGGCGTTAAGCTTGAGAAGTGTCGACCAGTCGGTTGAAGTGTCAACCTAAGTTGCGAAAGTTTGTTCCAGCTGATTCTGATGATCTGCATGAGGTTGAAGGGTCAGGATATTCCATTAAAGGATGTAGAAGATTCTCCACAGAAATGATTTTAAGTAAGTAGACAATATTGTCTTTAATCTCAGCAAAAAGAAGCTGCTTTCTCATCTCTCATCTGTTTTGGTAGGTTTCTGGACAAAGCTGCAACAATGGCGGAAAATGAGAAGAAAGGTGAGAAGGATCCATGGAGATTATGCACTGTAACTCAAGTAGAAGAAGTCAAATGCATTCTTAGAATGTTACCCATTTGGCTTTGCACCATAATCTACTCTGTCATCTTCACTCAAATGGCTTCCCTATTTGTAGAACAAGGAACTGTAATGAAATCAAAGGTAGGAAATTTCCACGTTCCGGCGGCCAACATGTCAGTCTTTAACATTTTGACCATCCTAACCTTCACCGGAATCTACTGGAAAATCATAGTCCCGTTAGCCGGACGATTGAGGCAAAACCCGAAAGGTCTAACGGAGCTCCAAAGAATGGGAACTGGCATTGTCATCGGACTACTGGCCATGGTTGCAGCGGGTTTACAGAGCTCGAGAGACTAAGCCACGCCGACCATGGTCGAAAAACAAGCTCTCTCAGTATACTCTGGCAAGTCCTTCAATATGTTCTAGTTGGAGACTGTGAAGTTTTCATGTACGTGGGTCAATTAGAGTTCTTCAATGGCCAAGCTCCAGACGGTATAAAAAGCTTTGGAAGCTCCCTTTGCATGGCTTCCATTTCTCTGGAAACTGTTCTCTGCTCGAATAGTGATAAATGGCGCAGTGGGAGAGCCATTTTGTAATGGGTTTTGATTGAAATTCAAAGTCTGGCTGCCATTGATTAAAAATGCAGGAATTTGAAAGGGCTTTAATGGCTGAAATGGAATTGAGCGAGGGAGAGATAGAAAGAGAGAATGGTATTTTTGGAAGAAAAATAAGGCACGTGACGAAAACGTGCTATTTTAACAGAAAATGAGACAGTAGGGGTCAAATTGCACTTTACCCTAGTTGTAGGGGCTAAATTGCCCATTATCCAAATTTACGGTGTAAATTGCTCATTTCACCTAGTTGTAGGGACCAAATTGCACTTTACCCAAAAATTAAAATCAATCGTATAAGTTCAAAGCCCTAAATTTCTTCGCTCTCTACTCTGGTCTCTGAACTCTCGTCTCTCTGGCCCGACAAGCGACAGGCAACGCCGTCGCCGAAGCTTTCGTTCCCTCGGCCTCGACAGTCGACAACATTTCAAAGCTCGACTCTCTGGCTAGCGGTTGCTACTGTTCTTTCTCCCACTCGACAGTCGGCACTAGGTACGTTCTATTCTGAATATTCTCTGTCATTTTATTATTATACTTCTAATGGTTTTTTTCTTTTTGCGATAATTGGTCGATGATGTATGTTTGTGTTGTTGCTGTTGAACTCTGAATTAACAAGAATCTGTTTAATTTTTTGTTAATGTTTTGGCTTTTTACTGTTTTTTTTTTTTGCAATCTGCTTAATTTGTTGCAATCTGTTTAATTTTTTTTGCAAGCTGTTAACTCCGAATTAGCAAGAAGCTGGTTTTTTTTTTTTTTTGAAATCTGTTTAATTGTATTGGATTGCAATCTATTTGTATCAGCCGATGCTTTAATTTTTGGTTAAGTTTGTGTTGTTTGATTTTGAAATCTGTTATTTGTATTTTTTGAAATCTGTCATTTGTATTTTTTGCAATCCGTTTGTGTCATCTGTTTATGCCATTGTTGCTCGAGATCTGTTTAATTTAACGAACCGGAACCTAACCGAACCGAACCGAAAGCTTTATGCCATTCGGTTCGGTTCCACCATCGTTTAAGCTCGGTTTTGGGTCAAATTTCCAAGAACCGAAAGCTTGTTGGTTCGGTTCGGTCGTACCCTAAACCAAACCGAACCGACAAATACCCACCCCTAATTGTAATATGCTTTCTTTCTTGAATTCTTCCGCAGCTTTTCGCGCTTAAGGCTAAACCTAGAAAACCTTCGGCGTGGTGCCTTCTTTCCCGAAAGCCATAAGAGCTATCCTCGGGTTGCAATCGCTGCTTCTGTATTTCCGTCATGGTGAAGAGGAGCAAAAGTAAGTGGAAGTCAGTTTCTAGTTTTTGTGATTGACTCTCGAATTTTCGAGTTCATGTGATTTATAATGCTGTTTATATTTTTCTTGATGTGAAGAGAGTAAGAGCAAGAGGGTTTCTCTGAAGAAAAAATACAAGGTCATTAAGAAGGTGAAGGAGCACCATAAGAAGAAGGCTAAGGAAGCCAAAAAGCTATCTTTTTCTCGCAAGCGCAAGGTCGAGAAGGATCCAGGTATTCCTAATGATTGGCCCTTCAAGGAACAGGAGCTCAAAGCTCTTGAAGCTCGCCGAGCTCGAGCTATTGAGGAATTGGAGCAGAAGAAAGCTGCCCGCAAAGAAAGAGTATTGTTTCAGTTTTTTTTTTTTTTGTTTACCAAATTACTTTCAAGTAATTTATTAGCAATTTGACTGTATGATTTTATTTTACTCAGGCGCAAAAGAGGAAGTTGGGTTTACTAGAAGATAATGATGTAGTATCAAAAAACGAACAAATGGTTGACGATGATTCAATTGTAGCTAGGAAAAATCGAGGTAAGATTAGGAATTGACCATCCCACCGGGAATTACTGAAAAATACAAAATGAAATCCCCTGGTTGTCTTTCTTGATTTTATTTTCTATGCTTTAGTAGATAACTCGGATAGAGCTTTCTACAAAGAGTTGGTCAAAGTTATTGAAGCATCTGAAGTCATTTTGGAAGTTCTTGATGCTCGTGACCCCCTCGGCACCCGCTGTGTTGATATGGAAAAGATGGTGATGAAATATGGTCCTGATAAGCATCTAGTGTTACTTTTGAACAAAATAGGTATGCTATTTTATTAGCATTCCCTGCGTCCATATATTTTGTCCTTGTCATATGATATGCATGCTGCCGTCCTCACAAGCCTTATGGAATTGGATTCTATGCGGCTCTCTTAGGTAATGTTTATTTGTGCATAATTTGGGGGATCATGATCCAAAAGCTATTTGATCCTCTGGCAACTATGAAGTAGTAGTAGAAAAATTATACATGCATGAGTTGAGTAAAAATATATCTGAACATATCAAAAGATGAGTGGAGACTGGAGTATGGTTATTAACATATATCCCCCTGTCTGACCAAAGCCTGAGAACTTTGCTGTCTCGTAGTGTCATGATAAGGATTGTAGCGGTTGTTGCTTTTTGATCTGTTTCTTCTTCAAACACCTTGCTTGAATAGTTTCAAGTTCTATGTCACAAAGGTGACAATCGTTCGAGTTTGTATATGATGCAATTGATACTTAACAAATTTGAATTGATTTTCTTCCTCGTTTGTAATGAGTATTGCTAGGTGTACTCTTTTAAAAAACTTGTTGGCGTGTCAAATAATTATTGGTGCAATTAATATAATAAATTATAAAAAATAATTTATTACATTAATTGCACTTTAATTGCATTAATCATTATTGGAAACGTCATCAAGTTTTTTAAGAGAGTAGCTCTAGCATTACTCTATAGAATATAATATATCTCAATTGAGAGAAATTGATTTCTTACATATTTTACTATACCATCTGGAGTATATACCATCGATAATTTGGTGTACATCAGATCTTGTCCCTCGAGAAGCTGTTGAGAAGTGGCTTAAATACCTGAGAGAAGAATTACCAGCTGTTGCATTCAAGTGCAGCACCCAAGAACAGAGGTCGAATTTAGGATGGAAATCTTCGTCAAAATCATCAAAACCTAGCAATATTTTGCAGACAAGTGACTGTCTTGGGGCTGAAACTCTTATTAAGTTGTTGAAGAATTATTCAAGAAGTTATGAGGTATTTCTTGTGTTTAAAGGACATGCATTAATTACATTTGGTGGATATAATTTTATTTATTTTTCTATATGATCATTTTATCGTGCTCATATTTTTTTGGAAATTTCTTTCTCTTAGTGTGTTAAACAGTATCAAAATAATTCCTGATATAATATTTTGCCTTCATTATAGATTGCCCACTGTAATTTAACTAAGGTATAGCCAACGCTAGGATAGTTTAGTTTGAAGTATTTCCATCTCTGATTAAAGTCTGTTTGTTTTCTTTAGGAATTTCATGTTTTTACTCCGCCACATATGATATGTTAAAACTTTTTGGACGTCCATTAATTTTTTTGTCCTTTAACCTTTGTGGCAGATCAAGAAGTCAATAACAGTGGGTGTCATTGGCCTCCCTAATGTTGGTAAAAGTAGTCTTATTAACAGTTTGAAAAGAAGCCACGTCGTCAACGTTGGTGCCACTCCTGGATTGACAAGATCAATGCAAGAGGTTCACTTGGATAAGAACGTGAAACTTTTGGACTGCCCTGGTGTTGTGATGATAAAATCTAAAGAGAATGAGGCATCCGTAGCTCTTAGAAATTGCAAAAGAATTGAGAAGCTTGATGATCCAATAAGTCCAGGTGATTGAACTGTTTTTCAGTGGTTGTGCTTGGTTGCCTCCAACTAATGAACTATTTATATTTTTCTTTCTCGGTTTTATTAACTTATATACGATATGGTTATTTTTTAAATTTATTTTTCAATCGTGAATTTTGATGTCTAAGATCATGGGTATGACCAATTGGGTGAGCCATATTTTGCCAGCTAAACATTTTGGCAAATGAACATCTGAGATTGAATAAAATTGTTGTATGTTGATGTATTTGTTTTTTTATCTGACTATGTCTCGCATGTTTTTCTTTGCTGCTGGGATTTCGTTTCTTAGAGGCTTGCTTAGTAATGACTTGTGATCTTTCAAATATCTTAACGCCTCACAAAGTTCCTTTCAAGATTTTACTCTTTTTTTTTATTATTAGATTGCTAAAAAATGTTTTAGAAGACATGAGGTATTTTTTATGCAGTTTTGCTCAATTATTGTAATTAGTTGTGTTCAGCCTTGACTTGGTTACAAGAATGATTGGTGACAATTAGAAAGAGAGGGGGAATATTGCTCAGTTTTGGAATGGAACCTCTTTAAGATAATCTGTTGTAATGTGATATTGTTATTTGAGTTTTAACTATTTTAAACTAGTCCACTAAACTCCAGCTTCCTCATTTGTTCTCTATATGGTCATTACAGTGAAGGAAATTCTCAAGCTTTGCCCTGACAAACTATTAGTAAGTCTATATAAGATCCCGACCTTCAATTCAGTTGATGACTTTCTACAGAAGGTAGCTACCATTAGGGGCAAACTAAAAAAGGGTGGTGTGGTGGATGTTGAAGCAGCAGCAAGAATTATTCTGCATGATTGGAACCAGGGTATGATTGTTTTCTTTTTCCTTCGAGAATCCCTTCCGGTTAAAGAAAGTGGCTGCAAATTCAGAAGATGATCTGTAATGCATGACTTGTTGTTTACTTTTGTTTTTTGTTTGTGATAGGTAAAATTCCATATTTCACTATGCCCCCAGTCAGGAGTCAATCAGAACCTTCAGAAGCCTGCATTGTTTCGGAGCTCGAGAAGGAATTTAACATTGATGAAGTTTACAATGCGGAATCCTCATTCATTGGAAGCCTCAAATCTGTTGATGATTTTAATCCTGTTGAAGTTCCTTCAAGTTGCCCGCTAAGTTTTGATGAGAAAATGCTAGAGGTTTGTTGTTGTCTCGCATCTTTTCATGTCAATAGAGTATGGTAGCCATTATTATACATTATTTGAGCATTATGTCCTTGATATATACTTACAATCAACTACTTATATATTTCTTCGTCAGTATTGTTTCTAAGGTGCAGATACTTGTTGAAAATCACCCCGTTTGTTATTATTTTGCTGCAGAATGATGATCCTCAAATATCTTCTCCAGACGATCAAATTCAGGAAGATATGGCAGATGATGGAGAAGATGATCGACCCATGGAACATCAAGAAGAAGGAACAACGAAAGAAAAAACGGCAACAGCGAGGCAAAATGAGAAGCTGTATGATGCAGAAGGCATGCTTAATACAAAGATGAAGAAGGCAGAGAAGAAGAGAAGAAAGAAGGCCAACAACTCAGCTTCCGCCGATGCTATGGAGGACGACGACTACGATTTCAAGTTGGATTATCGGAAAAAGTAGTCCGAGAATTTCATGAACGAAGAAGAATGATTATAGGTGGAAGAGCATTCAACTCCATTTTGTTTTACTTTATTTAGTTTGACTTGCAGGCGTATGATAATCTCTTTTGAGCGTTGTTTGTTGTTTGCTGTAAGGAAATTTTGACTTTAGGCAACCAATTAGTATAGCACCCCGATTCCCTGAACCCGGTTTGTTACTCAAAACCCCGAATATTACTAAGAAACACTTGGGCCAAATATAAAACTTCGTTGAAAATTTCAGAATTTGAAATTTGACAACATGAAAACTTGCAGCGGAAATCGTTTAAACAAAAGTAAAATTAAACAAAGCTATGTTAAAATAATCGTTGACAATATTAAGAATCAATCAGTTGAGAAGCAAAGGTTTAACTCGTAAAATAATTTAAAGATTTCAAAAGTTAATTTCATCGACCGCCGAACAAAGTCAACAAAAGGGAAAGGCTACTCGAAGACATCCACCGGTGACTAAACGACAAAGCACAAGATTTGTCATCCGGTCACTAAACAACAAAACATAAAATTTGTCATCCGGTCCCTAAACGACAAAACATAAAATTTGTCATCCGGTCACTAAACGACAAAATATATCCTTCATCTACCGGTGACGTCAGCTGGATGATCTCTCTCATCCGATCGACTTTACCCTACATCTACCGGTGACGTCAGCCGGATGATCCCTCTCATCCGGGCACTAGACGACAAACAAAACACCTATATCATCCGGTAGAAAAGAAACACAACACTATCCACAGAAAAGAATTTACTTACTTCCCAAAGACCATTCAGGAACGACTCAAGCCATAGCATTAATCAAATCCGATAAAAACCAACATTTAAAACTCAACAGACTGCTAAAATCAGTAAATTTCAAAACGTATTCAAAATGCTAAAATTCCTACTGTCATGAGAACTCAACATACTCAGACTGAATCCTTGACTACTAGTCCTCCACACTGACAGACATCAGTTAAACCACTCCGTCAGCCGCCAGAACATTAAATAAGTGTACTCCTCCAACCCGACTAGTCCTCAGTGAACTCAGTAAACACACCTGTTGTCACTTCTTCACCTACATCACAAAACTCATCTATTAGCCTAATGCTAAGTAAGTAATGCAAAATGAAATGAATTACTGAAACATAAACTCCTAATCATGCAATTTCTACTTTCTCCTCTCAGTTGCTCATTCATCGTTTCTAATTCAGATCCCCCTGTGAAATTGGGAGTCGGATCAACTCTCCCAAAGTATGTATCCACTGACTCATTAAGGGGCGGATTAATTCCCTTAACAGTAAATCTGATTCACATGTTCAGATCCCCCTGTGAAATTGGAAGTTGGATCAGCTCTTCCAAAGTATATATCCACTGTCTCATTAAGGGGCAGATTAATTCCCTTAACAGTAAATCTGATTCACTTTGCTGTTTCATCACATTCAATCCTCTCCATACCAATGTGTATTCAAATTCATTTTCGTATACATTTTGAAAACATGATGCATGGCATACAAACATATCCAAGTAAATACAAACCTAACGTTTTGTGATGTAGGCCCGAAGGAACAAGCAAACATTACTTACTTGGATCTCCTGGAATTGTCTGGGTAGCTAACCACTTCGGGTATTGCTCAACCTAAAACCGTAGACAGAGCATATATTAAATTTCCTCAAATCTTCATTCTAGACCACTATAAATCTAAGGGAAACTCTAGTCATTGTGCATTCTCGATTTCGACTTAAACCGAACTAACCCTCACTTACTGTATTCTCCAAAACCTCAATATCATCCCTCCCACCAACAATAGATACAATGTAGCTAGAAATAGAGGCAAAACTCACCAAGTTCGGAAGAAGTCGCTGGAGAAAGTCGAAGGGGGGTCTCCTATCGTGCTCTGCTAGGCTGAGGAGCTGAGAATGGGGAGGAAATGGAATAAAACAGTGGCAGCTACTTCAATAATAGTTTCCTTAAATACGTTATCCATCCTTAGATTTCTAATTACCCTTATACCCTTGCCTAGTCATCCACTAACCCTACATTTAATATTGTCATTAGTTTTAAAAAGAATAGAGAAACGGTTTAACAGGACCGGGTATTACAATCTACCCTCCTTAAAAGAATTTTGTCCTCAAAATTTAGTACCTGAATAATTCTGGATGTTGGTCCATCATGTCTTGCTGACGCTCCCAAGTTGTCTCCTCTATGTTCTGATTGTGCCATAAGACTTTCACTAGTGGAATTTCTTTGTTGCGCAATACCTTCACTGCATAGTCCAAGATCCTTACTGGTTTCTCCACATATGCAAGAGTAGGAAGGGCCTCAATGCTCTGCTGTTCCATAATCTGTGAAGGATCTCTAACACATTTCTTCAGCATGGAAACATGAAACACATTATGAATTCCCTCCAGAGAGGCTGGTAGCAGAAGTTGATATGCTGACTTCCCAATTCTCTTCACGATTTGGAAAGGTCCAATATTGTAGCACCCGGTTTCAATATAAATCAAAATAAGTTATCAAACGGTGGTATATAATTTTATGGTTAAAATTGAGGGAAATGTTGGTTAGGATATTAACTGATTAGGCAGGGGCAAGATGGTAATTGCGAATTTATATTGTGGATAACGTATTTAAGGAAAGGTTTAGTGAGGTTTAGCCGCCACTATTTTATTACCCTTACCTCTCAGCTCGGCGGACATCCTCTAGGCGATTCCCCTCCGATTTTCCCCAATCAAGGTGAGTTTTGATTAAATTACTTGCCGTTCTAGTGCTTAGGTAGCTGAAGGATTGCAATGTATGTATTTTCGAAAGGCTGCGAGTGAGAGAGTTGGGTTTGGGGTTTAGTGATGTATCGGGAATGTTCAATCAGTAGAGTCCCAAACCGGCTTCCTTAGACTTCAGGATAGTTAGACAAAGTCTAGGGGAGATCTAATCTATAATTTGTCGATGGTTCTAGGTGAGCAGGTTTCTGGAGTAGCTTATAGCCGAGCGGTTTCCAGGAGACCAGGTAAGTGAAGTATTGTATGTGCCTTCGGGCCTACATCACAAAACAATAGGTGTATGCATGTTTGAGTATCTTCTTGTGTGTTATGCATCATGTTTTGAAAGAATACGAAAATGAACTTTCATGTAATATTATGGGAAAGCGAGTACAGATCGAACTGCATTGACGGTTAAGGGAACTAATCCATCCCTTAACTGATTATGAGGATTTATGACATTGGGAGAACTGATCCCACTCCCAAGGGAATTGAGGGATCCGAACAGCTATTAAGGGACCTCATCCACCCCTTAACTAATGAAGAGGATGTAGACATTGGGAGAGTTGATCCCACTCCCAAGGGAATCATGGGATCTGATCAGTAAACAAACGATGTGCAACTGAGATGAGAAAGTAGAAACTGCATATTTAGGTTTCATGTTTCAGCTTGTCATTGCATTATTGCTTTATTTACTTAGCATTAGGCTAATAGATGAGTTTTGTGATGTAGGTGTTGAGGATACTGCAGGTGAATTTCCTGAGTGTACAGATGATTAGAAGTAGTTGGAGGAGTACATCCACGTCTCGGTTTGGTAAACTGATGAGGCGGGTTAACTGGTGTCAGCAGTGGTTGAGGTTTAGTTGATAATGATTTAATTTGAGTTTGTCGAGTTTTTATGACAGTAGAGATATTTTACATATAGTATTTCGAATACGTTTTGAGGTTTACTGATACTGGTAATTTGTTAAGTTTTAATTGTTGTTTTCACTGGATTTCGAGCGATGCGAAGATTTGGATTGTTTTCTGTATGGCCTTAATGAAATAGACAAGTCTTTACTACAGTTATGTGGTTCTGGTATAGGTTATAAGAAGTTGAAATGTTGCTCTGTTTTCTATCGGAAGAGGGTACTCATCCGGCTGACGTCACCGGTGGATGTCTTTGTTAGACTGACCGGATGACAAAACTTATATTTTGTCGTTTAGTGACCGGATGACAAAACTTATATTTTGTCGTTTAGTGACCGGATGACAAAACTTATATTTTGTCGTTTAGTGACCGGTTGACAAAACTTATATCTTGTCGTTTAGTGACCGGTTGACAAAACTTATATTTTATCGTTTAGTGACCGGATGACAAAACTTATGTTTTGTCGTTTAGCGACCGGTGGATGTCCTCAAATAGTTTTCCCTTTTGTTGACTTTGCTTAGCGGTCGATGAAATTGACTTTTGAAATTTTTAAACTATCTTTACGAATTAGATCTTTGCTTCTCAACTGATTGCTTCTTAATATTCCCAACGACTATATTAACATGGTTTTTGATTAATTTACTTATGTTTAAACGATTTCCGCTGCAAGTTTTCATGTTTTGTCAAATTTAAAATTTTGAATTTTTAACGAAGTTTTAAATTTGGCCCAAGTTTTCTTAGTAATATTCGGGTTTAAGTGTGACAAACCGGGTTCCGAGAACACGGGGCGTCACAAATATACCTGGGGTTCAACTTGCCACTTTTCCCAAACCTCACAACTCCTTTGAAAGGTGACACTTTAAGGAAAACCTCATCACCTACATCAAACTCTAATTCTCTTCGTCTTTTGTCTGCGTAGCTTTTCTGCCGACTTTGAGCTGTTAAGATTCTTTGTCGGATAAGAGCAATCTTCTCCACTGTCTGCTGCACATTATCAGGACCAATCAACCGTGCTTCTCCAACTTCATCCCAATATAATGGAGATCTGCACTTTCGTCCATATAATGCTTCGTATGGTGCCATGCCTATTGTTGCTTGGAAGCTGTTATTGTAAGAGAACTCGACCAATGGTAAGTATCCACTCCAAGATCCTTGAAAATCCAATACACATGCTCGGAGCATATCCTCCAAGGTTTGGATAGTTCTCTCGGATTGTCCATCAGTTTGAGGATGAAAGGCTGTGCTAAAACTAAGCTGTGTTCCCATAGCCTTGTACAAACTTTTCCAGAACTTGGATGTAAATCTGGAGTCTCGGTCTGAAACTATGGTGCTTGGAACTCCATGCAGTCTAACCACTTCGTGCACATACAACTCTGCCAGTTGATCCATCGAGTATGTTACCTTTATTGGCAGAAAGTGAGCAGATTTGGTTAAACGATCGACTATTACCCAGATTGCATCATGTCCCTTTGCTGTTCTAGGTAATCCCATAACAAAATCCATAGCTATTTGTTCCCATTTCCATTCGGGAACTGGTAAGGGTTGCAATGTTCCAGCAGGCCTCTGATGTTCAGCTTTGACTTGCTGGCAGATCAGACATGTCTCCACATACTCCGCCACACTTCTCTTCATACCTGGCCACCAATAATGTTGTTTGAGATCTCTGTACATCTTTGTACTTCCAGGATGAACAGAGAGTCTGGAGGAATGTGCCTCAGATAAGATTTCCTTTCTAAGTTCAGTATCAGCCGGAACAAACCATCTATTTCGAAACTTGAGAATTCCATCGCCTGAGCAGTTGAAATCCAACTTGCCAGTAGAATCCATGCTCAACTTATATTCGTTGCATTCAGGGTCATTCATTTGAACTTCCTTTATTCTCTCCAAAATGGTAGGCCTTAAAGATATGGTCGAAAGCATGGCTGACACACTAGACACGGCTTCCATGTTAAATCTGTGGAATTCAGTCTCTAAAGCTATTGGTATATCTAAAATCAATGCAGAGACTGAAGGAGTCACTCTACTCAAAGCATCAGCCACTACATTCGCCTTGCCGGGGTGGTACTTAATCTCGAAATCATAATCTTTGACAAATTCTAACCATCTACGCTGCCTCATATTCAGTTCCTTTTGCGTGAAAATGTATTTCAGGCTCTTATGATCTGAAAATATCTCACAAGATTGTCCATACAGGTAATGCCTCCAAATCTTAAGTGTGAATACCACTGCAGCTAACTCTAAGTCATGTGTAGGGTAATTTTTCTCATGGACCTTCAACTGTCTAGAGGCATAAGCTATCACTTTACCATCCTGCATTAACACAACCTAGACCGATCTTGGAAGCGTCACAATAAATGCTAAACTTACCATTCTCGACAGGGAGGGTCAGAATTGGAGCATTGGTCAGCTTCTGCTTCAAAGTTTGGAAACTATGCTCGCAATCCTCAGTCCACACATATTTTACGTTCTTCCTAGTTAATCAGGTAAGGGATGTTGCAATCTTTGAGAATCCTTCGATAAATTTCCTGTAATACCCAGCCAATCCAAGGAAACTTCTGACATCCGTAGCATTCCTCGGTTGGGGCCATTCCTTAACTGCCTGGACCTTAGCTGGATCCACAGATATGCCATCTCCAGAGATGACATGTCCTAAAAAGTGAACTTGGTCCAACCAAAATTCACACTTGGAAAACTTGGCATAAAGTTGGTGCCTTCTCAGTACTTCTAACACTAAACCCAAATGTTTTGCATGCTCATCTTTAGTACTAGAATAGATTAGAATGTCATCTATGAATACAATGACAAACTTGTCCAAATACTCGTGAAACACCCTATTCATGAGATCCATGAAGGCTGCTGGTGCATTTGTCAGACCAAAAGACATAACCAAAAACTCATAATGTCCATACCTCGTGCGAAAGGCAGTCTTTGAGATATCCTCAGATTTAACCTTCAGCTGATAATAACCAGATCTAAGGTCAATCTTAGAGAAAACTCTTGCACCCCTAAGCTGGTCAAATAAGTCATCAATTCTCGGCAGAGGGTATTTATTCTTAACAGTTAACTTATTCAATTCTCTATAATCAATGCACATGCGCATAGATCCATCTTTCTTCTTGACAAAGAGGACCGGTGCACCCCATGGTGAAAAGCTAGGGCGCATGAACCCTTTCTCCAACAGATCCTCCAATTGTTTCTTTAACTCTTTGAGTTCTGTTGGTGCTAGTCTATGTGGATTTTTAGACACAGGCTCGGCTCCGGGGTAAACATCCACAACAAATTCGATTTCTCTATCTGGTGGCAAGCCTGGAAGGTCATCTAAGAATACTTCAGGGAAGTCTTGGACAACTAAGACATTTTTGGGACTTGATTTCTCCACTAGTTGTATGTCTAAAGCACTAGCTAAGAAGCACAAATACTCTCTACACTGGGAGGGTCTACAATTGACAGAAGTCATTACAGTCATTTCCTTACTCTTCTCTGAGGCTTGAAAGGTATGCCTCAAACTACCAGGGGGTTGGAAACTAACTATTCCAGTCCTACAATCAATCGTGGCATAATGCTTAAACAGCCAATCCATTCCTAGAATTACATCAAATCCCATTATATCCATAATGATGAGATCAGCAGGTAGACTCACACTTCCTACTAACACATCTCTGTCAAGTATCACTCGGTTAGAGTGCATGCGCTCACCAGAGGGTAAGGTAACATTAAACACATGCATGGAAGGGGTAAACGGTACATCTAATTTAGCAGCAAATGTAGATGCTATAAACGAATGCGTTGCACCAGAATCTATCAAAGTAAAAGCAGGCACAGAGTTGATCAATATAGTACCTGACACTACGGCAGGCTGTTCTTCACCCGACTCCGTCATGGAGAATATTCTTGGTTTAATCATAGCAGGACCACTCTTAGGAACTGGACAGTCTCTGCTAATATGGCCGACTTTGTTACAATTATAGCATCTGGTGACTCTAGGCTTCGAACACTCTTTGAACGTATGTCTAACTTCCTCACAGTTGAAGCACTTTCCCAAGCCCAGTCTACATTCTCCCGGGTGGTTCTTCAGGCACTTTGGACACTGGGGAAATTTCCTGACATTTTGCACCCTTCCCCCTGCTCCTTGGCTATTTTGGCCCTCATTTGGCCTTTTTGTTCCCCTTTGCTGGTGTGGCTGGTTAAACCTTTGCGGGGTCTCCTTTAGTCCAGCACACTTCCTTTCAGCCTCTTCCACTTCCAGAGCAGTGGACACAACTTCGCTGAACGTTAAACCTTTAATGCCACAGAATTTGACTCCCCGATAAATCTCCGGCTTCAGTCCATGCACAAATTTGAACACCTTATCCTCGTCCTTATGAGCAAAGTGTCCAGCAAACCTGGACAAGGACTCAAATTGCCTACTGTACTCAGCCACCGACCCTGTCTGCTTCAAATTCAGAAATTCCAACTTCTTTGCGGTTTGGACCGTGCTGTTAAAATATTTCTCATAGAAGATGTCCTTAAATTGTGACCAAGTCATAGTCAGAATGTCAGTGGTGGTTTCAACTGTTTCCCACCAGAGTTGAGCTTCGCCAGCCAAGTGAAATGTTGCTAACGTGACCTTATCTCCTTCTCCAATGCTGGCGCACCTAAACATGCTCTCTATCTTCCTAAGCCACCCTTCAGCCACAACAGGATCAGATGACTGACCATCAAACGTGGGTGGTCTTAGTCTCCGGAATCTATCCCCGGAATGCTCGTTGCTAGAACCCGAGTTGGCACTTCCTTGTACCTCTCGGTTCAGCAGTACTCCTAGTTGATCGGATTGTTGGCGCATTAATTCTGCCTGCTGTCGCACTAGATCTGTCAACTGTCCGATTACACTAGAATCCTCTGCGCTTCCCGGAGTTGGTGTCTCTCTCTGCACTCTTGGCCTTCCTGGTCGTCGAGACATTTTGCTATATTCCTGCGCAGGGTTAACTATTTTATAAACATCTAATTACTAAGGCTAACATAAACACTTACAGTTGTTGGAGTACTCCCATGCAACGATCGGCACTGACGAGTAATCTTTTGAACGGTTTAACTGAATGTCTCTGATACCACACTATAGCACCCCGATTCCCTGAACCCGGTTTGTTACTCAAAACCCCGAATATTACTCAGAAACACTTGGGCCAAATATAAAACTTCGTTGAAAATTTCAGAATTTGAAATTTGACAAAACATGAAAACTTGCAGCGGAAATCGTTTAAACAAAAGTAAAATTAAACAAAGCCATGTTAAAATAATCGTTGGCAATATTAAGAATCAATCAGTTGAGAAGCAAAGGTTTAACTCGTAAAATAATTTAAAGATTTCAAAAGTCAATTTCATCGACCGCCGAACAAAGTCAACAAAAGGGAAAGGCTACTCGAAGACATCCACCGGTGACTAAACGACAAAGCACAAGATTTGTCATCCGGTCACTAAACGACAAACATAAAATTTGTCATCCGGTCCCTAAACGACAAAACATAAAATTTGTCATCCGGTCACTAAACGACAAAATATATCCTTCATCTACCGGTGACGTCAGCTGGATGATCTCTCTCATCCGATCGACTTTACCCTACATCTACCGGTGACGTCAGCCGGATGATCCCTCTCATCCGGGCACTAGACGACAAACAAAACACCTATATCATCCGGTAGAAAAGAAACACAACACTATCCACAGAAAAGAATTTACTTACTTCCCAAAGACCATTCAGGAACGACTCAAGCCATAACATTAATCAAATCCGATAAAAACCAACATTTAAAACTCAACAGACTGCTAAAATCAGTAAATTTTCAAAACGTATTCAAAATGCTAAAATTCCTACTGTCATGAGAACTCAACATACTCAGACTGAATCCTTGACTACTAGTCCTCCACACTGACAGACATCAGTTAAACCGCCCCGTCAGCCGCCAGAACATTGAATAAGTGTACTCCTCCAACCCGACTAGTCCTCAGTGAACTCAGTAAACACACCTGCTGTCACTTCTTCACCTACATCACAAAACTCATCTATTAGCCTAATGCTAAGTAAGTAATGCAAAATGAAATGAATTACTGAAACATAAACTCCTAATCATGCAATTTCTACTTTCTCCTCTCAGTTGCTCATTCATCGTTTCTAATTCAGATCCCCCTGTGAAATTGGGAGTCGGATCAACTCTCCCAAAGTATGTATCCACTGACTCATTAAGGGGCGGATTAATTCCCTTAACAGTAAATCTGATTCACATGTTCAGATCCCCCTGTGAAATTGGAAGTTGGATCAGCTCTTCCAAAGTATATATCCACTGTCTAATTAAGGGGCGGATTAATTCCCTTAACAGTAAATCTGATTCACTTTGCTGTTTCATCACATTCAATCCTCTCCATACCAATGTGTATTCAAATTCATTTTCGTATACATTTTGAAAACATGATGCATGGCATACAAACATATCCAAGTAAATACAAACCTAACGTTTTGTGATGTAGGCCCGAAGGCACAAGCAAACATTACTTACTTGGATCTCCTGGAATTGTCTGGGTAGCTAACCACTTCGGGTATTGCTCAACCTAAAACCGTAGACAGAGCATATATTAAATTTCCTCAAATCTTCATTCTAGACCACTATAAATCTAAGGGAAACTCTAGTCATTGTGCATTCTCGATTTCGACTTAAACCGAACTAACCCTCACTTACTGTATTCTCCAAAACCTCAATATCATCCCTCCCACCAACAATAGATACAATGTAGCTAGAAATAGAGGCAAAACTCACCAAGTTCGGAAGAAGTCGCTGGAGAAAGTCGAAGGGGGGTCTCCTATCGTGCTCTGCTAGGCTGAGGAGCTGAGAATGGGGAGGAAATGGAATAAAACAGTGGCGGCTACTTCAATAATAGTTTCCTTAAATACGTTATCCATCCTTAGATTTCTAATTACCCTTATACCCTTGCCTAGTCATCCACTAACCCTACATTTAATATTGTCATTAGTTTTAAAAAGAATAGAGAAACGGTTTAACAGGACCGGGTATTACAATTAGTTATGCAGAACATGAACATATCAACCTGCCCATTTCTATATAATCAAAAATCAAAAGCACAACTAGTAGCAACCTGGAAATTGTGACCCAAATTTCCACCTCGATCATTTCAATATCCACCTCGGTTGCCACCGAATCCACCCCGATTACTCTTATACCCACCATGATAATTTTCATATCCACTCCGATCACGTCCTTTCCCTCGACCACGAGATAGACTTTTGATTTGGTTGTCCTGCATTGATTGGACTTTCATACCTATAAATTTTAATTAAATCAAAAAATTAAATGGTATAGTCTATGATTACATAGAAAATAAGTAAATTTATTTTTATGAATTTCCAGACCTTGTAAACAAAAAACTCGTAAAAAAGAGAAGCAAATAAAAACTAACAATGAAGGAGTGAACACGTGGTAGCAAATCTTTCGTAGAAATTATTCCAAATGCTATTAAAACAAGAGTCTTCCGGACTTTTCCTCTAATTTAAACAATGTATTTTTCTCCATTTCAAACTGTCACACACGCAGAAACTAAAAGCTCGTGGTCGAAATTCGGTGAAGTTCACTAGAAGTCTGTCAAAATTTGACAGAAACCGGCATGTTCTCTTAGAGTCTAGCTCGACCTCTGCTGAGTTTGGTTTCAAATTTTATTTGGGGTTTGGAAAACCCTGCAAGCCAGTCGTCAACCCTGAGTAATACATCAATAGATGATTGTCCACAAAGAGTTGACTGTGTACACGACTGTACAAATTTAACAGATATTATAATTGTAATATCTATTTTAACAGATATTACTAAAATTATTGTTCTACCAGTGAATAATTGACCCGTGAAAATATACATGTCAATTGTAAAATTACATTGTATATCCAAATTATTCTTAAAAATTGAAAAAGAAAAACTAAACTATAGTCTACAAGCCTCATTAAGTTGGACTTTCTATTTTTTTAGAAAAAGAAAAATTATACAAAATTTAAAAAAAAAAAAGACATTAATAATGATGGTTGATGAAACATCACCATCTTTATCAAATGGAAAAGCTATGACGACCTCAAATTCAAGGTCGATTAAATGAATTATTAACTTATATATATATATGAGAAATATGCACAGATTCATCATTCGGCATAGAAAATAACTCATACTCATGTACAAGCATATTCAATTTATTCTCTTTTACCTGATTTGTTCCCTCGTGAGTAACCTCTAATAAGTACCAAATTTCTTGAGCACTTTCACACCCTTGTACCTTATTAAATTCATCTCTATTTAAGGCACAATACAGAGTGTTTATCGCCTTGGCATTAAGGCTTAGATTTCTCTTATCTGACTCAGTTAGATCAGTGGAAATCTTAGGAACACTTTGGCCATCTACAGTTTTCATGGCTTTAAATGGACCATATTCTATAATGTTCCATAGCTCATAGTCCATGACTTGAATGAATATTTTCATTCTTGCCTTCCAGTAAACATAATCACTCACATCAAAGAAGGGAGGCCTATTTGTAGCTTGACCTTCTACGTGTGTGGAGTTAGAGTTGAATGCCATTGCCATTGTAAATATATCACACAATGATTAAAAAACTGCTTAGACAATGATAACCGCTATGATACCAATTGTAGGATCGAGATTGTCTAAGAGGGGGGGTGAATTAGACCCTTTTAAAATTTTACTTAAAACTATTAGCAATGTTAATCAACAGCAGATATAAAAGAGAGAATAAGAGAAAAATGACACCAGTAATTTTTACGTGGTTCGGCTCAACCCAGCCTACATCCACGCTTCAAGGTTCACCCCTTGAAGATCCTTAACCTTCTCCTCGAGAATAAACAGATCGGAATTCCGGGCTCCGATCAACTGCCTTTACAATTCAAGATTGAACTTCACAGGCGTCAATCCACTGCCTTATACAGAATGTTGAGTTCGTAAATGGTAAGCTCAGACTACACTCTCACAATGATTGAATCTCAAGTTAAATCGAGAGGTGTAAGAATAATACAGAGTATGATAAAATTTCGCAAGTTAGGGTTCAGGAATTCAAATTGCAAAAGTTTTATCTTTGTGCTCTAACCTCGGCTTAAATACTCTGTCTTCGGAATCGGCTTGACTTCAATGCTCCTTATCCAATAATAGAAACTTTGTTACCGTTGGAGCAGCTTTCGTACAATTTCAGGTAGTCGTTGCCGTCTGTAGTTGTAAGTCGTCGTCGCCATTAAAGTTCTGGAGTTAATGCTGAAAACGACGTCACTGTAGCTTCGCGGCTATTTTGAATTCTGGCAGAAGATCATCGGTGGAAGCAGCTTTTAATTCAATCGCCACGTCATCGGTATGTGTTGCTCTAAAAGTCCATCGGTATATGCAACTTAAAAGTTATCGGCAGATGAAGGCTTTGAATTCCATCGGTAGATGCACCTTGAAAAATCGTCGGCAGATACATCTCGAACTTCATCGGTTGAAGACTCCATCGGCAGATGCAACTTGTAAGCCATCGGCATGAACGTCTTCAAAAGCGCCATCGATATGAGTTGCTTCATGTGTCATCGGTAGAAGCAGCTTCAAACGCCATCGGCAGAAGCAGCTTCAAACGCCATCGGCAAAAGCAGCTTCAAACGCCATCGGCAAAAGCATTCTTGATGAGTTGCTCAACAATACCATCGGCAGAAGCAATTCTTTTCTTTGTCGTTTAGCGATCGGCATGAGTAGCTCTTCTTTGTCGTTTAGCGATCGGCATGTGCAGCTTTGAACGACTTTGTCTTTTGTCGTTTAGCGATCGGCATGTGCAGCTTTGAAGTGTCATCGACAGGAATAACTTGAAAACACCATTGGTATGTGTACTTTAAACAATTCATCGGCAGATGAAGTTTTCAGCCCTGTTTTACTTATTCAGTCCTGTACACTTAACCCGATTCAAATTATTTGAGATAGACTTTTGATTTGGTTGTCCTGCATTGATTGGACTTTCATACCTATAAATTTTAATTAAATCAAAAAATTAAATGGTATAGTCTATGATTACATAGAAAATAAGTAAATTTATTTTTATGAATTTCCAGACCTTGTAAACAAAAAACTCGTAAAAAAGAGAAGCAAATAAAAACTAACAATGAAGGAGTGAACACGTGGTAGCAAATCTTTCGTAGAAATTATTCCAAATGCTATTAAAACAAGAGTCTTCCGGACTTTTCCTCTAATTTAAACAACGTATTTTTCTCCATTTCAAACTGTCACACACGCAGAAACTAAAAGCTCGTGGTCGAAATTCGGTGAAGTTCACTAGAAGTCTGTCAAAATTTGACAGAAACCGGCATGTTCTCTTAGAGTCTAGCTCGACCTCTGCTGAGTTTGGTTTCAAATTTTATTTGGGGTTTGGAAAACCCTGCAAGCCAGTCGTCAACCCTGAGTAATACATCAATAGATGATTGTCCACAAAGAGTTGACTGTGTACACGACTGTACAAATTTAACAGATATTATAATTGTAATATCTATTTTAACAGATATTACTAAAATTATTGTTCTACCAGTGAATAATTGACCCGTGAAAATATACATGTCAATTGTAAAATTACATTGTATATCCAAATTATTCTTAAAAATTGAAAAAGAAAAACTAAACTATAGTCTACAAGCCTCATTAAGTTGGACTTTCTATTTTTTTAGAAAAAGAAAAATTATACAAAATTTAAAAAAAAAAAGACATTAATAATGATGGTTGATGAAACATCACCATCTTTATCAAATGGAAAAGCTATGACGACCTCAAATTCAAGGTCGATTAAATGAATTATTAACTATATATATATATATATATATATGAAATATGCACAGGATGCAAAATGGGGTCTCATTTTTGGAGAACGAGCCGTTCTTTGGGCCACGTAGATCGACCCCCATTCTTCGAGATCGGATGACCGGTATGAACAAATTTATTAAGTTTTGCATATTTCAATAGGGACTTTGTTAAAAGAATAGAGATTAGTGTGAGACAAGCCGAGGGTTTGGGGTAATTAAAAAATGATAATTTTGAACTTTGGGATAGTTAAAAAATAATAATTTTGAATTGTTCAAGTGAGATCGGAGAGTGATGACCAATTGACAACTCTTGAAAAAGAGTTATTTTAGGGTAACATTTATATATGAAAAATTACTTAAATTGAGTGAAATACAAATTATTTCGATCAAAATTTTGAAAATTGCTATAGATTGCTACAACATTATCTGTTTTGAAGAAGTAATGGATTTTATGTAAATTTTCGTGTAATATCGGATTTTTAGCACTAAAAGAAATTTTGCTGTAACTTTAGTGCAGATGATGCCAACTGAGTTATATAGATTTTGAAAATTAAAAAGATAACCAAAAGATTTAATGGTGAAATTCAAATCAACGGAAAAAAAAAACTACATGAAAAGAGGAAAACAAAAGAGAAAATCCAACAAAATAATGGAAGAGAATCAACAAAAAAATGGAATAAATAGAGGACTTTGTAAAGAGAAAAAGTGTGGAGGCAGGAGGGGCCGAAGGGAGGTCTAAGAGCATCTCCAGTGGTAACAATTCCTTAAGTTGCCACAAACATAATAAATTTTATTCCTTAATAAATTTTATTCTATCTCTCCTCCACATCATTTTTAAGCAACTTTTCTAAAAAACACTCCAGTGGTGAGCAACCTCTAAAGTTTCTCATTATGGTCCCACATCTAAATTTTTATATTTATTTTTCTTAACAAATACATAATCATATTATATTTAATAAATGGAGTAAATATTACATAGAATTGAAATTAGACAAAAAAATAAAAATTATTTCTAAATAATTAAAATACAAATAAAAAAATCACACAAACACGAATATCATTGAAATATTACATAAATACAGTTACAATGAGACATAATGAAATATTAAGAAAATTGTAAATGCAAAGATTTGCATAAGTGTTGGCATTTGATTTTTTGGCAATATATTATGAAAATAATATTTTATTCCACGATTTTTCAAATTGGTGATTTATTTCTTGGTGATCAAGAAATAGCTTATTCAGATTATGGAATGATATTATATGAGCAATCATGATGATTCTGTGGAAGAGAAAAATAAGGAAACAATGATATTAGGAAAGTTATTGAAAAAGGTATATGCACTTGTTTTTTGGAAAACTTTTATTTGGAAAGCCGATTTGCTGTAGATTTGACACGATTTGCTGGGCTTCGAGTTCCCATGATTAATGGGATGCTTTCCTGAATTTTTAGATGAATATCTGAGTTGTTATGGAAACTTTCCTAAAGTGTCACACGGAGTGTCACACAACCGAATTTGTTAAGATTTGTTTTCCTTATTTATTGCGGCGGTAAATCCGATTTGGTAACTGAACGAATTGAAGATATGGAAGTTACCAAGGCTATTTAAGGTTTTCGTTTTCTGTGAAAACTGATTGACGACGGAGTTTTGATTTTCGTGGGAAAAGCCTTATTCGTTTCTTGTGCCGTCAGTTTTCTTTCACTCTCATCGCTTCTGCGTTTGAGTTAGTGATTGTTTTACACACTCGACTTAATCTGTGGATTTCATCGTTCTACCGAGTGTGTTGTGTATTGCATCCGAGGACTTCGATCTGGTGTTCCAGGAGGTGTCCCAGGAGGCAATATTATTTGTTTTTCATTGAAGCTCAGTCTCGGGAGGAGGCTGCATCCGAACTCTGGAGGAGTTCTATTTTCAGACAAGGGGAGCTTGTCGTTCTTGATTGTGGGCAAGGGGATCTTGCTATAACACAGGTTTCGGGAGGAACCAACAACAAGGGGATCTTGTTGTTATCTAGATCTCGGGAGAAGTCGTTCTAAAGTCGAGGGGATCTCGCAAAAACAGTTTCCTTGGAGAAGTTAGCTAGAAACGGCGACAAAGATAAGAGGGAGTCTTTATTTGTATAAGTCCGATTGTCTTGTAATTTTGTGAACTCAAAGAAATGTTTTTATATCTGGGCGTGGCCCCGCAGACGTAGGCTGGTTGCCGAACTGTGTTACCAACCTTTTGTGTTATTTATTTCCGCGTTTTTATATTGTCCATAATTGCATTTATCATCGGTGTCACACGTAACACCCTATAACACCCTGTGTGACACCGCAAAGTTAATCGTAATTTTTCAATTGGTATCAGAGCGGGTCGCTTCTGTTTCTTAAGCGAGATTAGCCGGACAAGATTATAGTTCGTGTGCAATGGATTCTATGAAAGAAGAAGGTTCTACAATGCGTCCACCATTATTGGATGGGAGTAATTATGCTTATTGGAAGGCAAGGATGAAGGCATTCATTAAAGCTATTGATGAGAAGGCTTGGAGATCTATTTTAACAGGTTGGAATCACCCTACAAACACCGATACAGAAGGTATTATATCTCCAAAACCCGAAGAAGATTGGAACTCAAATGAAGATGCTTTGGCTCTTAGCAATTCAAAGGCTTTAAATGCTATTTTTAATGGTGTGGATCCAATTCAGTTCAGACTCATCTCCACATGCGAATCTGCAAAAAGGGCATGGGAAATTCTTCAAACCACCTATGAAGGAACATCTACGGTAAAGTTGTCTAAAATGCAAATGCTAACCACCCGATTTGAGAATTTAAAGATGCAGGAAGATGAGACTATTGGCGAGTTCAATGCTAAATTATGTGACATAGCTAATGAAGCGTTTGCTCTCGGTGAGATGTTTTCCGAAGAAAAACTTATAAGAAAAACTTTAAGGTCTTTGCCACAACGGTTTGCCTATAAAGTCACTGTCATAGAAGAAGCCAAAGATGTGTCTAAAATGAAGCTTGAAGAGTTGATGAGATCACTCATAACTTTCGAAATGAATCTTGGAGGAGAGACCGAAAAAAAGAAGGCAAAGGGAGTTGCTTTGAAAACAGAGGTACAGAATTACAACCAGCATGATGAAGATGACTTGGAGGAATCACTAGCCCTGCTTTCGAAGAATTTCAGCAGAGTTATGAAGAGATTTGGAAGAAATACTCGCGGTGTCAAGCAGGGTGTCACACACTTCAAAAATGGTTCTTCAAGCAACAAGAAGCAGAGAGAAGAAACTAATATGTCTGATCAACCATTAAAGAATAAAGGTATTTAGTGCAGAGAATGTGAAGGATTTGGGCATATACATGCAGAATGTGCTAACACCTTAAAGAAAAAGAAGAATTCTCTAAATGCAACCTGGAGTGAGGATGAGTCAAAAAACGAAGATGAATTTCAGAGCAATCATGTGGCGCTTGCTGGAAAGGTAGAACATGAAGAAAACAGTGGTGTTATACACGGTGTCACAGATGGTTTTTCTAATAGTAGTGATGAAGACGAAAAACCAGTCTCAGAAGAAGATCTTATTGGTGAATATAAGTTTCTGCATGATAAATGGACCGAGCTTGTTAAAGTAAATCAGCTTCTACACGCACAGATTAGAAATTTGAAGGATGAGAAAAACAATCTTCAAAATGTTATTGATGATTTGGAGACAAAGCTGAAAGCAAGTCAGGATGAAGCTAATGATCTAACCAATGAGATAAGCCTCATGAAGAAGAATGTCAAAATGCTGAATTCGGGTTCTTCTGATCTAGATGATATTTTAAATATCGGCAAATCAAGCGTAAATCGTTTTGGATTGGGATTCAAAGGCGAAAGTTCAGGTTCAAAAACTGTAGCAGTAAAAGAAAATCGCTCTGTGATGAAGTTTGTAAAGGGAAGCTCAGTGTCACAGCCAGTGTCACAGCCGGTGTCACAGCCAGTGTCACAGCCGGTGTCACATCCAGTGTTAGCACCGAGATTTGATTAAAAAGGGAAGCAAGTTGCAAATAGAACTTCTAGAATTGACAGAAAATCAAATTCCTATGACTCCTATCATGCCTCAAGTAGTAAAGGTAACAAATATGTCACTGTATGTCATTATTGCCAACGCCGAGGTCATATTCGCCCTAAATGTTTTACTTATCTTGCTGACTTAAGATTGGGTACTGTTAGAAATGCCTCTTCCTACAGATTCTCGTATCAGAAATGGGTGATGAAATCAAATTTGAAGTGTAATGTTACACATCTTTCACTAAAGGCAATCAGAACTAATGCATGGTATTTTGATAGTGGCTGTTCTAGACATATGACAGGTGAAGAGAGATACTTGAAGGATATTGTACCTGAATCCGTGGGAAAAGTTACATTCGGCAATGGTGTCACATCGGATGTCATTGGTAGGGGAACGTTGAATGTTCCTGGTTTACCAAAGTTGAGTAACGTTTTATTGGTAAATGGTTTGAAGTCCAACCTAATCAGTATTAGCCAGCTTTGTGATCAAGATCTGAATGTGCAATTTATGAGAGAAAGATGTGTTGTGTCCGATCAAAACAAAAATTGTGTTATTGAAGGAGTTAGATCATCAGACAATTGTTATCTTATTTATTCCTTGTCTACTTGCCTTCGGTCGAGTGTGGAAGACACTATCTTATGGCATAGAAAGTTGGGATATGTTAATTTCAGAATGCTGGAGAAGCTTATTTCGAAAGGTGCTGTCCGAGGAATTCCTGAATTAAAATTTGATGAAGACAAATTATGCGGACCATGTCAAATCGAAAAGCAAACCAAGGTGTCACACCCGATGTCCCAGTCATCCGCGACTACCCGTGTGCTTGAACTGCTCCACATGGATCTAATGGGACCAATGCCTGTTGAAAGTATTGGCGGAAAACGATATGCCTTCGTTACTGTTGATGATTTTTCGCGCTATACATGGATGGAGTTTCTAAGAGAAAAGTCCGACACGTTTAAAGTTTTCAAATCAATGTGCACTCGTCTCCAACGGGAAAAAGATTGTGTTATTATGAAGATCATACGTATCCGAAGTGACCATGGAAGAGAATTTGAAAATTTTGAATTCTCGGATTTCTGTAAACATCTCGGAATTGCTCATGAATTCTTGGCTCCAAAAACTCCTCAACAAAACGGAGTCGTTGAAAGGAAGAATCGTACATTGGCAGAGATGACTCTAGTAATGCTACATGAAAGAGATGTTCCTCAAAAATTCTGGGCTGAGGCTATGAATACAGCTTGTTATACCATTAATCGGGTGTATCTCCGCGGCAAAACTTCTATGACACCCTATGAGATATGGAAAGGTAAAACTCCGAATCTTAATTATTTTCATCTGTTTAGCTGCCTCTGCTTTGTGTTGAATGATAGGGAACATAGGGAGAAACTTGATCCCAAGAGTGATGAGGCAATCTTTTTCGATTATGATACAAATAGTCGTGTCTATCGGGTTTACAACAAAAGAACTCGAAAAAGGGTAATAATAACGTTTTAATAACGTCACCCTATGTGACGATTAATTCTCCTTTTGATGCCCGGCCGTCGCATACTTCCGGAAACCTCGACGAGAATGTTACAATGTTTGTGATATGAAATAAAAACTATAGATTATTTACTTACACGTGACAGACGAATAATGTTACGTAGTCAAAAACGTTTTAATGGGTCCAAATTTCGAGATCTAAATGAGTTTAAACATGCGTGAATTAAGGTAATAATAACGTGACAACAAACAATACCATAGCATATATGAATTTAACGAAGAAAGCAAAAGTTAAAAGGAGATTTCAACCATGTCATGGCCCACCTTTTCTGAAATTGGAGAAACGACAGGTTCCAAGTTCCATCTATCCATGTTCGTTGACCAGTCCTTTCTGGAGTAGCATTGTTTATTCAATTAATTTAAATAAATTAAATTATATTAAATTAATCAGACAGTAGCTCCGGATAAGAATCCAGCGGCCAATAATAGCCTTGAGATTCTACTCCCAAAGCATATTCTCGTCTCCCTTGTCGAGAGAATAACGTTAGATTTACTTATAATTCTCTGATAATTCTTGAACACCTGTTGACCCATGGACCAGAGAGCGTAGCAAGTGAATTTCAATCTGACAAAGATGTTAAAAGGGAAATGGAAAGCTTCTAATACATAGACGAAAAAGGGTATATTTTTCCAACACACTTCTCTTAATTTCAGCATTCATCGTTGAAGCATCTAGAAAGATAAAGTCGAGATTGAACCATTGTCAATCCATGGGAGCTTTATTGTTATGTATTTTTCACTCTGCGATTAGAGTTAGATTTACCACGGATCTAATCTGAACAGATTCAACTGGGGGTTAGCAGTGAGAAAGAAATCAGAGAGAATACTAACTTTCTAGAGAGAGAATCTCTTCTCAGAGAAGAGAAGAAACCTAGCTTGCGGCGGTGGTGATGATGGCGACTATGGAAGATGGAGGAAGCGAGGGAGACGGATATTTGGTTCATTTACCTTCCAAAACCTAACCCAGAAAATGAAGAACTCATGCAGGAGACGGAGAGCTGGAAAAGAAGAGTCTAGGGGTATTTCGGGTAGAAAATATGAACAAGTGAAAAAATGTGATTTTTTAATTGAAAATATGACGGTAGGATATTGCCCATTATCAAATGTCCATTATCCAAGTTTATGGTGTCAATTGTTCATTTTATCTAGTTGTAGGGGTTAAATTACACTTTACCCGTTAATATATACAATGTGTTATAGATTCACCACTTCTATAAGGGCAAAATGCAGAACATGAACAAAACAACCTGCCCATTTCCATATAATCAAAATCAAAAGCACAACTAGTAGCAACCTGGAAATTGTGACCCAAATTTCCACCTCGATCATTTCGATATCCACCTCGGTTGCCACCGAATCCACCCCGATTACTCTTATACCCACCATGATAATTTTCATATCCACTCCGACCACGTCCTTGCCCTCGACCATATGAATCTAATCAAGTGCTAAAAACATGTCAATATTCCTTTCAATAACAAAAGCAACAACTATTAACTCTACAGAATATCACATTCCATAAAGACTGTCATATCCACCACGAGGTAGACTTTTGATTTGGTTGTCCTGCATTGATTGGACTTTCATACCTATAAATTTTAATTAAATCAAAAAATTAAATAGTATAGTCTATGATTACATAGAAAATAAGTAAATTTATTTTTACGAATTTCCAGACCTTGTAAACAAAAAACTCGTAAAAAAGAGAAGCAAATAAAAACTAACAATGAAGGAGTGAACACGTGGTAGCAAATCTTTCGTAGAAATTATTCCAAATGCTATTAAAACAAGAGTCTTCCGGACTTTTCCTCTAATTTAAACAACGTATTTTTCTCCATTTCAAATTGTCACACACACAGAAACTAAAAGCTCGTGGTCGAAATTCGGTGAAGTTCACTAGAAGTCGGTCAAAATTTGACAAAAATCGGCATGTTCTCTTAGAGTCTAGCTCGACCTCTGCTGAGTTTGGTTTCAAATTTTATTTGGGGTTTGGAAAACCCTGCAAGCCAGTCGTCAACCCTGAGTAATACATCAATAGATGATTGTCCACAAAGAGTTGACTGTGTACACGACTGTACAAATTTAACAGATATTATAATTGTAATATCTATTTTAACAGATATTACTAAAATTATTGTTCTACCAATGAATAATTGACCTGTGAAAATATACATGTCAATTGTAAAATTACATTGTATATCCAAATTATTCTTAAAAATTAAAAAAGAAAAACTAAACTTATAGTCTACAAGCCTCATTAAGTTGGACTTTCTATTTTTTTAGAAAAAGAAAAATTATACAAAATTAAAAAAAAAAAAAAAAAAAAGACATTAATAAAATGATGGTTGATGAAACATCACCATCTTTATCAAATGGAAAAGCTATGACGACCTCAAATTCAAGGTCGATTAAATGAATTATTAACTTATATATATATATATATATATATATATATATATATGAGAAATATGCACAGATTCATCTTTCGGCATAGAAAATAACTCATACTCATGTACAAGCATATTCAATTTACTCTCTTTTACCTGATTTGTTCCCTCGTGAGTAACCTCTAATAAGTACCAAATTTCTTGAGCACTTTCACACCCTTGTACCTTATTAAATTCATCTCTATTTAAGGCACAATACAGAGTGTTTATCGCCTTGGCATTAAGGCTTAGATTTCTCTTATCTGACTCAGTTAGATCAGTGGAAATCTTAGGAACACTTTGGCCATCTACAGTTTTCATGGCTTTAAATGGACCATATTCTATAATGTTCCATAGCTCATAGTCCATGGCTTGAATGAATATTTTCATTCTTGTCTTCCAGTAAACATAATCACTCCCATCAAAGAATGGAGGCCTATTTATAGCTTGACCTTCTACGTGTGTGGAGTTAGAGTTGAATGTCATTGCCATTGTAAATATATCACACAATGATTAAAAGACTGCTTAGACAATGATAACCCGCTCTGATACCAATTATAGGATCGAGATTGTCTAAGAGGGGGGGTGAATTAGACCCTTTTAAAATTTTACTTAAAACTATTAGCAATGTTAATCAACAGCAGATATAAAAGAGAGAATAAGAGAAAAATGACACCAGTAATTTTTACGTGGTTCGGCTCAACCCAGCCTACATCCACGCTTCAAGGTTCACCCCTTGAAGATCCTTAACCTTCTCCTCGAGAATAAACAGATCGGAATTCCGGGCTCCGATCAACTGCCTTTACAATTCAAGATTGAACTTCACAGGCGTCAATCCACTGCCTTATACAGAATGTTGAGTTCGTAAATGGTAAGCTCAGACTACACTCTCACAATGATTGAATCTCAAGTTAAATCGAGAGGTGTAAGAATAATACAGAGTATGATAAAATTTTGCAAGTTAGGGCTCAGGAATTCAAATTGCAAAAGTTTTATCTTTGTGCTCTAACCTCGGCTTAAAGACTCTGTCTTCGGAATCGGCTTGACTTCAATGCTCCTTATCCAATAATAGAAACTTTGTTACCGTTGGAGCAGCTTTCGTACAATTTCAGGTAGTCGTTGCCGTCTGTAGTTGTAAGTCGTCGTCGCCATTAAAGTTCTGGAGTTAATGCTGAAAATGACGTCATTGTAGCTTCGCGGCTATTTTGAATTCTGGCAGAAGATCATCGGTGGAAGCAGCTTTTAATTCAATCGCCACGTCATCGGTATGTGTTGCTCTAAAAGTCCATCGGTATATGCAACTTAAAAGTTATCGGCAGATGAAGGCTTTGAATTCCATCGGTAGATGCACCTTGAAAAATCGTCGGCAGATACATCTCGAACTTCATCGGTTGAAGATTCCATCGGCAGATGCAACTTGTAAGCCATCGGCATGAACGTCTTCAAAAGCGCCATCGGTATGAGTTGCTTCATGTGCCATCGGTAGAAGCAGCTTCAAACGCCATCGGCAGAAGCAGCTTCAAACGCCATCGGCAGAAACAGCTTCAAACGCCATCGGCAGAAGCATTCTTGATGAGTTGCTCAACAATACCATCGGCAGAAGCAATTCTTTTCTTTGTCGTTTAGCGATCGGCATGAGTAGCTCTTCTTTGTCGTTTAGCGATCGGCATGTGCAGCTTTGAACGATTTTGTCTTTTGTCGTTTAACGATCGGCATGTGCAGCTTTGAAGTGTCATCGGCATGAATAACTTGAAAACACCATTGGTATGTGTACTTTTAACAATTCATCGGCAGATGAAGTTTTCAGCCCTGTTTTACTTATTCAGTCATGTACACTTAACCCGATTCAAATTATTTGAGGTAGACTTTTGATTTGGTTGTCCTGCATTGATTGGACTTTCATACCTATAAATTTTAATTAAATCAAAAAATTAAATGGTATAGTCTATGATTACATAGAAAATAAGTAAATTTATTTTTATGAATTTCCAGACCTTGTAAACAAAAAACTCGTAAAAAAGAGAAGCAAATAAAAACTAACAATGAAGGAGTGAACACGTGGTAGCAAATCTTTCGTAGAAATTATTCCAAATGCTATTAAAACAAGAGTCTTCCGGACTTTTCCTCTAATTTAAACAACGTATTTTTCTCCATTTCAAACTGTCACACACGCAGAAACTAAAAGCTCGTGGTCGAAATTCAGTGAAGTTCCCTAGAAGTCGGTCAAAATTTGACAGAAATCGGCATGTTCTCTTAGAGTCTAGCTCGACCTCTGCTGAGTTTGGTTTCAAATTTTATTTGGGGTTTGGACAACCCTGCAAGCCAGTCGTCAACTCTGAGTAATACATCAATAGATGATTGTCCTCAAAGAGTTGACTGTGTACACGACTATACAAATTTAACAGATATTATAATTGTAATATCTATTTTAACAGATATTACTAAAATTATTGTTCTACCAGTGAATAATTGACCTGTGAAAATATACATGTCAATTGTAAAATTACATTGTATATCCAAATTATTCTTAAAAATTAAAAAAGAAAAACTAAACTATAGTCTACAATCCTCATTAAGTTGGACTTTCTATTTTTTTAGAAAAAGAAAAATTATACAAAATTTAAAAAAAAAAAAAGACATTAATAATGATGGTTGATGAAACATCACCATCTTTATCAAATGGAAAAGCTATGACGACCTCAAATTCAAGGTCGATTAAATGAATTATTAACTTTTATATATATATATATATATATATGAAATATGCACAGGATGCAAAATGGGGTCTCATTTTTGGAGAACGGGCCGTTCTTTGGGCCACGTAGATCGACCCCCATTCTTCGAGATCGGATGACCGGTATGAACGAATTTATTAAGTTTTGCATATTTCAATAGGGACTTTGTTAAAAGAATAGAGATTAGTGTGAGACAAGCCGAGGGTTTGGGGTAATTAAAAAATGATAATTTTGAACTTTGGGATAGTTAAAAAATAATAATTTTGAATTGTTCAAGTGAGATCGGAGAGTGATGACCAATTGACAACTCTTGAAAAAGAGTTATTTTAGGATAACATTTATATATGAAAAATTACTTAAATTGAGTGAAATACAAATTATTTCGATCAAAATTTTGAAAATTACTAAAGATTGCTACAACATTATCTGTTTTGAAGAAGTGATGGATTTTATGTAAATTTTCGTGTAATATCATATTTTTAGCACTAAAAGAAATTTTGCTGTAACTTTAGTGCAGATGATGCCAACTGAGTTATACAAATTTTGAAAATTAAAAAGATAACCAAAAGATTTAATGGTGAAATTCAAATCAACGGACAAAAAAAAAACTACATGAAAAGAGGAAAACAAAAGAGAAAATCCAACAAAATAATGGAAGAGAATCAAAAAAGAAAATGGAATAAATAGAGGACTTTGTAAAGAGAAAAAGTGTGGAGGCAGGAGGGGCCTTCGAGGTCTAAGAGCATTTCCGGTGGTAACAATTCCTTAAGTTGCCACAAACATAATAAATTTTATTCTATCTCTCTTCCACATCATTTTTAAGCAACTTTTCTAAAAAACACTCTAGTGGAGAGCAACCTCTAAAGCCACATAATTATTATTTAATAAATTTTATTCTCTCTCTCTTCCACATCATTTTTAAGCAACTTCTCTAAAAAATACTCCAATGGTGAGCAACCTCTAAAGTTTCTCATCATGGTCCCACATCTAAATTTTTATATTTATTTTTCTTAACAAATACATGATCAAATTATATTTAATAAATGGAGTAAATATTACATAGAATTGAAATTAGACAAAAAAATAAAAATTATTTCTAAATAATTAAAATACAAATAAAAAAATCACACAAACACGAATATCATTGAAATATTATATAAATACAGTTACAATGAGACATAATGAAATATTAAGAAAATACTAAATGCATACTTCACTATCTTATAACAATTATTTTCTACAAAAATAATACATTAAAATTTCAAGATATTAGTCCTAATATGATCACACAAATGTTCATGATCTTTTTTTGGTTGATTAGTCATATACGACGTAACCATAATGAGATAGTCCATGTACTTTGTTATCCTCTCGTCTTCTGCTTTTTTAGTTTCTATCTCCACTAATTTTTCTAACGCGGCTGTTTTCTGAGTTTGAGTTTGCAAATAGTCAGAAGGCTCTCCTTTTTTTTCTTTGTTTTCATTTCCCTTTCTTTTGGCTGCCTTTTGGCCTATCGGGTGCACTTCATGTACTTCATCGTCGCTCTTTTCTGGATTAGACGACAAAGTGTAGGTCCCTGATTTGGAAACTTTTGTTCTTTTAAATCCCTCTGGTTGGTATGAAGTATTCCATTTCGGCTCATCCTTTAACAACTTCCAATAGTAGTCAAGTAGAAAGTGAGAGCTGCCATTTTTCAGATTTATACATTTGGTGGGCATGCTCAATAATTTGGTCATCGGACCTCCCACTATGGCGTGCTCGTTGAACTCGTTGGTAACAACCAGTTAAACGTAGTACCTTAGGATTTACCTTATTCCAATGGTCCTTGTATTGTTTCCCTGTTCTGATAGGCCTATCTTCGCAGTGTTCGTTGAAGTAATCAGTAATTCGGTCCCAAAAACATGCTGCTGTTTAGTCAATCCCAACAACAGAATCCTTGGATGTGTTGAGTCATCCGTTTATCAGAAGTATATTTGCTTCATCACTCCATTTGGTTTTTCGTTTGGATTTTCGAGGTGGATTCTCCTCATCATGTAGATGCGCATTCTCTAACTCGTCTTCACTGCGTGCAGGTCGGGATTCAGAAGCAGAAGTGGATGGTGTTTGGTGTGAGGGAGGTAAACCATATGGTTGTGAATTTCCAAACAGGACAAATGGTGAATATTGAGGTGTCTCAAAAGAACTCAATTTTGGGTAATGAAATTGTGGATATTGAAAATTTTGTGAATTGTTAAAGTTTGAGGGTACTTGAGGATATTGAAAAAATAGATTTTGGGAATTTGGATTAGGAGATATTTGCGAATTTTGGAAAAATGAATTTTTAGAATTTTGGGAAAATTGAAAAAATGGATTTTGAGAATTTGGTTGAAGAATAGTTGAAGCACTTTGAGAAAATTGTAAAAATGGATTTTGATAATTTGAGTGAGTAGAATTTGAAGAATTATCAGAATCCATAATGAAATTGAGGAAGATGAGAAGAATCGGTGATGGAAAAACTAAATGAAATATTTGTATTATAGATAGAAAAAGTAAAAGAGAATAAAATATCATTTTTTGACTTCAAAGAGCCGTTGCTCAACGGGTGCAAGAAAAAGCAATCTCTTTCGCAATTTTAGTGGGTCATAGGTTGTTTACAATGCATCTTTGGTGGTAAGTTGCTTTGACAAGCAATGTCTTTAGCAACTAACACTGGAGTTGCTCTAAGGGCCAGCACGAGAGAGAAAAAAAAATTAGACATTGAGAGAAAGAAAGACATGAGAGAGAGAGAAAATTAGGGCTGGGCACGGTCTGGTCCGGGCCGGTTTTGGCTTGGAATCGGACTGAACCGGTAGTTTCGAGAATTTAATTCCCGGAACCGGAACCGGTCCCTAGTGAACAGGTACCGAACCGGAATTGGACCGCAAAATTCAGTCCGGTTCCGGTTCGGTACCGGTTCCCTCCCATGTATTTTAATTTTTTTTTTAATTTAAAAATAAAACAAACCATAGATCTGGACTCTGGTTTACCCGAAGCCATAGATCTGATAGAAGGGCACATTGAAGAGTAAAGTCTCGTCGATATCAAACACCCAAGGGCCAAGCGTCCTTCCCGTCCGAGGAGATCTCCACCGTCTTAGAAAACGCTGAAGCGAACCCCGCCACCTCGATGGAATCCGACAAATACCGAGCTCCATTGATGTAGTTGGCGACGTACAGCGCGCATTGTAAAGGAATAATAGACTTCCAGTCGCCGGCATTGTTCTCCTCGATGGACAATTTTCAGCTCTCGCAGTAGTAGTTTATGCTGCTGGAAGCATTGTGGGAAGCCAGAAGGAGAAGAGTGGAAAGGAGGAGGAGGAACTGAGGAGTGAAATGAGGGAGTGAAATGAAATGGGAGTGAAATGAAATGAGGGAGTGCAGAGGGCTGGGCAGTAGGCACGCTGGACGTGAAAAATGAAATTAGGGGTTTTTTTGTTTTTCAAGTTATCCGACCCATGGGTCGGATAATCCACCGGGCCGACCCATGGGTCGGTTCTCCCGTGGAATTTTCTGGGCCCGGTACGAGGAACCGGGAACCAGACAGCGGTTCCCGGTTTCTGAATCCGTGGAATTGGAACCGGTCTCACGGTAGGCAGAACCGGCCAAGAACCGGCCCGGACCGCCGGTCCGGTCCGGTTTTGCGATTCCGGGCCGGTTCTGCCCACCCCTAGAGAAAATAATAGACATTGAGGGAAAGGGAAGGGTTTTCAAGGGAAAAGACCAGATGCATACATCACTTTTGTGACAACCCTAACACTGTACCCATTTTTCCGTACTATATTTTTTTTTTTATACTTAAAACTTTAAACTTAGCGTTTTTAGCGGAAATAAAACTTTTAATGTCGGAATCGAAATCGGAATTGAAATCGACGGAGTCTATGTTTATAAACTATTTAAAACAAAACTTAAAACAATTAAAAACTAAAATAAAAATAGGCAGAGGGCAAAAAGGGACGTTCGTCCCAAATATGAGGGGCGATCGATCGCCCATAAACAGGCGATCGATCGCCAGTTTGGAAAACAAGGGGGCGAACGTTCGCCCCTCATTGTGGCGAACGTTCGCCACACTCCCTGGATTTTTCCAGGGAGCAGCGACTGTAAGGGGCGATCGATCGCCAAGTCCTCTGGATTTTTTTCCAGAGGACTTGCGCCCCCTCGTTCTCCTTTCTCTTTTTTTTTTTCTTCTTCTTTCCTTCTCTTCATTCCTTCACTTCCCTGTAAATACACTTCACTAACACCCTAAACCTTTCAATAATCATCAACATAAACTAACTCACAACCCCATCGATTTCTCATTTGCTAATTACCCAAATAAACGACTTGTAACACGTTAAAAGCATAACCTAAGTTCGTAAAAACAATTTGCGTGGATATGTTTAAAAACCGCACATTTCCCTAATACCAAACATTCACAAAACCAGTTTCTAAAACGTTTAAAAACATTAAAATGTAAACCTATCAACTAATCAGAACCAAACACTCTAAAATGTTTCTATACAACCATTAGTCCGACAATTCCCAAAAATCCTCAAAACATCTAACCATGAGTCCCACGGGTCAAAATGCGCCTCGACTACGCCAGCACACTCCCGCAATCATCCTCCGTCAACTGCATCACTCCTCAGGTGGAGGGATCTCGTCCTCACCTATGTCGAAGTCACCTACACCATACAGACACACTATGAGATAAAAAATCTCAGTAAGCTCTACGTAAATGCAATGCGTGCTGTGCATATGAGTTCGTAAATCATGCATCATTTTCATTTTCTTTACTCTGGTTGTCACCGAGATCTTAACCCCCTAACCGGAGAGGGCACATCCAGCAGTCGGACTACCCTTTCCAGCTAGAGGAGGGGGGTACACGCTTACAACACGTACAGCCGTGTCTGAGCCCCATCTTGCATGACCTATAACTGTATGAGTACATATTAGATGCTGACAGACCCCTTCGTGCCTACACAATAGATCAATAGCCCCTCTCCAGGCCGCATTGCCATTTTCTTTAAAACATTGTGCGAAAATTCATTTTCTATGCATAATTTAAAACCGTGATGCGTGAACAAAATGACATAATTTAAACATACAACATACGTACCATCAAGACAACTAAAGCTATTAAAAACATATTCTATAAAATGACTAAACCTAACTACCTAACCAAAGCATTTAAACAAAACGTCACCAAAATTCCTCAAGACAACCTCGACGTACGGTGTAGGCCAATCGGCCAGAGAAGATCACGAGAACTAACCTCATGTCCGTTGCAGCTCAAGCTCCTTCCACGAGCGTTGTTCATGTAACGACCCCTCATCCCAGCAAGATATTGTCCGCTCCGGGGATTGGGCCGCAGCCCAATATCCTCCCCTCACGGCTTTGTTTGGCGAGAGCACTTCCTGGAAGGTCACCCAACCTGGAATTACTCTCGCCGAAGCACGCTTAACTTCGGAGTTCTTATGGGATCCGTTGCCAATTGTGCTCCAAAACGCATCTTGCTATGTTGGGAGAGACCTCTTACATATGTTTCAATTCCATGTACTTCCCCAAGCGATGTGGGATTGTGACAACCCCCTCTTTACGACCCGGGATTCGCCTATACTCGAGTCTGGGATTCGCCTACACTCGGCTTAGGTCCCGAGGTTTGCCCCGCAACCCGAGGTTTGCCCCGCAGTCGTACATATACGTTCACATTCGGGTCATCACAATCACCCCCCCTCGGGGGCCCAACGTCCTCGTTGGCCACATTTCCGGTTGGGTACAGGCTCTGATACCATTTGTAACGACCCCTCATCCCAGCAAGATATTGTCCGCTCCGGGGATTGGGCCGCAGCCCAATATCCTCCCCTCACGGCTTTGTTTGGCGAGAGCACTTCCCGGAAGGTCACCCAACCTGGAATTACTCTCGCCGAAGCACGCTTAACTTCGGAGTTCTTATGGGATCCGTTGCCAATTGTGCTCCAAAACGCGTCTTGCTATGTTGGGAGGGACCTCTTACATATGTTTCAATTCCATGTACTTCCCCAAGCGATGTGGGATTGTGACAACCCCCTCTTTACGACCCGGGATTCGCCTATACTCGAGTCCGGGATTCGCCTACACTCGGCTTAGGTCCCGAGGTTTGCCCCGCAACCCGAGGTTTGCCCCGCAGTCGTACATATACGTTCACATTCGGGTCATCACAGTTCACCTAAGCAATTTCATCAAATTGTCGTTAAAACGAGCTTAAACAATTAAATGCTCGAACTAGCAAAATCCTTAACTAAGGAATTTTCCTAGAGCTATAACTTAATTAATCGAGGCATTTTAACAACCAATTCGCGCTCAATTCTACGAAACATCCAATAACGAGTTTTTCCAAAAATCCCTAAATTCTCGAATTTTAACATTTCTCACAATTCGATCTAACTTCATCCAATAACGTTCAATACGTCCTTTATATCCATAAACTCGATAAACCTATCGATTTCTAACCCTAAATCACGTTTTTCACAAACCCTAAACGAAACCCTAATCGTTTTTAACTCCGTAAGAACCAAACAATAAGCTTCCAAAGCTTTAGAATCATACCTAGAGCATTGATTGGAGGAGAAAACGTGAGAAATCGAAGTTCGATCGGAGAGGAACGATCGTTGGGAAGGAGGGATCGTCGAAGGAGGGAGGAGTTCGCGCAGGAAGAGAGAAATGGCGTGGAGAAAAAGAAGAAAATGGTTTTTAATAAAATTTTGACTTGGCAAATTACCTTTTTGCCCTTCATTTGATTTTCTATTTGTTTCGTTCTTCGTTTCGTTAATTAAATAACGATTCGGATTCTCCCAATTCTCTTATTTCACTAACAACTCCAACTTATTATTTTAGATTTATTAAAACTGTCCGTTCGCAATTCGGACCTCGTTTACTATTTTTACTAAAACGTCCTTCGAATTACGATAAACGTAATTCTCGTAAAATTAGCGTTACAACTCCTAAAATTTCCGAAATATTCTTAAAATCTTTATTAATTATTAGGATCGTAATGACGCTTTCTTTTCGCAAAACCGACTTAATTTGACATATTAATAAAATGTCATTTACATTAAAATAATAATAATAATCCGTACAGCCGGGTATTACAACTTTCTTGGAGAAAAAATTGTTGTCTTTCTTCTCTCAATCTCATATTTCATAGAATTCTTCATTTTTATTATTTTGATGATTTTCATTATGAATATCTTCAATATGATTGTTTTGATTAATTTTATAGTTATGAGTTAAGAGTTTATTTTGATTAGGGAGAAAGTAATTGTTACAAAAAATTTATTGCTTGATATGATTACTTAGTTTTATTTGAATAAATTATTATAATGATTATGATTAAATTCGATTTATATCTACAGACATAATTAATTACATATGTTCTTATCGTATTGAGAAATATGTAGAAATTGTTAGATGCATAATAATTTATATATATTAAATTTTACGAAGTTGTTATCATTCAATTTGTATGGCTTCAAGAATATGATTTTATTGAGGTTTTTATTATTTTCATTTTGTCTATAATATAAGAGAAAAATACAACGAACCACCAAGCAATTCGAAAGAATCTTGGTATTTATTGAATTCTTGCTATTCAAACGAATACTGTAGTAATTTGTAGTTTCAGTAGTGAAATTTACGTAACAAAGAAATCGATCATCATGACCAATATTTTCATTATCTAATTTCTCATCTTTTAACGTTTGAATTTCTATTTAATTCATATCACCTGATTATTCATTATAAATTAATTTTATTTTACTTAGATTTAAAGTTTGATAATCTAATCTTTTTTGTTCGACTTGTGCTTATTATTTATTATTTTGTTAGCGACACGTGTACTTGCATTAAAGTGTAATTTTTCACTAACACCTCCACACTCTCTCAACAAAAAATATATTAAACGATATCAGATTTACTTGAAAATTTTATCACATTTTTAGCATATCATGAAAAAATAATCTGAAAAGTTTCGTAATTTTTTGATACTTGTACAAATTATTATAAGCAATCACGCTCGCAAATCCCAGCCTTCATTCTTCAATCTCCACTTTCCTTTAGTCTTGCCTTTAGTCTTGACCATACGAAGACTTAGAGAAGAAGAAGAAGAAAGAATAGCTTTTGACATTTGATTTAAATAAATCTTTGTGAAGCTCAACTTTACCGTTGGAAATAGGAATAGGAAGGGTTTGCTTAGTCTTCACAGGACTTGGTCAAAGGCTCTGTTACTACGGAAAACAAGCTGACAATAATAGACCATTGATGTTTTTTTTAAATTTATGGGTAATTATCGATTTGAACCCTGTACTATACATGTTTTTTCAATTCGGCTCTTGTACTAAAAAAACTGGCAAACCGAACCATGTACTTTGATTCTGTTATTAGTTTTGACATTCTATCAACAATTTCATTAAACTTTCATTGAAAAAACTAAAAAACGATCTTGGATTCAGTTGAAATTTTTATCATATATTCACTACTTAATGAGAAAATAATCTGAAAATTTTTGTGATTTTTTAACACATGTACGATTTATTAGAATTTTATTTTAGTATTTTAAAAAATATTATAATAAATCATACAAATTTTAGAAAATCACGAAACTTTTTCTATTAACTATCCATGATAGGTTGAACATGTGAAAAAGTTTTCAAATAAATCAAATATTGTTTGGTATTTTTTAAAAAATTAATTTCTAACGTAAAGAAGAAACTGAGATTAATTTAAAAAAATACCAAAAGATATTGGATTTATTTGAAACTTTTTTCAGATGTTCACCATATTATGGGTAGATAATAGAAAAAGTTTCGTAATTTTTTAAAACTTGTATGATTTATTATAACAATTTTTAAAAAAATTAAAATAAAATTACAATAAATCTTAGATATGTTAAAAAATTACGAAAATTCTCAGATTATCTTCTCATTAAGTAATGAACATGTGGTAAAAATTTCAACTGAATCTAAGATAGTTTGGTAGTTTTTTCAATGAGGATTTAATGAAATTGTTGATAGAAGGTCAAAACTGATAACATAATCAAAGTACAGGGTTCGGTTTGCCGGTTTTTTTAGTACAGAGGCCGAATTGAAAAAACGTGTATAGTACAGGGTTCAAATCGATAATTACCCTAAATTTATATTACGACTAGAACCGGAACCGAACCGAACCAAACCTAACATTTAGGTTCGGTTCGGGTTCGGGTTAGGTTCCTATCATCAATAATACCAGTTTTGGTTCTAAAATAACAAATTCTCACCTCACATATCTTTGCTTTCCCTCTACCAAGTTCATGGCTTCTAGGAGCTCTACAATGACGATGGCTTCGTTTACAAGCGGATGAACAACGGCCAGATCTAGCCGCTTCTCAACCGGGGGTGACTGAAATTGCAGATCCACGGGCGGAGAAAAATCGTCGCGGCGTGAGCGGAAAAAGGGCGACGCTGCTAAAGCTGACAGCAGTGTATAAGAGAGAGTGATCAATGTTAGCTTTTGTCGAGGACCTTACGAGTAATGGAGGAAAAGATTCGTAAACTTAAGGAGCAGCAACAGCGAGAGTGGAAGGTATTTTCTGGTGGATGGATGGCGCTGGTGAACGAGCTTCTGTTACAGGTGAGTTCGAATTCTTTTGCAGCGATATAGGAAAATATAAAAAAAAATTGAGCTACAGAGGTAATGAAAGACAGCTGATTATCTAACGTATATGGATGACAATTTCTTGGTTAAGAAGTAGTTCTGCTGCTGAAGAACAAACCTAAATTATTAAGCTCTGCAGACTCTAAAAGATCATTTATGCTTTTAGTAATTTTGATTCTTGGTTTATGTTTTGTTGTATATATTTTTCTGAACAATTAATTTGAGCAATCTTTACTTTAGCCACAATCTCTACAACACCATGCTTGAAGCTTTAAACATAACGTAGAATGCCATAATGGAAGTGAACTTGATATTTGACAACTGCCTCAAACTTCTCCTGACCTTGTAATGAAAAGAACAATAATCTATACCAAATCAAACCGAATTAGAAATTCATATTCTTACATGCTTATTCCAATGCAGCTTTGAGATCAATGTCACTCAGGCATGAAGGAACAAATTTAATGGGTTGGATGATGAAACCGGCTTTACAACATTCCTCCTCGAGAAGTTTAACTTGTGATTGTCCTTCCGGGCAATACACGACCACAGCTCCTCCACTACCTGTGAACTTTGATGCAGCACCTACTCGTCTGGCTATCTCCACCATTTCTATGTTTAAATCACCCAGAACTTCATCCCCGAACATTATCCTAATCCGACATCAGAGGAAGTTTCAAGAGAATTTCAGTGAATACAAATTATCATAGAAAGTGGAGAAGGGAGAAAGAAAATCAATAATTTCCTTCAATTGAGAAGAGCAACGTGTGATCTTAACTAGCATTTTTCAGGTAACTCACATTGTCCCCTTCTTAGTAGACTGTAATACATTCCAGTAAAGTAATAATATGAGATATTCAGCTGATTAATTGTGACTTGCCAGTGTAAATTATTCTACAAAATGGGGTAACTTCTTAATTCAAAGTTGAGCCAGCAAAAATTAAAAAATTCACCTTCTCAGATCGAAATTACGATTCATAAGGGATGCAAGTTTGGAATGGTCCTTCTGCAATAAAGCAGTCTCTCCTTCCTGTGCCAGCTTTGCAACTTCTTGCATGGATGATATTATCAGTTTGTCACCATTAAGCCACCTTTGCCTCACTGTACTATGAACCTGCATGAGCAAGTCAAGACAATAGTTAGCAAGATTTAGCTGGTCGTGACCAAATAACCACAGGTTTTGCTTGGTTGGCCAAGAATGCTCGACTTGTCAATTTATATGGTAAGCTACTCGGACCCAGACCATATTTATCGTATTCTATATCGGAGTAATGAACCTATTTTAAGGGCTCATTTTGTACTGGAAATAACCAAATATGAACAAGAAGCAACTCTTGTATATCTTAAGGATGACAATGTTCCTTCATTTTTTTTTTTCCTAAAATGATCTTAATTTTCTCAAGAAAAAAGAAAATTCTTGTTTTTAGGTGGAGAGTAGACACAAGTTGAGGAAATGAAGTGTTGTGAACAAAAGATTATTTGGTGACACTGACAGTGATCTCGACCTACTCATTGTTCCTCGCATGAAAAAAATAATAACTGAGAAGTGAATTGTATTTTTCCAACAGAAAATAATGCTCGTTGTCCATGTGACCATTTCAAGTAACAATTTCACAATTGTAGCCAATTGATGTAATACTTATTTTGTTCTTTCCAGCTTAAAAAGCAGAAGATCAATCGAAAATTGGGGTGGCAAATGAAGGATTACATAATTTGAAAGGAGTAGGAGGCATGACTTACCTTTCCAGAATCACTTGGATTCTCTGCATAAATTAGATGGAGTGGCGGGAGAAGACTTATATCCATCGACTTATAAATGCCATGGCCATATTTTTCCATATGCTCTCTGTCAAAATCCTATAAAAAAGAGGTTAAATATTTACTATACCCATATAACATCTGTAACACATGTACAAACATCCCATTTCGTACCATGAAAACGAGGCCTCCATAAACCTGAGCCACACGATCTTGGAGACCCGCGACGATTCCAAGTTCTTTCTCCGCAGCAAGAATAAGGTTAGGTCTAAGCTCAACCTTGATCAAATGCCTCACTTTGTAGAAATCTAAGAGACAGTTCAGTGCAGCACAAACAATGGCACTAGAACCTGAAAGCCCTGTCTGAAACGTCAAAACTTTAACTTAAGCCATATGCCACTGTAGCAAAACATCAAGCATCAAAGACAAAGGAGATTATCTAATGTCAATAAACTAATGTTAGTCATTATAGATGACCAATTATTTAACTGAATTTATTGCATGTCAATAAAACTGATACCTGTCTCGGAATATTAGTGTCGTATGACAGAGTAAAATTCCCCTCGTGAAGTTTGATTTGGTTTTCTTTACAATAGCTATAGAAAACTTTACAGATTGCCATAAGCAATCTGACACCTCCATAATAACCTTCACTGGACAGCCGTTTTATCTGCAAATAGTTCAACCCATTAATTCTTTCAACTCAAAAGTTTGAGAATAATCAGGAATGTTTGTGATGGATGAAGATGTAGCCATATAATCTATTGTGCACTTAATCAAAATCTTTTGACTTCTGTATACCATTCCATTCCATCGTAAATAAATGAAATGATCATATCTCCGATCCAATGTTCAGCTGAATTTTTATAAAAATGGGAAACCAGCATCATTAATTTCCGTTACATAAAAACTTGAAGCCATTTTTGTGATTTTCATATTCACAGAGAAATTTAATACCAATAGAATATTGAACTTAGATCATTAAATGCAATACCAGAGAAATAATCAAGCAACTTACGTCAAGATTGATGCAAAAACATGTGCTGAAATGATCATATGAGACAACTTCTACACGTATAATTAAAAAAGGAATGTTTCCATCAATAATTTATCGCATCTAAGCGTAAAGGCTTCAAACCTCCACTACATACGCATGCAGAGTAACAGCGATCAGAAAACAGGATCGGATTTCACAGAAAAGACGTGACAATAAATAATCAGATTCGATAGATGGAATCAACATAGGCAAAATTTCAAGAAAGGAGGAGAGAGAGGGAACCAGATGGTCGAAGGATTTGAAATGGACGAGATCGTGAACAGGATGGGGTTTGATGACGAGTTGATCGGACGGCTGCAACAGTACGGAGGCCCAGAAGTTGGCGAAGGTGAAAGAGATGGTGCCGCCATAGTAGACGTCGCTTGGATTCCCCACCAATCCCACCCTTGCATTCGCTTTGTGCTCGATTGCCGGCTCATTCCAATCCATATTCCCTCTCTCGATCTCGACTCCTGCTCTGCAAAAACTTTGAAAATAAACAGGTTTCGCAAAATCAATAGACTAAAAAAGCCTGTCAAGAGGACGAAGAAATGAATCTCTATATACCCACAGATACCGTGGGGTCCAGTTCTCTAATTTGTTTTTTTTTTTTTTTAAATTTATTTATTTATCAAGAGTAGCCTCTCTACACTATAAAATAAAAATAATTTATAAATTAATTTATTTTTATGACTTAGCTTGGTTATATCTATTCATAATTCACAGTAGTAGAAAACAAGTAATAGTTAGAGTAAACCGTAATTCATACCCCCGTGTTTAAGTTAATTTTTCTACTTTTCAGTTGAATCTTATCGTCAATTTATTCGTTAAATTCAACAATATCTACTGAGGTCTTCCACTTTGTTTTTTAATCTAAAATCTCACTAGCGGATAAGGATAACTTTTTTTGGGGGAGATTGGTGGGGTGGCATGCAAAAAAAAAAAACAAATCGACAGGATTACGTAGGGACCGAAGAGTTTGATCGATCGGAGCCAATTATTCTTAAATGGGGAATCAAAGTTTGATAAAACCAAATTTGACAGGTAGAGTTAAATTACGGGAATTATGTTGTCAACTAATACTAGTATTCTACGAATGAATGTGGGCCATTGGACAGCTCCATCATGGGATACACAAATGAATAATTTAGTATGTTACAAGTATTTTTGGCAACCTCAGATCAGGTCAATCTACGAGCCTATCTCTATATTAAATACCACCCCACCATGATCATAATCTTGACACGCAACTAGTATACAATAATTTAGTTGGATATTAAAAAATGGGCCCACCCAACTTAGAACTCAAATGTTGACTTTATAATATAAATAATTGAGATGGAATGAATATAATATTAACATACCTTGGATTCTACTCCAATTCATATCCAAACTGGACAGGCTTAACTGGGCAAAATTCAAATCGAAAAAATAATTTTGAACAACCCTAGTAATATAAACTTATCCAAAACTAATAGTGAAACCCATTACATATATTTCATCAAGGATAAAAAGTCTAGTTTGTTTGAAAAAAGAAATGGAGAACAAATCTTACGATTCAAAATCTTGAAAAATTGACAAATAGAATCATCGAGTAGAACAACGAATTTACATGCCGAAACGACACATTGTTAACGTTAAGGTGGTCCCAGTAAGATCTTATTTCTTCCTATTTATCTTCCAGCTCTTGGAATAACACAAAACAAGTGATCATAATGTAATGCACATGGAAAGAACTTGTGTGACCTACTGGTCCCCCCCAAGCACCGACTAAATCAGATCTGAATTATCATAGCCCAGCAGTGAACTGTACAATTTAAAGAGAAATTTACAAAGCAGGTAGCTGTACCTTGGCGATGGTAGAGAATGTGTGCAAGCTACAGACAATGCGGGTCGACTTTAAATGATCAATCAATCTTCGTCGTCTTCTGGAATTCCCAAGTCATCGCCAATTCCTTCTAGAAGTTCATCGACATCTTCCCCCAACTCCAACAGCCTTGCACTCAGCCTTTCTACCTTACTCTGTTCTTGGCCAAGGCATACTAGTAAATCATTCAATTCCCCCTCGCTCTCTTTCTGCGCTTCTTCTCTTGCTTCAGCCTTTATCGACTCGATATCCAGAACAGTTGAGGGGCCTCCTCCTTTCAAGGCTCTGATCTCTTTTTCCAAATGGAAATTTTCCTTTTCAAGGCCGTTGTATGCATCAGAAAGGTTCTTGAGATCTGATTCCATCTTGGCTGCTAAATTTTGGTACATTGACGCTTCGGATTCTACTTTGGCTTTCTCTGCCTTGATCAATTCAAGCCGTTGAGACGCCACTTGAAGATCTCTTCGGAGCGTCTCTACCTGGACTCTGTCAGAGCCGTTACTCGCTCTCTGTTCTGCCCTTGAATCAGTTGTCCTATTTGTATTTGCGAGGTCCTCAGCCAGCAAAGCATTTCGACCAAGAAGGTCCTGAGAGGTACAAAAAAAGAGTCCAACATAACATATTTGCACGCATGTTTTTCTTGAGTTGGTAAAGAAAAGTATATTGACGCCTGAAATTTAGAAAAGAGAGTGAAAACTATAAAAAAATGCTCTAACATATGAACTACATGTTAAGTATCCGAACTCAGGCAAATGAAGATTTATTATAATGCCACTCTCTTCCACCAGCTTTATTCTAATTTTCCCTATAATTCCAGTGTCAACTGGCACTAATTGTCCTAATTCTCCTATCAACAGCTGCTTCCATGTGTGCCACGAACTCCCTGCTTTTTTCCAGGATAGGTCCACCTTATTGGTGGCTTATCACACTATGCACATACCATTAGTGACAAATCCTGCCCCACAAAATAAATAACTTCAACCTAAAAAACATCAAACAATCATGGAAGACTAATTTCTTGTGTTCCAAAGACTCCCAAACAAACAATCAGGCACTTGTTTAGCTATCCTCTTCTTTTCCCTACCCCACAACCCCCAACAATCAACCGAAAAAGCTTCTAATCAAATCCACTAGAGTACTCAATCCATAAAGCATATGCCCAGAAAAAATGTAAAAAAGAGATGACTCTGCATTCTTTTCCTCCTTCCCACACATTAAACATCAATTCAGACGAGCAAAATAATTTTCAGCATGAAAAAATGATTATTCTAGAAACTTTTCTGACATAAAAAACTACCTTTCATCTGTGATTGATGCCACTTTGTTATTTTTTTCCATGACTTCTATGCACCTCAAAAAAAACAGCAGTGATTTTTTTAACATTCAAATGTTTCATAGCCAGAAGTTTTTTTTTTTTTTTTTCCTTTTGATAAAGGTTGTAAGATTTGATTATGTATTAATAAAGATCACTCAGAAACTCATCCAAATATTCTTTGTTCTAGTCATCGAACTGATATGGAAAAAATATCATTGATAGTGTTTACCTGAATTTCACAGCACTGCTTCTGCACAAATACTTGCAACCGCTTGATGTACTCTGCATCACTCTCTCCCCTCTTCTGGTCTAATTCTGCAGGAACAACAGCCACTTCGCTTTTTGGATGACTATAAACCTCAACAATATGTTCTCTAATATCTGTTTCCAAATTAATCAGAACATTTATGAAGTAAGTATCAAAGATAGATGAAAGAATAGGGTGATCCTCATTTTTCTGATCAGACACAAAGTTCTCATCGACATCTTCAATATCAGCCATACTAGATGCCATGGATCTAGTCAATGGCTTACGAGACTGAGTTGACTTTGCAGATGTTAGAAGAAAGCTTTTCTGTAGCTCATCCAACTTTAAAAAGTATGCTGTTAGTCCGACTTTCTCACTTATGTAATCAACAACGCTAAAAGGATCCTTTCCACTATCACTCAATTTGTTGTATATAACACACTCTCCCAGAAGAACTGCTGCTAAACCCCGCATACAAACTGTCGCAGACGAATTTGAGACCAACTCTAGCAGATACGTAAGATGGGGACGAGAATCCAGGAAGCAGTGGAGAGCGATGGGGCAATCAGCGAACCAAATGATGAGGAGTTTCAATAAAATAGGCTCAACATAAGAGGTCGTTTTTGAACTTGCCTTGCCATCTCTATTTTTCACTGAAGAGGCAAGAGCCAAATACTTCACCATTCGGTGCATGAGAGGCTCAGGGGCTCCTGACAAAGGGGTTGGTGCCTCAAGTTCAATTTTTAAGGCCTGCAAATTGATTACAAAAGACATAATACTTGCTATGGCAACTGAGACTAATTTTATAGTTTTCAGAAGGGCAACACCTAGGTTACACCAACAATATGAGAATTCGGCATTTGCTATCATAAATGGAAATTTATATTTTACTTGTCAAAAAGCGAGATGTTTGATATGAGGTCAAAGCACCAGAAGTGAAAAGTTGCAACCACAGAATCCTTAAAAAAAAAAAAAAAATTGAAGATATACCACACAATCTAATATGAGGAAATCCACCTAAAGTAACCAATAATATAAAAACACATACATCATTCAACTTTGCATACTATGAGAAAACTAACCCCCACACTAGTTATTAAATGGAAATTTAAAAACAAATTGGATTAGCAATTTATATACCTGATAGTGTTCTTTGGCAGACAAATTAAGGAATAGGCAACAAGGAGGAAAACTATTCATGTGTGTTAAACATTTTCATTCGTAATAGTAGTGGATATTGTGATGTAGGAAATGGAGAAAATTGATCAAATTTGCCATGAAAGAAGTACAGGAATCCGAACTAATAGTCCACATAGAAAGTGGATCTTGTTATGGAACTGCATACCTTTTCCTTGCATTGATTGTTGTCCTTAAGTACATGAGAAAGAACACTGGCAGCTCTGCTACAAGTCTGCATATAGAAGCCAAAATAACAAGCATCAAAAGATGCTCCATCTGGTGGAAACAACTCGTATACACAGACAGCATATTAATGACAACATTGTTAGAGGATTACCTCAAGATCACCATCAGTTTCATTCAAAGTAAGGCCTCGTATTAGCATGCTGCAAGAGTAGCAAACCCCAATAGGATTATTCACTAAATTATAACCATTCAAAAAAATAATAATAATAATAGCAAAATAAACAAATTTAGCTTTTTGAACAAAAAGTTACAATAAATAATTATTAAAAACTTGAATTTACTATAACTGAACTTGGTGCTTTAAACATGAGCAAAAACATGTTCAACAAATCCCTAAAAAGAAGGGATCCTAAATGAATTTGGTAAAACAAACCTTCCAAACGACATGTTAACATCTTCTTCAAGAGAAGCGTGGGTCATTGCAAGTGGTTGGGGAATTAATGTAGATGCTAACATTGTTTTCCCATCATCATTTTTCTGATAATAAAAACAAGTGAACCTCAAAATGTAAGATGCTAACATTGTTTTCCCATCATCATCAAAATGTAAGATGTTCAGAGACGTGACAAATTTTCTTACATAAACACTAGCAAACTAAAAGAACAACAAAATTAACACAAAAAAAGGAAATCACCTCACAGAAACATTTAAAAACATAATCAGCAGCAATGAACTCTTGAGTGCTGGACGTCCGCAAAATGATCCGCAATATTGAGTTCAAGGCAGGTTCTTGAGGCCCCTCTCCAAGGACTTTGCTTGCGAGTATATCAGAATTTTGGGGATGCTCAGAAATTAGACTTCCAATGCATCTTAATGCCTAGTTATGTGAACAAAAGTCAAACTCAAAAGTTTAAAGAAACTAAAGAATCATGCAGGCATATACTTCAACTGTATGATTTTACTTCCACTTTTACTAAATTAATGATTTGAAACCACAGCATGAAGTAACATGGCACGATCATTTTGCAAATCAATTTCTTGTGGATGATTGATTCAATAGACAAAGAGTAAAATATTTTGGTTTTAAGTATTCTGAATCCACGGACAGGCTTTAGACCTATAATACAACCATGGTCTGACGTTATAAATGTGAAATGACTTTTACAATATAAAGACTCATTCTCCTATTTTGTGACATGCTTGTGTAAAATTTAAGGTACATGTAAGAGAAAGAGAATGGGGAGGGGGTGTTAACAGTTGTCTTACCGCACATCGTACTGCTACAGGAGCCCACTGGCTTTCAACACCCAACATCAGTAGATGATCCAGTGCTTTTTTCTACAATATACGTAAGATTAGAGCTCAAACTTTTAAAGACATTTCAGGAAAGAATGCAGCTCAAATCAAACCTGAACCAAAGTTGCTTTATTTGTCAACTTATTCACATCTTTTCCAGGAACAGCGTCCAGATCTCCCGTTATTAATAAACTAATAGTTTCTAGTGCACTGAGTAGATTAATTGTCTACTGGCATGTTATGCAAAGAAAGCAAAAGAACACCAGTAAGATTTATGAGTAGCAAATAGGCATATAAACAATAATTGGCTCTGTAATTGTTCCAAGTATCTAACCTTTTGTTGGGTAAAATTGTAAGTATTTCCTCTTGACTTCAGAATTGATATTAAAGGGTCTAATCCCATAGTCTCCCTTAGCAGTATCTGATCAATGTACTTAAATTAGAAAGCACAAATTTCACTTACAAACAAACGACCAAAGGCACAAATACCTGATTAGATGCATTGTTTCGCATAAGATTATTCAGCAATTCAAGGCAGTCCTGCGTCAACATTTACATCAGTACTCTCATTGACCCAAAGATTGCTCCATTTGCAGAGAAAGCAAAAATAAAAATGGTGCCAATTTTCTCAAGCCTTCCTAAAATAGATCTGATCTTTTAAACATTCTCCCAGGAAATAAATGCACCAGGGATTCCTCAACTCACGAACACATTGCAAACGAACTAGCAACTCTATTGGGGAAATATCCTTTTAGTAATGTTAAAAATCCAGCTATAGAAACAATTTTCGTGGTGATTTACCTTCACTAGAACCATAAAAGTGGGGAGAAAAAAAATAAAAAGGTTTCATTGTCACTTAACACATGCGAAATAAAAAACTTGTAAGAAGTCAGATCTCCCCACAAAGAAGAAAATAAATTACGAAAATCCCAAAATAAAAAAAATAAATAAATATAGACAAGAATTTCTCAAATAACAAAAATATGTTCATATCAAGAATTTTGGAAGCTGCAACAAGGGATAAAAACAATTCACCAAACTATGTATAACAGAAAAAGTCCCAAAGAATCACCTGCACAACAACACCACCGTCTGAGCCTCCTTCCTCTTTAATGATGCTAAATATCTTATCAAATGCACCTTCAAATACAACAATCTTTTGAATTTCCTACAAAATACATGTAACTCAATTAGATACTAATACCTATTATATTTCTTTGCACGTAGTTAATGATGAGAGAAAAACAACAAAGAAGATGGGAAACCCAAGCATACCTCAGCTTCACGAGTCAAGTAAGTCAGCAGTAGTAAGGCCTCGTTCCGTATGACCTAACAGGAAAACACCCTTTTACAGTATTTTGTAAAAAATATAAAACATGGAAAGCAAAAAATTATATACACTTCATTTGAAATAAACTATAATTGATTTTCAAAATTAAAAGAGAACAACAGTTTAATAACAAGGGACTTGAAGAAAATAACCCATTACAGGTTGTATTGTAGGAAACTAATTTTCTCCATAAGATACAACTAACATGCAAATTACCTCACGATCAATAAGCATATCCATCAGCCGAGTTATACCACGAGGAATGGTAAGAATGGTTTCCTGCAACCTAAAGACAGAATCCACAGAAGTTTGTTTCCATGAAACTTCATAAATAAACCAAATAAAATATGACCAAAAAAAAAAAAAAAAACTCATACCTATTTGGAGAGTTCATGAGTAATGCTGTCAAAATTTGAAGCGTATAATATCGTACATAGAAATCATCCTCTGACTGCCAATAGGCCCCATGAGGGGGAAAAACATTGCTCAGCTATATTATTAATTGAACAATTTCCAATCAGACAATTAAATCTAAACAATAGAAGAGATGAATCACCAACAAACTTAGAAGAAGAGAAATGCTATCTCCTTCCCTTGAAAACAGATCAGTGTTCATTAAAGCAGGTTGGACCTCATTTCCCTGTCCTTTTGCATGATCTATAGGTGTCAATGCACTAACAAGTGTCTCAAGTGCTCCTCGCATCCTAAATAATTGAATTGATATCATTTACATTTTTGTTCGTATACAAGATTTTTAAGACAATCGATAAATTTAAGTTCAAAGATAAACTGAAACAATGGTAACAAATAACAGGAAAAAAGTCCATGATAAGAAGAAAAGTTTCGACCATCTCAACATCATCTCGTTCTTCTTTCAGCACACTTATAAGAACAGGAAACCCTGCAGTACAAACGGAATATATAATACATTATGAAAATATAAAGTTAAAATACAAAACGCAAAGATGAAAAACACTCACCCATTGCCCCAAAAGCTAGCTGTGCACCTCGACTTTCTCCTACTACAGACTGAAGCTCTGCCAAAGAAGCCCTCCTGTCATCTGCCAGTTTACCATTGCTAATACGATCCAATAAGCGTTCAACATAGCTACCATAAAAAAGCAAAAGTTAGTTAACATACTAGAAAACAATTAATAGAACTAAATCACACTGTCTTCCATTGTTACTTAAAATATAAAAACTAATTATTAACCGTAACAAAAATATTTTACGTTACCATGACACTAACATATCTCTTTTACAACTAAGTTGTGACCCCAACAAACACACACCCTCTCATATTGCATAAAAAAAGTAAGTTATTAAAGAACTTCCATAATAACTTTGAATCCCATCCACATTGTTATATACCAAATTTAAACTTTAAACCATCCACAAAACCATATGGTGCAAAAATTTCACATTTCTACAGGTTCATCGAATTGCTCTCTCTTCATTAACGAAATAGGAATAGAGCAGTTACTTACTTGTCTTCACTAGAATCAGAATTCTCATTTCCAAAGACTAGCCCAACAACACCCTGCCATATAATTGGTACTTATGAAGCACAGAATGAAAGCCGTGCAAATGTTCTCAACATAAAGCGGACCGAAAAATAATATGAGTGACAGAAATGGACAAGAAATTTCATAAGTTTTATTTCGTAATCAAACAATGTGGTTAAGCTTTGTCTGTTGCAGTAAAACACTAATCTCCTATTAGAAGGCGATAAAAGGAAATCCACAAATTAACATATCGTAAACGTGCGACAAAATATTTCTTTTAAATCCATAATTATGCGAGAGAGAGAGAGAGATCACCTTGTAACCAGATACCAAATTCATAGTCAACTACGATTTCCACTATCCTGAAAATGCAAGCTGAACCAATCCTAAAACAATCCATATCACATTTTTTTAATAGGCAATGAAAGACCATCCAAAATCACTGATTACATGCTTAAAGAACAAATTTATGCTGCAAAAGGGAAACCATGACACAACCCTAAAAGGCGAAGGTGGGTCCAAACTGCAGAGAATTCGAGCTAGCAAAAGTAATTCAACAGCGACAAGCAGCAAAAAAAATTGATAAAAGAAAACATACGTCCAAATTGAGCGACCAGAGTAATGGATCAAAACCGAGCTCGAGAACTCAAAAGTTGCTATGCACAAACCAGATACGGGGAAGCAGCATACCGCTAGACCGAACTCTTAGATTTGGTAAAAGTTCAATTTAGTTCGGCATATCATAGGTGGTCATTTCTTCTCTAATATTTATTTTTGACCCAATCAGATCTTATCGTCTATACCGTTTGCAATTCAAACCCTCCTGTTAAATTTTTCGTTAAATTTGACACGTGCTCTGCACGTGCGCTGCTAAAACTCCAAAACACCCTCATTTCCTTCTGAAATTCTTAAAATAAAAGTTAAATTCACTTTAAAAACATACATTAAACTATCTCTCATTATTCAATTTGAATTTACGATAGGGATTTCAGATAAATTTAACTTTTACTTTAGGGATTTCGGGAAGAAATGAGGGTATTTTGGAATTTTAGCAGCGTACGTGCAGCGCATGTGCAGAGCACGTGTCAAATTTAACGAGGAGGTTTGAATTGCAAACGATGTATACGATAGGATTTGATTTGGTAAAAAATAAACGTTAATGACCAAATGACTACTGACCTCATATATTGGGAGCTAAATTGAACTTTTCCCTTTTGAAATTGACTCCAAATAATACCGCCATCAGGCCCATTTAGCCCAATCGGTATTGAATCTCATTAATATGGGTAATGTTAAGATTATCCTCTAATTTTACATCTTACTGTCATCTCTGTTGCTCATTAGTAGTGCAATTGATGTCATACTTTAGATATTTCTAGTTTATCTTAATAATTACTTCAATTAATGGGTAACATATAAGCGTCATGTTATAATATTAGATGATAGAACTGTATTCCTCTTTTAATATTATTCCAATAGAAATTTGAAATGAACCTATGCGAGTTGTTATATCTCCCTCTTCAATTTGCTTCTCCAACCTTCTACTTTAGGTATCAAAATCATGATAAAAGTTTCGATAAACTGTGAAACTCATCTTTTAGAATCAAGTTAACCGATTGAAATTTTTTATGTTAAAGATTTCATATTATATGTACAAAGGATCATTGATAAGTCAAAAAGGAGAAAAATCGCCCGTAGTACAAACACGCCTCTTCTCAAATCACTCTCTCATTAAAAAATAAATCCGAATTTAAAAAAAAAAATAATCAATTAAATCACTCTAAATATTGGACTGTTGTAATGAAACCTAGGACTAATGTAATGAACAAGTATAATAGTAGGCGTGATACAGTCATGAAGTCGTTGTAGTATAGTGGTAAGTATTCCCGCCTGTCACGCGGGTGACCCGGGTTCGATCCCCGGCAACGGCGTTCCCTTTTTTGTTTCCATCATTTTAATTAAACGCTGTCGTTTGACGCATCTCATCCGTTGGGTTTGTACATCTGCCATTTCAGACTGTATATCTCTGGACTTTCCTGATTTCCTTTTGGGTATTTAATTTTAAACAATTAGAATTATTATAAAAATATTTATACGAATAAATTAATTCTAAATTACGTGTTCATTTAAAAAAATAAAACAAAAATATGTATTCATAAGAACCAACAAAATAAATTAAACTATAAAATGAAGGAACATCTCAAGAGTATAAATAAGAACAATAACTTTAGATTTTGATATCATTAATATAATTTATCAAAGTAAATACTGGTAACTCTTAAATTTACACAACTTATTCTCACTATCATCCGTTGATTCTCTGTTGGCTTTTCAACTTTGAAAATTGTCTGAACTCTCTAATACTTTCACCCCGAAAGTCTTTTGATTAGTTTGTGATGGACAATTTGAACTTTGTCCAAACAGTTCGAACATTCACTTTCAGTAATAGAAAGAGCCTAGAGAGCTATGAAACTAAAAGATTTTTCAATGAATTGACATGTCTTACTCGTACTTTCCTATCAACTGCACTCCCGTCATAGTATTCCACCGAATCAAATAAAATTTCTTTGGGATACCAAAGTTTTAAATCACTAACCTCAATATTTGAATATCCTTTTAACCACATTTAAGTGAAACTTCTTTAGACATGCTTGAAATCTTGCGCATCAAATTATTACAACTTCCTACGATATTATTATTATAAATTATGTTTTTATTTTCATTAAAAAAACACTTTGTATTATTTTATTCCTAGAATGGAGATAGTAGAATCTTCAGAAATTAGAGATGAGAGAAATAAAAGTTGAGAGTATTAGAACTAAACTTATCTCTTACTCATTGATTTCTAATATATATATACATGAATAGGACCCTAGTAAATAAGCAAAAAATAATCTAAACTGGGGAATAAACTAAATACACATATACAATAAAATATTCTAATCCTTATAAATCAGTAAATTTAATAACTTTAAATTATATATACAAAGTTTAGACAGTAATATATCTCAACAATTCCCCTCAAGCTTGAGAAGAGATGTCAATCATGCAAAGCTTGACTAGAAGATCTTCAAACACCTGCTTGAAAAATCTTTTTGTGAGAACATCTGCAAGTTGTTTAGATGTTGGTACATATGACATACAAATCTCCTATCTTTCGAGTTTTTCTTTGATGAAATGACGATCAATCTCATCATGTTTTGTTTTGTCGTATTGCACTGGATTATGTGCAATGCTGATGGCTGACTTATTGTCGCCAAACAGCTTTATTGGCTTATCAGACTTGATTTTAAGTTCTTTTAGGATACTTCTAAGCTAAATAACTTCACAAACTTCTTGAGTCATTGCTCTGAACTCACCTTCTGCACTGCTCCTTGCCACAACATCTTGTTCTTTGCTCCTCCATGTCACAAGGTTGCCCTATACAAATGTGCAATAGGCTGATGTAGACCTCTGATCAGTTTTAGATCCAGTCCAATTAGCATCTGTAAACACTTCAATTTATTTGTTTTGATTTTTCTTGAACATAATGCTCTTGCCCAGACTTCCTTTGAGATAGTGGAGGATTTGTAGAATGCCTTGAGGTGATCTTCAGTTGGACAATGCATGAACTGACTTACTAAGCCAACGACAAATGCTATATCAAGCCTTGTATGAGCTAAATAAATCAGTTTTCTAACCAGTTTTTAATATCTGACTTTGTCCACATGTACCTCATTCTTACCTTGATTGAGTTTCTGATTAGGATCAATAGATGTTGAGGCAAACTTGCATTCGAGGAAACTTATCTCTTTAAGAAGATTGAGCTACATACTTCCTCTGAGATATAGCAATCACATTCTTTAATCTAGCTACTTCCATATCTAAGAAGAACATGAGATTTCTCAAGTCCTTAAGCTCAAACAGATGATCTAGAAGCTTCTTCAAAGTTGATAGCTTCATCTCATTGTTTCCTATCATTATTATTATCATCCACATACACAATCAAAATAATAATTTTACCTCCTGAGGTGTGTTATAGACTAGAGTATGATCTGATTGAGCTTGTGAATAGCTGTGCTCTTTGATATCTCTTACGAACCTCGCAACCTATGCACGAAGGGATTGCTTGAGCCCGTATAAGGACTTTTATAGTTTGCAAATCTTCCTTGCTACACTTGCATTATCAAAACTTGGAGGCACTTGCATAAACACCTCTTCTTCTAAATCATCATTAAGAAATGTATTCTTAACATCAAACTGTAACAGAGGTCAATCCAAGTTAGCAGCTAGTGAAGGTAAAACCCTAATAGCGTTGAGTTTGGCAACTGGGGCAAATGTTTCCACATAATCTAGGTCGTGAGTTTGAGTAAACCCTCAAGCTACAAGTCTAACTTTGTATTTTTCTATCTAGCCATCAGAGTTATACTTGATTGTGAAAATTCACTTACTGCCTACAAGGTGTTTTCCTTTTGGAAGTTCTGTCATCTCTCAAGTTTCATTTTTTTCCAATGCTCTCATTTCTTCTGTGACAGCCTCCTTCCACTTTGAAATATTTAGTGCTTCTTGTATCATTTTTTAGATTTCATCATCAGTGATGCTAGTGGTGAAGGCTCTAAAACTAGATGAGAGTTTATGATATGACACATGAAGAGCAATAGGATGTTTGGTACACTCACACAATTCTTTCCTAAGAACTATGGGTACAATAAGATCACTTTGGATTGGCTCAGGAGTTGTAACATGTTCACTATGATCAGACTTTAGAGTTGGATCAAGAGGAATTGAAATATAAGTAATAGAGTTGAGATTACCTAGATCAATACATGGTTCAGATGATGGCACTGTTGGAGTAGATAGTATGTCAATACTTTGTTTTTCTTTCTTCCTCGAGTAAACACAAAGATCAAAGGTGGATACCACATTACTCATTGCAGGTTCCACATTTGTTGTCCTGTTTTAGTCATAATTAATAACATGTGTAAACATAACAATGGTTTCTCAAAACTTATTTTCACTTGTTTCCTTATCCTCCCCTTGAACAAAATTTTTTTCAAAAAAAGTTTGTTTTCAAAAAATGTGATATCTATGCTAACAAATATTTGTATCTTTTTTTAGTAGGAGAGAAACCTAAGAAATACATTTAGTTGCTCTAGGATCTAATTTATTTCAGTTATGATCATGAATGTGAACAAAACTGGTATACTAAAAACTTTAGGTATTAAGTGAGTGAAAGATCTGTTGTGAGGAAAATGTGATTGTAAAACTTTTAAGAGGGTTCGATAGCGTAGTACTTTGCTAGGCATCTTATTAATTAGGTATGCAGCATTAAGTATGGCCTCACCCCAAAATCTTTTAGTTACATTCATAGAAAACATGAGAACACGAGCTATCTCTAATAGATGTCGATTTTTTCTTTCGGCAATTCCATTTGTTGGGGTGTGTCAATACACGAACTATGGTGGATAATGTCTTATTCTACAAAAAACTTACCAAGAATATTATTAAAATATTCTATCCAATTATCAGTTCTAAAAACTTGAATTTGAGACTGAAATTGAGTTTTAATCATAGAGTTAAAATTTTTAAAAGTTTTAGCAACTTCACAATTTTCTTTAAGAAGATAAATTGTCAGGGCCCGGTCCCGATCCCTATCTCGAACCGGATCCCGACGGATTAGGATTCCCGATGTGGGAAATTCAAACCGACAACGACCTGGTCAACTAACAGACGTTCCCTAAGTGGGAACACTGACCACACGACATACACATCCAACCTGGCATCCTGAATTAAGATTCACATCAATTTATTCCAACCAAATATATATTTCATAATTTAAAATATCCACATCATCATTCTCATCGATTTTTACATTAGAGTACTCATGCGGAAGCTAAACCAAATAAATACATTGTAATATCTGGCTCGTACGGAATTTTATATTATAATATATATGTGGCATTTTTGGTAAATATGTCAAATCAAATCATTTTGCAAACGGAAAACTTTACTACGATCCTAACGATTAATAGGAATTTTAAGGAATTTTGGGAAATTTTAGGAGTTTTGACGCTATATTCCGAGTAATTAAGTTTCTCGTAATATGAATGACGTTTTAGTAAAAATAGTAAACGAGGTCCAAATTGCGAACAGACAGTTTTAGTAAATCCCAAATAATAAGTTGAACTTGTTGGGGAATTAAGGAGATTTGGTGAAACCGAATAGTTGCTCAATTAACGAAATGAAGGACGAAAGTAATATAAAAACTAAAGAAGGGCGAAAGGGTAATTCGCCAAGTTAATTTTTAATTAAAAATCAGATTTCCTTCTTCAGCAGAACACTTCTGCGATTTTTGTGATTTCTCTCCCTCACCCTCTCGGCTTCCCTCTCTGCCATCGACGGCGATTCCATTTCCGGCGACGATCCGACCTCCGATCGTTCCGTTTTCTTCACGCCTTCTCCTCCAATCAACACTCTAGGTATGATTCTATAGTTTTAGAGCGTTAAATTTCGAGTTTCGTAGAGTTTATCGTTAGGGTTTTCGTTTAGGGTTTCGATAAAAATGTCAATTTAGGGTTCATAATTAATAAGTTTATCGTGTTTAAGGATATAAAGGATGTATTGGACGTTATTGGACTAATCTAGTTGATTTAGGAAAAATGTTATAATTTGTGAAATTTCGAGATTTTAGGGAAAACTCGTAAATTAGGAATTTTAGTGCCGAGCGTAATTTGCTCGAATAAATAGCTCAATAAATTGGACTAGAACTTAGGAAGTTCCTTAGTTAAGGTTTTTGTAAATTTGGACGATCGATAGTTTAAACTCGTTTTAACTTTGATATTATGTTTTGCCTCAGACAAACAACGCTCGTGGACGGAGCTTGAGCTGCTTTGGACATGAGGTAAGTTCTCGTGATCTTCTCTGGCCGATTGGCCTACACCGTACGTCAAATGTCGTCTCGAGGAGTTTTGGAGATGCGTCTTTTTAATTTGGCTTGGTTTGGGTAGCTAGGTTTAGTGGTTTATAGGTTACGCTTTACGGTCTTGACGGTACATATTATTGTTTGTTTACTTTAAGATATTGAACTGTTCACGCATCACTTGTTTTAAAGAAAAACATGAAAACGAATTTCCGCACATTGTTTTAAAGATAATGCAAAGAATATAATCGGCCGTAAGGCTTACAGTTTACCGGCTGAAAGGTTTACAGGCCGAAAGGCATACAGTTTATAGGTCATGCGAGATGGGGCTCAGGCACGGCTGTACGAGTTGTAAGCATGTACCCCCCTCCTCTAGTTGGAAAGAGTAGTCCGCCCGCTGGATGTGCTCTCTCTGGTTAGGGGGTCTGGATCTCAGTGACACCCACAGTAAAGTAAAGTAAAGTAAAGAAAATGATGCATGATTTACAGATTCATATGCACAGCACGCATTGCATTTACGTAGAGCTTACTGAGATTTTTATCTCATAGTGTATTCGTATGGTGTAGGTGATTACGAGGAAACAGGTGAGGACGAGATTCCTCCTCCTGAGACATGAGTCCAGTTGACAAAGAATGGTTGCGGTGGTGTGCTGGCGCAGTCGACGCTTAACCGACCCGTGAGGACGTATGTATAGATTTTGGGGTTTTTAGAATGTTTTGGATTGATAATTATATAGACATTTTAGGATGTTTGAGAACTAGTAGTTGATAGGTTTACATATCGATGTTTTTAAAACGCATTGGAAATGGATTTTATAATCTTTTGTTGATTTCAAAACAGGAGGATTTGTTTAGTTTTTAAACAGAACCATGCAGTTTGTTTTCATGAAAATGTACTTCGTATTAATTGTATTTTGAATCGGCTTTAAGTGGAGTTACGAGAGCGTATGAATATTGAGTTTTGGTTGGGTTTAAGTTTTATGATGAATGTGGTGTTTGTTGGTAAAGAAGTGTGAAGGAGATTGTGTTGTGTGTGTAATTTGCGCAGGTGAAAAGGAAATAAAGAAAAGGGAAGGAGGAAGTGTTTGGGGGGAGGGGGAAACAGAGCGCTTGGCGAATAGTCGCCAAGCGCGGCGATCGAATCGCCTTCCTCTGGAGAAATCCAGAGGGTGTGGCGATTGATCGCCACAAACTGTGGCGATCAATCGCCACTGGCGTTTCGCAACAAGCAAACATTCGCCTGTTGCGAATCGCCGATGGCGATCAGTCGCCCCGTCTATGGGCGACTGATCGCCCCTGCAGAAACGGGGCGATTGCCCCTTTTGCCCCCTTCGGCCGATTATAAGTTTTATTTTAATTAATTAATAGTTTTAATTGATTTAAATTTCAATTGTTTTACTATTTGTTTTAAACGAACTTCGATTCTAATTTCGATTTAAATTTCCGATTTAGTTTCTGCGTAAAGTCCACTTAAGGTTTAAAATAATAATAATAAATAAATAGTACGGAAATTGGGTACAGTATTAGGGTCGTGTTATACATAATTCAGTCACCACATGTGACTTTACAACCCAAAAGTTTTATGTCTCATTGTACACTGTACCTTGCCTTGGTTTCTCCGTCCTGGTGAGCGTCCTCGCTATCTAAAAAATGTAAATATTCACATAATGAGTCATTGGCCTTGCAAATAAGTCTAACCCTTAGAATAGCTAATTCAAACTCTAAATGCATCACATAATGTTATTCTCCATCATTCATTGTAAATTTTCCACGATTCTTTAATAATCATACCAATGCTATAAAACGGGCATGCTTAAACTCTACATTTTTCAAATCACATTCACCACCTAATATCAAATACAATTGTAATAAATTAAGCATTCAAAATTACAAGTTTAATAAGAACGTTAACGTCACATTGCATTTAATCCAACATTCCGATACAATCGACAATGCATCATTTAAGCAATCAGTAATCTTTGTTTAACAATGCAAACAAAACCACAATTGCAATAAACATCAATGCAATTCCAAAATGCCACACCAACCACAATCAAGAAACACCAATCCACCAATCTCATCACAAAAAAATATCCAACGAATTATTTAACAAGCAATGACGTTTATAAAAAAATAATTCACACATATGTCACTCCAACATATATAACTATAAAACATCCCTACAGATTTTTTAACTTTCACTAGCCAGACTGTAGTATCCCGAGTTTATTTTCCTCGCGAGGTTTAGGGACTTTCAACCCAAGGAGGACGTTATACGTAAGGCTCCTACTCTTTTCGCAGTCATATACTTCCTATTCGTAATCGCAGAGGCAAGTCTAAGTGTACAAGCATCATTGCAAACTTCCTCATAACGAATAGGCAAGTCCAACCATTGACTTTATCAGTTGTCAATTATTGTCAACTAAATTTTAAAATCAACATATTAAATTGGTTTAAACATTCTTTTCAAAGCCTTTCATTTGTCTCGTAACAAAACAATCTTTGTTCATAATTTCTATTAATAACACTTTTCACACATGGTAAAGCAATATTCATTTCATAAATTCAATCCATCATTACCATTCAATTCACATTAGCCACAATATTCAATTAATCTTCTAAATCCACAATCAACAACTAATTCTACAACACATAATCCATACTTATCACATAATACTTTTATACAAACACAATTCAATTCACAACATATACATATCAATTTCATGCAATGAATTCAATACACAATCCCAACACAAACCATATCAATTCCTCTTAACACTTTCATTTTAATCACTTTCAATTCATATTCTAACACGACATCCAAATTCACATCCAATTCACATCTAAATTCACATCCAATTCAACAATATCAGTTCCATCATTTCAATTTCACAATCAATTATAGTTCTTTTCATAAACACTAGCAATTCACACCTAATAACATCAATTAATTCAACAACATCATCTCATTCAACAATACAATCCAATTCAATCTAAGACAATTTAAATCTACCATCAAACAATACAAATCATTTTCAATAACACAGTTCATTTCATTTAATGAATTAGATACACAATCACAACATGACTCTTTAGAATTCACAATCAACACATATAACCCTTTACAATTTATCACCCAACAACATAACCTTTACAATTCGCAATCCATTAATAAAATCATTTATCACTTCAACTTCACAATACAAAAACCTAACTCATCAAAACCTACATCAATCCAATCATGTCAATTTTACACTACAAATTATTCCAACATAAATCAAGCAATTCATCAATTCTATTCACAATAAAAAATAATACACAATTCATCAATTCTATTCACAATAAAAAAATAATACACAATTCATCAATTCTATTCACAATAAAAAAATAATACACAATTCATCAATTCTATTCACAATAAAAAAATAATACACAATTCATCAATTCTATTCACAATAAAAAAATAATACACAATTCATCAATTCTATTCACAATAAAAAAATAATACACAATTCATCAATTCTATTCACAATAAAAAAATAATACACAATTCATCAATTCTATTCACAATAAAAAAATAATACACAATTCATCAATTCTATTCACAATAAAAAAATAATACACAATTCATCAATTCTATTCACAATAAAAAAATAATACACAATTCATCAATTCTATTCACAATAAAAAAATAATACACAATTCATCAATTCTATTCACAATAAAAAAATAATACACAATTCATCAATTCTATTCACAATAAAAAAATAATACACAATTCATCAATTCTATTCACAATAAAAAAATAATACACAATTCATCAATTCTATTCACAATAAAAAAATAATACACAATTCATCAATTCTATTCACAATAAAAAAATAATACACAATTCATCAATTCTATTCACAATAAAAAAATAATACACAATTCATCAATTCTATTCACAATAAAAAAATAATACACAATTCATCAATTCTATTCACAATAAAAAAATAATACACAATTCATCAATTCTATTCACAATAAAAAAATAATACACAATTCATCAATTCTATTCACAATAAAAAAATAATACACAATTCATCAATTCTATTCACAATAAAAAAATAATACACAATTCATCAATTCTATTCACAATAAAAAAATAATACACAATTCATCAATTCTATTCACAATAAAAAAATAATACACAATTCATCAATTCTATTCACAATAAAAAAATAATACACAATTCATCAATTCTATTCACAATAAAAAAATAATACACAATTCATCAATTCTATTCACAATAAAAAAATAATACACAATTCATCAATTCTATTCACAATAAAAAAATAATACACAATTCATCAATTCTATTCACAATAAAAAAATAATACACAATTCATCAATTCTATTCACAATAAAAAAATAATACACAATTCATCAATTCTATTCACAATAAAAAAATAATACACAATTCATCAATTCTATTCACAATAAAAAAATAATACACAATTCATCAATTCTATTCACAATAAAAAAATAATACACAATTCATCAATTCTATTCACAATAAAAAAATAATACACAATTCATCAATTCTATTCACAATAAAAAAATAATACACAATTCATCAATTCTATTCACAATAAAAAAATAATACACAATTCATCAATTCTATTCACAATAAAAAAATAATACACAATTCATCAATTCTATTCACAATAAAAAAATAATACACAATTCATCAATTCTATTCACAATAAAAAAATAATACACAATTCATCAATTCTATTCACAATAAAAAAATAATACACAATTCTCATTTTTCTGAAGTAAAACTTCTGTTTTTTTTTTCTTCATTTACTTGCAACCGCTCAACAAACATTTCGATCTTGTCTTTGGATGCTTTCGATTTTCAAGTAGCAGAGTGGTTATATCTTCAAACATGATTCCTGACATTGCAGCAGTAAACAAACAAAAAAATTACTCAGAAACGAAAACCGACGTTGTCTCTACACTGAGTATCTATAGGGAGCATGTGAGTACGTGACTCTCAGCATTCACTTTACCATGAAACGTCCTTTTTTGGCTAGTCATGTCTTCTTCCATGCTACTAATGTAATAGCACGCCAAGCTCTCTCTCTCTCTCTCCCCAGCATAAAATATCACCTTCCAATCTCATCACACTCTTCAAACACCTACATATAAACCAAAACCAACCCTCTCCTTAACACCTCAAAAAAAGAAAGAAAAAGCACAGCAACAGAAATGGCTATATTCAGAACCGGCGAGAAGAGAAAGAACGGCATTGTAAAGATGAAGATAACTGTGGAGAGGTTTCAGAGAAGCCTCTCACTGGTGAAAAAACAAACCTACGACGATAATTAAGAAGAAGGTGACTCAACCTCAGTCCCGGATGACGTAAAAGGAAGGAGAGAAGGTCGTAGGACTGAGAAGAAAGCGATGGATAAGAGGAAGGATTTCTATCTCTCTTCACTTTCGACTCTCCATCGTAAATTGTCTAACTGGTGTTTTGCAGAGGGGTCGACCCGAGAGTGTGGGTGTCGACCAGTCTTTGTGCAAATTGAAAACAGAGGAAATGGAATGTCGACCCGAGTGTACAAGTGTCGACCCTCAAGGGTGTTAAGCCTGAGAAGTTTCGACCAGTCGATTGAAGTGTCGACTGAAGTATCACCATTTCCTTCACCTGCGAAGTTGTGAAATTCACCATGCTTCCAAAACTTACGTAAACAACTGAATTGGGTTTCTTCGAATTCAGCCAGTTCAGGCATTCTTCCTCTGCAATGGCGGTTCCCTTTCCTCTCCGCGCTTTCTCTCCGACCTCTTCGTTATAGAGCGAAAGCGGGCCGATGAGTCACTCATGTCCTCCCAAAACTTGACGGGCAGGTATCGCCAATTAACAACCACCGTGGATACGTTAACAGTTCTTGGTAGTTGGTGTCGTCTCTTCCCTTCTTCTCATCCTTTCATTTTTTTTCATGTTGTCTATATTTCTCTTTTTCTTCATGTTCAATGATTGCCTGTGTTTTTTTTGTTTGCATTTATTCTGTCATTCTGCGGCAGTTAGTTTCTTTTTGTATTTTGTGGTGTTGTTTTTCTTTTCGTTGATTCCTTATGGCTGGATTTGTAACTCTTTCATTTCTAATAATGGCGTAGAAGGCCTTAAATGTCATTAGTTTTTTATGGGCGAATCTTCAGAACGCACTTCGAATTTTCGTCTCTCAATCTCCGTTTTCTGATGGTTGCTGTGACTGCGAGTAAAGGAACGCTGGTCGGAGTTATATTCCAACTTCCCAACTGTTGTTGTGTCCACTGCGTAGTGGTTCGTTTCTATTAGCTTTTTCTCTGTAAAACAATAACGGCGGAAATGGAAGAGAGCGAAGGAGAGAAAGAGGGTAGGAGTGAGAAAGAGATAAGGGTATTTTTGGAAGGAAAATAAGGCACGTGACGAAAACGTGCTATTTTAACGGAAAATGAGACGGTATGGGGCAAATTGCACTTTACTCTAGTTGTAGGGGCCAAATTGCCCATTATCCAAGTTTACGGTGTAAATTGCTCATTTCACCTAGTTGTAGGGGCCAAATTGCACTTTACCCTTAAAACTAATACTCAATTCATTAAGTCTATTCACAGTTAAAAACAATACTCAATTAATTCTTTTAAATCCACAATGCCAAAAATATCAACCCAACCACAATCTAAAAATCAAATCTAACAAAAACCAAAAGATTAAACTCTATCTCCTCTTAAATTATATAATAAAGCTTAAATTAATTATTCTAAGGTTAGATTTACTTACCGTACGCCGGTTCCTTCATCAAGACCTACAAAAATCTCCACCTCTTGAATCGGTTCTTAAACCAAAAGAATCGTCTCACCTAGACGAACAACTTTTTCTTCAGGAGTTAGGGCAAAAACCCATGTTTTCCTCTCTCTCTCTCTCTCTCTCTCTCTCTCTCTCTCTCTCTCTCTCTCTCTCTCTCTCTCTCTCTCTCTCTCTCTCTCTCTCTCTCTCTCTCTCTCTCTCTCTCTCTCAAGCTTCTAGAGGAAGCTTTTTGAGCAAATTACCATTTTACAAATTTTTATCCAATTAAATGACTCTTTTACCCTTCTTTTTTTTTGTTTATTACAAAAACACCAATTTAATTTTCTCTTAATCCTTCTTAACTTAATCTAACCTTTTTAGATTACTTCTAAACTAATCACCATAATTAATTTAATTAACCAAAATTAATTAATCAAAATTATCTAAATTTTTATCTTTTAAATGCACTATTTTCTTTCATACAACTTATTTATTTTCACTCTATGATTTTTAAATCTTGCCATATCATCTTCTCAAGTTTTTAACTTTTCAATTCCACATCTAATTAATTACAATAATTTAATTGAGTTCTTAAAATTTCAAACTGTTACATAAATTCATGTGTTTCTTGTATGACTGTCAATAAAAATAATAAATCATCCAAAACCAGATAGATTTCTAACCCTAGAAGGTCCCCACATGTCACTATGAATAAGAGAAAACGGTTTAGATGGCATGTATGCTAAAGTAGGATAAACAGATCACCTATGTTTAGTAAATTAACAAATCTCACATTGAAAAGAACCAATATCTTTATCCTTGAATAAAACAGAAAATAAATATTTTAAATAACCAAAACTAGAATGACCAAGTCTATAGTGTTATAATATAATTTCATTCTCTAAAGATAACAAACTAGAAGAACATGGTTTCTGAACTTGTTTACTCGAGAAACTGTCTGAGGCAAAGTAGTTAAGAACACCATTTTCTTTAGCATTGCCAATCATCTTCCCCAAGGTCATGAAAAACACAACTAGTAAATCTAAATTTGATTAGATAGTTACAACCATGAGTCAATTTGTTAACATACATTAGGTTATAAAATAAGTTAGGCACATGAAGGACATTGTTTAAAGTAAGGGAAGGTGAGACAATGATATAACCTTTTTCGGCAATTGCAGACATTGAACCATCTGCAATTTTGACTTTTTGATTTTCAGAACAAACGAAATAAGTTGAAAACATATAAGAAGAACCTGTCATATAATCAGTGGCCCCTAAATCAATGATCTAGGGGTCAAATTTATCTAATGTGACACAAAATATGGCTGCATGAGTACCTTTTTCTGCTAGAAAAGATGATGGATTGGATGTGGTATTAGTAGACTGATGTGTGCTCCATAAACGATACAATTGTTCTAAGTTTTCCTTGTTGAAGAAAGAATTGTCACTAGATGACTGAGATGCTGCAGGTTCTTCATACGAGACTTGGAATCCTCCTTTGTTGTCACGAAATGATTTGTTGGCTGAAGTGAAGTCAGCAGGCTTGCCATGAAGCTTCCAACATTTAGTTTTAACATGCCTGAGTTTATGACATAACTCGCAGACTGATCGATTTGAGTGCTTAGGATACCTCTGAGTGCACTTATCTGGCTTAGTGATAATCAATGCAGAGGTCTCTGCTGTAGGAATGATTGACTCATGGTCGAGCATTACCAGTCGACGACTTTCTTCTCTGCATACTTCATCAAACACCTCACGAGTACTTGGAAAAGGATCTCGACCAAGTATTTGTCCGCACACCTCATCCAAGTCCTTGTTTAGGCCTACCAGGAAATCGAATACCCTCTCTTTCTTGATTGTTTTCTGAAATAAGACACTGTCTTTTGCACAATGTCACTTGTAATCACATAATAAATCAAACTCTTGTCATAGAGTTTTGAAGTCAGTGTAGTATTGCATTACACTCTTTTCTCATTGTTTGGCTTTCCTCAATTAAGTCTTGATCTCAGAGAGTTATCCTGCATTCCCAAAGTTAGAGTAGGTCTCCTTTACAGCCTCCCATATATCATTCGCGGTTGGAAGGAAGAGATAAGTTCGAGCAATATCTAGCTCCATTGAATTCACCAACCAGGACATAACCATTGAGTTCTCAACCTCTCATTTGTCATCGCTTTCACCTTCATCTTCAGGCTTCACTGCAGAATCGGAGAGATATCCAAATTTGCCCTTTCCTTGAACGAATAGTTTAACGGACTGGGACCATTAAAGAAAGTTACTCTCATTTAACTTATAAGAGGTAACCGTAAAATTGTGATTAGAATCACCAGTAAAACTGGAGCCCAAATGCTGTTCTGCCATGGAGAATGAGATTTTTTTTTTCTTCTGCCTCCAAATAAACAAAGAAAACATATATTCCAGATACTTGAAGGCTTGGTAATACAGATATTCTAGATATTCCACCCAATTTTTTTTTTCTGCCTCCAAATGAACAAAGACACCACTTCAACCGACAACTTCTGTGTGACCAACGACAGAACTGAGACATTCGACTGACTATTGCCGCACAACTAGACAAAGAAACACAATCGTGCAACTTCTATCGAAGTTCGCGACTGGGAAGGTAGCGGAACGAGAAGAAGGATAATCTGCTCAACCTAGGGCCAACGAATTTAGAAGGTGCGTGACTTTCAATAAAGGATCGGAGTGTCCACGATGACCTCCACTTCCGTCGGACGGCAACTAGGGTTTCTTCTTCGCCGAAACTTGGACCTGTGGGTTATGGGCTTTGATACCATATTAGAGCTAATCTAATCTCTTACTCATTGATTTTTAACATATATAGATGAATAGGATCCTAGTAAATAAGGAAAAAATAATCTAAACTAACAAATAAACTAAATACATATATATAGTAAAATATTATAATCTCTATGAATCAGTAAAACTTAATAACTCTAAATTATCTACACAAAGCTTAGACAGTAATATATCTCAACAGAGAAGAATAATGTTTTCCATGAATTAACCATCTAGAGATCAGAGGAATAAAGTGTTATGTCGTCTCATCTCCTCCCAAAACTAAGCTAATGGCATTCTTGCTTTACTTAAATTGGTCCCCAAGCTTTGCCTTATCAACTTCTCACACTCTAAAAATCTTAGAAACAGAGGAAAATCGAAGACAATCGATCTTAGAGAAACCCAGTCGGGACTAATCATAAATAACATATTTATATAAAAAGCAAATTTATGAGACAAAGCCACCAAGAATCTTGGAGATCATACCAAGCATAGGAAGCCATTGATGAAGAACATGTCAAAAAAAAACAGAACATTTGTGTTGCTTAGATTCATCATGTACATATGATGCACCAGCAGCAGCTGCTGCTCAAGCAAAGTAGCGAGATTTCCCCTTTTTGTTGCAGGAATGGGTTCAGTTAAAACCTTGAAGAACCTTTCGAGGATCCAATTGGCCGCTGCAATAGCTCGATGACACGATAGATAGCTCTTGCCGTCCCTTCCACTCTTCAAACGATTTCAATACAATCGGTGTTTCGATCGCTGCAGAATCCACGCATAAAAGATTCTTGTAATTTTCGTCCCCAAAATCTGGATGAGTTTTACCCTTTCTCTCACATGGATTCCAAACACCTGAAATATCGCAAAAGTTTGCATTTATTTCGAAAGGTTGAACCTTTTTTAAGACTAGTTTAATCTAACTCTAAATTATTTCTAAGAGGTTAATCCATTGTGTAGAAATGTTACATTACAATTCATTGTGCATAAAAAAAAAAAAAGAGAAGAAAAAACCTGCATCCGGAGTGGCATCCTTTCGTAAGACAAGGGTCCTCTTTTTCTCGTGGTCGATTATGGCAATCTTTGACGGGGTGCTCAAATATGTTCGATCAATCTATAACCATGTAATCACGTCATACATTCACAATCCGCAACTACCAAACACGAGTAATTAAATATAACAATACCTCCCCGTCGAAGGTAATGGCATCTGCTTGCTCGGTAAACCTCTCTCTCTGAATGAGATTATCAAAGTAATCAAGAGTTTCCAATCCCTCAACACGCACTTCACTGCAAATCACAGGCCATTTTCCATTGTATATGAGCTTAACAATGATAAGTAAAACAAAGTTGAAATAACGGTGCTAGATCATACCTGATATCTGATACTGAGAAGCAATTCCGCAATGCAAACGTAAACGAAAAGGGTTTATTGTCTGTGTTTCTGACACGGGGGATCAAGGTGAGCTTGCATGGACTGAGAGAGACCCGGAGCCGCAACTCGAAACTACAAGTAGGAATTCTATAGTTCTTAGGAAACAGAAATTCTCTTATGAAAATTGATTACTTTTGAAAAAGAGTTACCGCATCGATTCATTTTACATAAATATTACTCAATCTTTAGTTATTATTCCAATAAATTATAGTTTTGCTACGAGAATTGCTGCAACATTGCATGCAGTGCATAACGTTTGATTTTTGAGTATTTAGATACAAATCTTAATTTACCTCCATATTCCATGCATATTTAGAAGATTCAAGAGGATGATTAACAAGTCAAATCCCATGGAGCAAGAAAAATAATGAAGCAGAATATGATATAATGAACATACCTACGTGGCCAAGTTTTAAGATCCTCGTCAGTAGACTTCACTTTTAGATCCACTGTCGATTGGTTGGTTGGCGGAGGCAAGGGCGAAGGGTCACTGTCCAATGACCATATTTTATTCCGAGCAAAAATGTTTTGCTCCAATGAACCGAGGTTTGCAAACTGAAATGAAAAGCGGTGGTGAAAAACTAACAAGGATCAAGTGAAACAGCTTTACAGATAGTTGCAAATAGCTAACCTGAGGACAGTAGAGAGAAATCCCGCCTCTGATCGCTTTAGGAGTTTTCCAAAGGGCCTGCAGCAAGTAATGAGAGCTTTTGTATAATCGTCGTACAAGAACGTTTGCTGTTTCTCGAAGGAGATCATAAAAAACGATCAACTCCTCATCATTCTCGCATAAATAATTGCCATTTCTTTTTTATGGTCGAAGTGCCATTAAAGCAAGTCCGTATGGACCTATGACTTTGAACCATAATGGTTGAATCTGAATTTAAACTTTTTATTTCCATAAAATTGTTGGTCTGTAGTTACCTTTCTGCTCACGAAAAGCAATTCTTCTCGCCGTTCGTTCTTCCAAGACACAATCTGACCACCGTAAAGAAGTACCTGAGATTATAACAGATACTCAGTTAAAGTTTATAACGATTTAAAACAGTAGTGGCTTTCAGTCGGGACTAAACAGGGCAAAATGACAATTAGTCAGATCTTAATCATTCAATATATGCAGACCTTAACGTTATTATTCATTAATTATAAATACTTCAATGGGAAGAACCAGAACTGCAGCAGATTACTATCTTAAATCAGCACCAGTTCTAAAGCTGAAGTTTCTACTTCGGTTTAGTAAATCATCGAAAAAATCAACATTATAAACTCCACAGTTTCACTAATCCGTTGCTGCTCGGAGTAAAAGATCCAACCTGCAGCAATTTATTCGAATCACATCGGAAATCCTCTTTCGAAACGCTAAGTTTCAAAGACAGTTACACAATAAACATGAAGTACTAAACTTAATGATCAAATCAAGCTCAATCTAATGGCTTAAGCATGGGGACAACAATTAATTAAACACAATATCGGAACATAAGATCGACCCTAAATTCACATCAAAATTTGGAATAACTATGTGATAACAATCATTATAATTATGAACGGGAAAGTCAAGAAATGAACAGAGAGATTAAATTAACCTCAACTCAATAATTAGCTTTTACAGATGGTAATAAATTAAGGGTAAAAACTTAGAGAACAGAGGAGGTAAAACATAGAAGGTAAGCAAACCTCAGCTGAAGAACCAGTTGGCTCCGTCAATATAACCCGGGAAAATCCATCGGCGTCGGGGATAACAGAAACCGGCATCGTCCTTGCTCGTAATTCGTCTCTTATTCGCCGGAGAACGTATTCACTTCCCCCTTCCTCCTCTCCTGCTCCAACCAAAAGAAAAAACCATGTACTTTTTGAGTTTCTGAAAGAGAAAAACAGAAAAATCGAAATACCCATGAACAACAAAGAAGAGAAAGATAAAGGGTTGGCTTACGTAGCCACAAATATTCAGTAATTAGAAAAAAGATTGTCGGCTACGAGTTCGAACAAGAAGCAGCCACCATGTCCGACTTCTCGAAAACTCCATGGCTAATTTGATAATGAAAAGAGGATTATTTAAACGAGGCTGAGTGAGTAAAATAATGGAGTTTTGAAGGCACAGGAGAAGAGAAAGACGCCAGAGTTCATCCAATTCTCTCTCTAGACAGGAGAGAGAGAAGAAACCATCGGATTCTCTGCTCACCCTGTCTCTTTCAGGTACGCAGAGTCCTTCTATTGGTCCAGCTCCATTTTTATAGCCATTAATTTTGATAAGTCATCTGCATTTTAATTTTTGAGTATTATTTGAGGCCATATAAGTGTTACACGAGCTTGAGTTGAGTAAAAATATCTAAATCTAAGTCACTCAGCCTCACAACTTGTTCGCGTCCATCCAAAAAGTTTATCGAATCGAGCTTAACGAGTTAACAAAATAAATCAACCCGAGCTAACCTATGAGACCAACGAACCGAGATAAACAAAGTCGAATTTGACAAGCAAATTAAAAAAAAAAAAACTAAATAGTACGAGTCAAGCATAATGAGTCACAGTTTGAATCACAAGTCTTATTTTTTTATACTATGTATTAATCTGCTGGTTTTATACCATCATGAGGCCATAAATTTATTAATTAATAATTAAAACATCCACTTAATCTAATCTTATTAGATTGATTATCAAATTAATTATAGACTACATGATCTCTATCTTCCACGTTCATGATGACTAAGTTTTGAACATGCTTCGTTCTTTAATCAAACAAAACTAGAAACATACAAACTCATCCGTTGAAATTCCGACCTAAACATGCGTCCCTTTTAAATTTGATCTGTTAATCTTCTGCGAGATTTAAAAAAAATTATTTTATTTTATTTTGTGAGATGGTAAGATTATTTTCTAGAAATTTTTATGATATTTTAAGAATATTTGTCCAAATATTAAAAAAAAAGAAGAAGAAGATATTGCTAAGTAAATTGAATGGACAAGACTACCTATAATACAACATTTTGAAGAGACAAACACAAATTTGGATGGAACAAAGGATAGAGGGTGGATAATTTGGCATCCATCTCTACAAATTAAGCATTCAATCATGGAATTAAGCATTAAATTATGGAATTAAACATTAGATTATGGAATAAGCATAAAAGAAGCCATATTTGGTCAATCTCCTTTACTTTTGCATTTTGGTATCCAACAAGACAAGAAAAAGCCGTCGTCTTCAAGTGTTAGGTCGAGACTAGGTTATCTTTTTGTTGCGAAGAACAAGCAATTGATATTTGTGACGGTGGACAACAATGAAGAAGAAAAAAGTGTTAAAACTCATCTACACGATGCTTTCGAATTAATAGATTTGGTGGTAGGTCAATTTGAACATATTCACACGTAAAATTTGTGTTATTTTTTTTTTTTCCGAATCAACTTAACTTTTGCTGCTTCGCAATTAGAAGACTTAGGTTTGTTGTCTTCCATCAACTTAAAATAATGTAACATACCCAAAATACACTAGCAAATAAAAGACATTCAAGGGTCAAATGCCTTAAAAAACTTCTCAAGATTATAATTCAACCAAGGAGTCCATAACATTCATGCAATTTTAGGTCCATCGCGTTTTTTTTTTTCTTCCAAAAAACGTACTTAACTTAGAAGACGGACTTTGAAAAACACGCATACACCAATGACTAATGAGTAAAGTTGAATATACCATCTAATTTTACATCGTGACTGAAACTAATTAATTTAATTGATTTAAGAAAATGAATTTTTTTAAAAACAGCTGAGCAAAAAAGGAAGTGAATTTTCCTTCCTAGTGTTCTTGCGGGGGAGTTCTCTCATATAGTCGAGGTTGGACCCATCAAATTAAATGCTTGGAGAGAACAAGAATTGTAATGTTGTGTTAAATGAGCTTGGCCTCATCTTCTATGGCAGAGCAGGCCAAGGAGGGTTTTTCAAATCGAGTTAACTCAGTTTGTCGAACACAAGATTTAGGATCCCGAATTCAAGTTAAATCAAGTTTAAACTAGCATAACGACACCGTGCAAATATTTCCACACGACAAGCACAGAGCAACCCCAGGACGCCTTTTCTACCAAGTTAACTTGGTTCAATTTTGAGACAAGAGGAACCCAAGATTTTAGGCTCCCGTTTGCATATTAACTCGAGTTTAAACGAGTATGAGAACATCGCATGTATATTTCCAAATGACAGGCACAGAATCGAAGGTACCTACAACGAAGATGATGTACATCTCCTCCTCGTGCAGTCATCACTCAGCTCAGTAAAAAGTTCTTCTGAAGCAGATTCCATCAGATTCTTACCAAAAAAACCTTCAACTTTGTTCATCAAACATCGGATATAAAAGATGTGTCAATGTTTGGCGACATACATTTGAGGATATTTGGAAGAGCACGTTCTGTTATTAATATAATCACGAGATTGGTCGATAGACAATCGGGCCTAACGCCAAAAGTTTAGTTGTCAAGCCTCTTTTGACTTGCTTCTCAGCATCAATAAGCATCAGATTTATAACAGAAATTAGAGGGAAGACCTGCTAATAGATTTTCTGAGAAATTAAGGTAAAACACAAGTAATCAAAGACAGCTCACAATACCAAAATTCATTTCCATTATAACTGGCTAGTAATTAAACCATAAGAGGAATCCCCTCAACAAGCTTGTCAAAACATAAATATTCGTGTGTGCATAAAAATAATATGGATTTCCTATATTATGATTCTTCTGCAGTGGAAGTGCACAGTTCAGTGATTATTTTTATCAACATATTTTCCTAAAAAAATAAGGTGCGAATAGACTCCAACAAACAAGCAGAAACACTGATTATAAAAGCATATTTTAGGCTGGCCTCCTGTAAAGGCTGTAGGCCACAGCCACAGTTGCCACAGCTCCAACTACAGCAGCAGCAGCGAGTATGTCACTTTGCTCCCAATTTCCCATCCAACACGACCATTTCCCATCCAGCTTCTTTGTTCTGGTTGCATCGTTTTTCTCTTCTTTGCAACAAGTAAATCCACTTGCACCCACGCCCTGGCAACAGCCATTGACATTTTCCTCCTTGTTCTCATTTTCTAAAGACTTGCTCTTGCTTTTCTCAACTTCATCTCCATTTGGAACTTTCAGCTCCTCTGTTTTCTTCACTTCAGTAGGATAAAATCCCATTTGGCCCCTGCCAGTAATATGCTCTTCGTAAATATTCCATTAATAGTAAAATTCATACAGAATTGATAAAGATAGGTAAGTTTGCGGCCTACTCAAACCAGCCTTATATGTAATGAACTACTTGTATCCCTACCCTAATCAACAAACACGATAGAATTCCATTTTGTGCTCACACAGTATATATCAGTAAACAAAAAAAAAAGATTAGTAGTATACGTAAGCCTTTACCTCAAAAAGTGTTAGTGTCATCATGAGATATTATTTGGTTAGATTATACTATTTGGTTAAATTAATCCATCTATCACAAAAGATCATCAAGATTACCATGACTGTCAACAACTGTGATTTAGCAAGTTAGTGTTTAGCAATTTCATTGACAATTGACAACTATAACATATATAACGAGACCCCAATAGAAGATGTTAGCCACTAGAGAATACGAGAACAAACAAAGACCTCCAAAGGCGTTCTATGATCTCCCCTTTTGTAATATGCTGATCAATCAAATCAAGAACATCTTCAGGAGTAACATAGCCATACCTGCAATGACCAACAACATTTCAATCCAGAAAACTTGGCCAAAAACTTCTTCTTAACAAAAATTAATGATCCATATCGTACCAATGACCCATAATCTTCCCATCTGAACCTGGACTAAATACAATTAGATTACCAGCATACTTGTGCCCTCCAATGTGTGAACATGGACCGACCAAAACATGATCTTTCAGTCCTCGCACCTCAATCTCCTCTTTGAACTTGTCAATAAGAACAGGTCCACAAACACCACATCTCTTATCTCGACTACCGTGAGCACACACAAATACATAAGAACCACTTATAACCTCCTGCACTCCAGAACCCCATGGCTTGCCGTTCACAAGTACATCTTCCACAAAGCTATCAACATTTTCCTCTTTCAAAGACCTGCAGTCAACAAGTCACAAATGTGTCAGACTCAATGGAAATGTAGCTTCTAAAATTTATGAATGCCATTTGATAATTTGGATATCAAATAAACCACTTCTAAGACAAAAAAAAAAAAAACGATATAATCACAAGGGATCTTGTAATTCCCTCCGTTGAAAAAAATACCATTAAACTCGGAACTACAAAGGAAAAAAAAAAAAAAAACCTATGTAACAACACTAACCATCGTTTCCAAATAAATTAGAGCAGTGACGATAAGACAGTAGGCTGTTGGCGATTTACCTGTATTTAATCATATCCGGGAAAATCAAAATATCTCCCTCTGAAAAATCTGGCCCGTCCCCTCCCTCACATACAGTCAACTTCGTCTATCAAACGAAAACAGAAAAACAGTCGTCAAACTCAAACAGAAACGCTACAAAAGACATCAAATCAAAACTTCTGAACTTCTATAACGAACCTTCAAAACGATATCATTCTTACGGGCTTTAACAGCAGAGGCAAGCAGCTTAGGGAGCAGATCTGAGTCAGAGTTCTCAACGTGCGAGGCCCAAGCCTCGGGGCTCTTATAGCAAAGAAATACGTGGCGGTCATAGCCATCTACGGTGCCGGCGAGGTTGGTCTGGTACATCTCCGATCTCCGAAATCCGTACTTCTCTTCATCTGAATTGGACAGCGCAGAGAGGTCATCGGACGCCATATGAAGAACGATGAGTAAAGAAAGACGAAAGAGCGATGGAGAAAGAGGGGCGCAGAAGAAAGCTTCTCTAAAACTAGAAAGAGGGAAAATGGCGATGACCGGAAGGATGACAAAATAAAGTATTTATTTAAACAAATTAAATATTCAAAAATATATATTTAAATTGTATTTTTCATCGAAAAGGTCTAACACAGAACCATCTTTTGAACCGACTATGATAGTTCGGTTTGGTTCTTCTTCTCAAACGGTTCAGTTTCAGTTGAAGGTCTAACACTACACAAAACTATCTTTTGAACCGACAATGCTATTTCGGTTTGGTTCTTCTTCTTAAACTGTTCAGTTTCAGTTGAAAAGTGGTCGGTTTGGTTTAGTTGGCTTCAACCAGACCAAACCGATTATATTCACTCCTAATCACACCAAAAATATTCATTGATGGTGTAAAAGGAGCCCGGTTGTTCAGAGTCGCTAGATTTTGACAAGAAAGTTCGATTAATTTTTCTAATTTTTTTTTTTTGGAAAGTCCAATTTAAACCTCAAAATACAGGGTGAGAGAGAAACTAAACTCTAAACTATGTATAGATACAAATAAAACATTAAACTATTTTCACTGAACAAGTAAGTTCTCGCCGTTAGGCGCTATTAAATATACTTGCGGTCACCTGCGTTTTAAGTACGGTAACTGTGTTTAAACGAGGGCGACCTCTGCCGTAGCCCGCATTTAGGAGAGGTCGTCCCCGTTTTTACGCGCGATCGAATTTAGGGTGACATCGCGAAATTAAGACAATTTGTAAATGATTGGTAGGTTGATGCGGCAGTTCGAAATTTGGGAAAAACCGTGAAGAAATGGTGTGAGAAATAGAAACCGCAAACAAAATCAATGGAGAGCGAGGTATTGGAGGTTGAAGTTCGCTGAAATCTGATGAAAATCGCCGAAAAAAGAAGCTAGGTTGCCCATGTTTCGCACAAGTGTCACTGCTCGTAAAAATGAGGGCGACCTCACTTAAAACAAGGGCTACCGCGAAGGTCATCCTCGTGTGAAGTGCGGTCACCTTCACTTAAAACATGGGCGACATGCGAATGTATTTAATAGCACCTAACAATGAACGCTGATTTGTTCGGTGAAGATAGTTTAAAGTTTTGTTGTGTGTGGTTCAATTTGTCTCTCACCTTATAATTTGAGATTAAAATTGAACTTTTTTTTTATTTAATATTTTGTGACTTTGCTCGTATTTTTCCGCATTCAAATGCAGAAAATAAAGTCAAAATCACGATTCTAAAATGTTACCATGGACGAGACCAAACTGAATTTTTCAATAAGGTTCCAACTTGAAGAAAATAGAACTATGTATTAAGTTTGGGCATTTATTTTTTATTTTGAAAAGCCGATAAGACCTGATATTATTATGCTGTTATCTATATATATATTTTTTAATTTTTGAAGAATTACAAATCAAATAGACCAAAATAAATAAACACGAGAGATCGAACCTAAACCGAATAGAAAAACTAGGTTTAGTTTCTGTTTGGAACCTGGTTCGGTTCTCAAATTTACAAACCAAATCTGTTGGGTTTCAATATTGGAAGGAGTGTAACCGAACCAGTCCGGTCCCACGGTGGAGTCCCTTCAACCCGTAGGTCACCTCTACGAAGAAGACAATGCTTATGGTAGTCTAGAATGCAGGAAATAATGCTTCTCTAGTTTTAGTGGGCACGCGTTCAACAGCGGCGGGTATTGACCCATCTCCCCAACTACAAAACGATAGTAAATATAACTTGTCATAAATTTTGATTAATTATATTTATAATCAATTAAATAATTAGACCGTGACAGCACATTGTATGCTGATAAAAAATCAAATCAAACTACGTAATATTAATAATTGCGTTTGTTCCACATCGTCTATTGAATTGGCCTCTGATTTATATATATAAAGAAAATTTTTTTTCCTCTTGAACTAGCTTTTGGATAAATTCTACCATCTCAGATATGCTATCATGGTATCAGAGCTTGATATCGGAGACGATGGTGGAAATTAGATCCGGTCTAAGCACGCTATGCGTGAAGGCGGGTATTGATAATTGTGGTTGTCCCATATCGTCTATTTAATGATCATTTAATTTGTATATATGTGAGAAAATTTCCTCTCCATTGAGCTAATTTTTAGGGATGAGTTATACCCTCTCACGTGTGTTAACACATGTATTAGAAGTTATATAAATTGAAAGATCTTCATTTAAATAAGTATCAGAATTTATTATAGATATAAAATATGGTTGAAGGCTGTTTAGAAAATAAAAAGGTCATCCTATACTTTGACATAATCTGCAACTAATATCAAATTACGTTCATTATATTATATTTTCTTATTTACGTAATCTATTAACGGCAGCATTTCATCCCTTCCTTGTACTTCAACGGCAGACCAGCAATTTCACCCACAAACTGAATTGCTATGTGGGCACTATAAGCCATCCTTTGTCCTAGGCCTTGCACTTCCACCTCAACCCTGTCTTCAATCCCCGCTCGTTGGAGGCGGTCGCAACGGAGGGTCAACCGGCTCGACTGACACCACCCTATCAGTGGCACTCCTGGTCCCGAAAAATCCAGCGTCGATCGAAAAATGTGGACTTTCAATGGAGGATTGGTAAAGTGTGATGTCTGAGTCCTCCATCTCTAGAACTGAACAAGCTTTTGAAGAATGCGAGTGGCTCTCGGCAAGGTCTAGAATTTATCGCAAATTTTGGCGCTTTGGATCAGAGTTTCATTTTCGAACCCGGCGGTGGTTCTTCTGGTTTGGTCAGTAACATTGGTTCGTCTTTACAAGGACCGGTTTGTTCTAAGTTTTTACTCGCATAATCAAAATGTTTCTACCGACAACAATGCTAGGTTTGGTTTAATTTCCAATCCCAACCTACTTTGCCCTGCTGGATTTCAATATCAGCCGCAAATGATTGAAAATGCAGAGGAAAAGCCACAAAATTTGACCCAGTTACGAATGAGTCATAATGAAGCTCATTTCGATCAGCATCCAGCCATATATATGCCTCCTCCAGTGGACCCAACTTTCAGCTGTCTAAGGCGTTTCTTGGAGAGCAGCCACCGTCGCAGGTTCAGTTCGTTCCCCATCACCGTCAACAGAGGTCAAATATGGTGGGTACAAAGCCATACATGGTGGCCGACGATGGGTCAGACCAGTATGGAATAGTGGACCAGCCCTTCCAAGCAAGAAATTTTATTCTCTCTCTCTCTAAAACTTGTCCGCCATCGACGGAGAAAAGGAGATGAAACGCTGTCGTGAACAGTTTATGCTAAATTATCAGAAATGTAACTTGTCTGTGTTATCACGTCTAGATGTCAAATGGGTTTCTTACTTCCCAAACAAATCATCCTACATTTGTACATAAACGTTGTGTTTATCAAGAATACACAAGAAAAACACTACATTGATATTACAACCAAAATGGATGATCCTCGAGATTAGACCCACCGTACATTCTAAGCCAAGGTATCGCCACTTGAGTCGAAACCATGGAATTTAACGTGATTAGGTACGTACAATCGACAAATCATAACGATTCATCTCTGAAAATAGTCTTTTTTATCACCATATTGACAATACAAGCTTCCTCTAATTTTTTACAAGTGAACATAATAAAAGCAATACATCCCAACATCAATCAGGCTTAGTGGAGACTCTTAGAAACGGAGATCAAGATTTTTCCAACAAATTTTCCAGAAATAAATTTAAGATGTATCTTCCTGAAGACAAAACATCAAGCCTCTTTTCACTAGGTTCATACTTACCTTTCCGAAGCTGGTAGCGGTGAATTACGGCCGAGATTGTATACGCTTGTCCTTCAATTGTAACACTCTCACCACACTGCAAATTCTGCAATCAACGTAGTGATGTTACTGTTGGGTATAATGTGCCAAACAAACAAATTTTATGAACATTTTTATTGCATGTCATAAATAATCTTTATAATTAATTTTATATTTGCATTATACGATATGCTTTATAAATTCAAAGAAAAATCATTGATTATTTGTACAATTTTAAATTTGCATATATGTTGATATAAATGAGATTAAATTAAAAAAAAAAATAATCACATTAGTCCATAACTTATATTTGAAGTATAAGATCTATAAATTAATAAATTCATCAATACATTTCACTTCGTTGAGAATGTATAGTCATATTCTGACTATATATATAGTGACATAAAGTGATTGTATTTTATATAATATGATTGTATAGGACTGAACCAGATTAAATTATATTGTTCTTATAATATCCGTTAAATGAAGAACAATTAATTTTATTATAATGATGGTTATATATGTATGATCTTAATTCATTGTATTTAGTAGACTCTTAATTTATTTCAATTTATTCTTTGATTCACTCGGTATGGTTTTGTACGAACTACATTACACAAGCCTTGTACTTTGAGAATAAAATAAATGAATAGCAGAGAATGCTAACATTAATACAATGAAATCCATAATACAAGATTCCCTTATTTGTTAGTTCATGAATTGAATAATTAGCACAAATTCATAAATGTTATAAATTAATTATTCAATTAAGAACTAATGGTAGTCATGGATAAAGATGTAATATGAGAGGTTAACGAATTTTATACCTAGCTCTATTACGAATCTTAATGGAGGATTAATACATACGTAATGAATATATCAATGGACATTACTTAGAGTAAATATACTCTATAGTTCTAAGAGTACAACTCTAGGTATTTAGTGCAATTACTCTTGAAAAGTTGTTTTCATAAATATATTCTAAAAACTGTTTTTAGAATTTATGATTAATCGATAAATTTGATTCATTAGATTAATCAACTGCTAATGAAATCTAGTAGATTTGATTCGTTAATATTTATTTTTAAAAATTAATTTTTATTAAAAAAAATCTGAAATTTTTTTATAGAGATCTATAAAAAATGTCAAATGTGATTTGACAAAAAGATAGAGAGAGACAGATATAATCCTTTAGAAAGAAAAGGTGTGACATTTTCCAGATTCAATTTTAAGAAAACGTTGTCTAAGATCAAAGAGAGACGTCTCATGTGTGGAGAATACGTCTCTCTACAAATATAAGAGAATGTTATTCTCATAAGTTTGATGCCCACACGTCAGGAATTTAAGTAAAAAGATTTTCAGAAAAGACTCGACGGTTTCAAAGTATTCGAAAAGTACTTGATCCTGAGTTAAGGCTGTTAAGATCAGACGAGAGTACCTGAGTAAAAGCATTTCTTAAAAGGTATTTTTCTTTTACATATTTCTCAAAAATATTTTTTTTTAGACTAACGATTTAATTGATAGTTATTTGTGATTTTTAAAATCACAAAGGTATGCATGTCACTGTTATTATGAATAACAATAAAACCGTCATGCGTGAGAACCATCAAAACCAACAGTTAGTATGGTGGTACATATATAGAAAATCATGTCAGGGATATGTCTATAAAATATGGATCAACAGTACAACTTTTGTTCTTCGTTTCCAGGATGTTGACTGAGATGCGTTTGGTTCTTGTGTACCAAAAGACAGGACAATGAGATTTTTCTGATTACAACAACTTAAGAATCTCTTAACCTAAATTTTTGAATTGTTTCTTATCCGAGAATCCCATTTATTTTCTCGTTCATACTAACATTTGTTGAACACACAATCTATTTGAATCCGCTTCTACAAGCACTGAAAACAGTAAACACAAGGATATTTCAATCAGTTCCAAAATAAGAATACTGATTACAACAACAGAAGAATCTCTTAATCCAAGTTTTTCAATTGTTTCTTGTCAGATACACCGTCAATTGTTATGATACGGCATCTTTTGGGTTATTAAGCTTATTGTGAAGCCTAAGTGGCAAGAGGGTTCAGGAGTGTTTAAAGTAGGATGTTGATTTTATTTTCTTTTTCCTTCTCGATTTCTCCATCTTCTTCATCTTCTATTTTTCCTTCATTATACTTCACTGCATTTGGAATCTGTAAACCGTATAGGCTTTATCCTCTATCACCAGATTTTATTTTGTATCTTCTTATAATCAGAGGCGAATTACTTGCTGTTTCTATATGATTGTTGGCTGTATCGCCGTTAAATCAGCTTCAACAAGCGCATAATCTATTTGAATCCGCTTCGATCCGCATTGAACTCATAATCCCAAAGACTATTTCAATCACCCATTCCCATTGTTGTTAACACAACAATTATAGACAGCATTTCATCCATTAACTATTGAATTTCTGTTTTCCGTTAAGTCCGCGACTAAACCTAGCATCTTGTTCCCCAATTCATACATTAAAAAACCCGATAAAGGAATTTTGAAATCATTAACAATCGATAAACATCTTTAGTGAGAAAAATAAAAGAAAATCTGTATCTAGCAGAAATCAGATCGAGAGTAGAAAAAGAAACTCACGGGGGGAAAGCAACGAATGCCGAGGTTCTTAGGTGGAGGAGAAATCTCGATAACTTTGTAAGGATCGAAGCTATTTCGTTCTCTTTCTCTCTCTTTCTTCCTGCAAGAGATTCGGAGAAGCTGCGTCTGCGAAGGAAAGCGAAAACAGAATGAGGGAGAAGGTATAAATGAAAAAGAAAACACAACAAACAAACCTCCATCTCACCTTCTGATACGTTCCTAGGCATGGATTCGAGGACGCCATTGCCATACAATCTCTCTCTAGTTTCTCTCTATGGATTATCTGCAATGGCGTTGCGTTCCACAGATTTTGCAGATTGTGTGAGAGAGAGAGAGAGAGAGAAGAAAAGTTAAGAACAAATGAGATTTTTTATTTCAATTTCTGGACAGAAAAGAGACAGATTGTACAGAACCAATGGCAACTTCTCAGGTGAGGAAGGCAAATCCAAACACAAGATTACTACGTGGACTTACTTTATTGGCTGGAATATTTGCATTCATAGATAGATTTCCTACTATTTTATTTTATTTTTTTGGTAAATTACAATTTGGCTCATACAACTAAGTGAAAACAGCAATTTATACCATAAACTTGGATAATGGACAAAAACAACTTTAATGTATTGATAATGGGCAATTTACCCACTACCGTCTTATTTTTCGTTAAAATAATACGTTTTCGTCACGTACTTTATTTTCTTTCCAAAAATACATCTGCCTCTACTTTCCTCACTGTCTCCTCTCTCCTTCCCTCACCCTCCCCCTCTCGCTCCTTCCAATGCTCTCGCTCTCTTTCTCTCTCATTCCCTCGCTCTCTTTCTCTCTCATTCCCTCGCTCTCTTCCATTTCCGTCATTGTTTAACTGGACCAAATGATGTTCATACATTCCCCGAAAAGGTCGCCGATATCTTCCAGCTGGAAGGAATCTTCCTCGTTCCATGACGAGATCTCGAATCTGAATACTACATCTGAATTGAGACGTGATTTTTCGCTGTATACGTCCACTGTAAGGCTGTGTTGCTGAAATGTTTCGTCGAAGAGAGTAGGAGGTGATGTAAGAAAATCAAAAATATCCAAAGGAAGCAATGAGTCGAAATATGAAAAATTCTCTAATGTGCTTGAATATTCGTTAGTATCTCGACATTCGGTGCTATCCTCTGTTTCTTTCTCAGCTGTCGGAGTTGAACTGCTCAGAGATTCTTCGTCTTGAGTGGACTGAGAGGGACAGTGACGAAGCACAGACGTCGTAGAGGGAAGGTTGCTGTTGGACTCTTCCCTAGAGGTGTAAGCTGAGGAAACTTCCGGCAGAAAACTCGTCGAAGTGGCGAAATTCGTAAGCGTTGAGAAACACAACGAAGAGAAGAAGATGAACAGGTGAAAAGAAGAACAGCAAGAGAGAAGATTGAAATGATAGCTGTGTATTCAAATTGCGTTCCCCGATAGAGTTTATTACAAATATGATCAAAAACCAATAAAAGCAATGATGACAGTTTATAAAACGTAACTAGAAAGAATGAACTATAAATGAACTGTAAATGAACAGTAATTGACATTGGTTAATATCCCTCCACAAGATCAAGGCCGGAGGCCAATGATCTTGGATAAAAAGATGGAGAACAGCGTCGGTGGAAGAGGTTTGGTAAGCGCATCAGCAATTTGATTCTCCAAAGGAGTGAATTTGACCAATAACTGCTTTTGGAGCACTTTTCCCTAACAAAATGAAAATCAATCTCTATATGTTTGGATTTAGAGTGTAACACGGGGTTGGAAGCAAGATATGTGGCACTCAAGTTGTCGCAGAGAATAAGAGGAGCAGCGGAGGAGAGAATACCCAGCTCCTTGAGAAGCGATTGTAACCATTGGAGTTCAGCTGCACCATTTGCGACACTGCGGTATTCAGACTCTGTGCTGGAGCGTGAGACAACCTTCTGTTTGGTGGAGGACCAGGAGATAAGATTGCAGCCAAGAAAAACACAGAAGCCGCTGGTGCTTTTGCGATCATCGGGGCAGGAGGCCCAATCCGCGTCCGTATAGCAAGTCAAATCAAACGCAGTAAAGGGAGCAAAAGAGATGCCGAGGGAAGAAGTACCTTTGAGATAACGTAAAATTCTCTTAACGGCTTGCCAATGAACGTCTGAGGGTGCATGCATAAACTGGGAGACCTTGTTGACAGCGAAAGCAATATCAGGATGTGTAAGGCAACAATACTGTAAGCCACCAACTAGACTGCGGTAGAGAAATCCGTCACGGAGAGGAGTGCCAGAATGCAAAGATAGAACAGAGCCTGCAACCATAGGTGTTGGGACGGGCTTGCACGAAGTCAGATTTGCCCTGTGAAGTAACTCAGATATATATCTCGATTGAGAAAAACTCATACCAGTAGGAGTCTGAGTGACCGAGATGCTGAGAAAGTATGATAAGGGTCCAAGGTCGCAGACTGTAAATTGGGCATGTAAATAGGTTAAGAGCTGATCTATCAGAGCACCCGAGTCACCAGTCACGATAATGTTGTCAACATACACAAGCATAATAATAACAGAGGAGAATGTGCGACAGATGAAGAGTGATGAATCAGACTTGGAGGCGAAGAAACCCCAGGTAATGAGAGCAGTGGAGAGCTTGGTGTACCAGGCTCGAGGGGATTACTTGAGATTGTAGAGGGCTTTATGTAAGAAGCAAACAGTCGATTGAGAGGATGAGTCAATAAAACCGGGAGGTTGTTGCATGTAAACTGTCTCAGTTAAGTCCCCGTGTAGAAAAGCATTGCTGATATCTAGTTGACGGATAGGCCAGCAGGAGGAGACTGCAAGAGAGAGAACCGTCCGAACTGTGGTCGGTTTAACCACTGGGCTGAAAGTCTCGTCATAATCAATGCCTTCGGTCTGGTCATACCCTTTGGCTACGAGGCGAGCCTTGTACCGAGAAATGGTGCCATCAGAATTTAATTTAGTTTTGAAAACCCACTTGCACCCAATAAGTTTGGCATGGCTTGGAAGAGGAACTAACGTCCAAGTGTTGGTAGCTCGAAGAGCAGAGATTTCCTCATTCATGGCGGCAGTCCAGTGGGAACACTTAGCGGCTTGGACGAAGGTCTTAGGTTTAAGAGCGGGCTCAAGAAGGAGCACTTTGGGTTTAAAAATACCGGCTTTGGCTCTTGTGGTCATAGGATGGGTATTTGGGACGGTAGGAGGGCGGACCTGAGAAGGCAGGAGGTCAGGGTGGGAAAAGGGGGAAGGGAAAGTAGTGAGGGATGGGGGAGAGACGAGGGAAGGTTGGGCGGAGTGGGGGGAAGTATGGTCGGGATGTGGGGGTAAGGTGGACAAGGAATGGGAAGATCAAACGGGGGAGGGAGGGTGACAGGAGAACTGGAGGAAGAGAAGGGAAACTGTGACTCGACGAACGTAACATGACGAGAGATATAAACTTTGTAAGAAGAAGGATCGAGACAGAGGTAACCTTTGTGATGTGGACTGGGGCCTAAGAGAACATAAGGAATGGACCGAGGCTGAAGTTTATGTTGATTGAAAGGACATAGGAGAGGGAAACAAAGACAGCCAAAGACCTGAAGGGAGGAATAATCTGGGAGTGTGTGAAAAAGACATTCGATTGAGGATGGGAGTGGGAAGAAGATTAATCAGTCGAGCAGCGGTGGTGAAAGCATAAGGCCAGAAATGGTGAGGGAGTGAGGAATGAAAAAGGAGAGTGAGTCCCGTTTCGACAACATGGCGATTTTTGCGTTCAACACGGCCGTTTTGGTTTGGAGTATAAGGACAGGAAACGCGATGTTGAATGCCAAGAGATTTAAAAATAGGAGTAAGGGACTGAAATTCGCCACCCCAATCTGATTGAACAGATTTAATTTTAACACCAAACTGGGTGTGAATGAATGTATGGAAAGTCACAAAGGTATTGTACACGTCGCTTTTTAATTTTAGAGGAAACAACCATGTGAAGCGAGTACAATCATCAACAAATAATACAAAATAGCGAGCACCAGTAATATATTTAATCGGAGAAGGGCCCCAAACATCAGTATGAACCAGATCAAAAGGAAAAAGTGCATGAGATTGAGAAAGTGGAAAAGGAAGTTGATGACTTTTACTCATATGGCAAGAGGTACAATGTTGGGGTACAAAACATTTGAAATTGAGATTACACATTTTTAATACTTGCTGCAAAACGACGGGTGAAGGGTGACCCAATCGGAGATGCCAAAAATAAACCAGAGGAGATGTTGAGGGGTTGAGCCGAGCAGCAAGGGATACCAGTGGACTGGACGATGGAAGATGGTAGAGACCGTCACTGAGAGATCCACGAAGGCGTGATCCGATCCTTGACACAGAAGAAAGAAGAGTGAAATTCAACGAAAACAGAGTTATCTTTGCATAATTGAGAAACACTTAACAGATTATGGGATATGTGAGGAGTGTGATAGACATTTTGTAAAGAGAGTGATCGGCCAACGACCGGAATGGCAGCCGAACCGGAGAGAAGAAGAGGAAGCAACGTACCTTCAGCCATGGCGACGTGGAACGGACTGGGAAGAGGTTGGAGATGACTGAGGGTAGTTTGGTGCGGGGAGAAGTGGTGGGTCGCGCCGGAATCAAGAATCCACGACGTGGTGGACGACGACGGCGATGGAGTGGGGAGGAGGCCAGAACTGTTTAGAGTGCTCGGGAGATTTGTAGACGAGTAAGAACGGGGAGGTAGGGGTGGGTCGGGTGAGGATGGTAAGTTATCTGAAGGGAACGGGTATGGGTCGGGTGATGTGGATGGGTGGGCCGGGTAGGGATAAGGGTAAGGATAATTGGCCTGGGCTGGGTCAGAGTTGAATGTGGTGAAGTGGGCTTGAGCTGGAGAAAATGGGTACTGGGCTCTTGGGCAAGAGAGCAGTAAGTTGGGTCAAGGAAGTAATAACACTTCAGGGCCGAGTGGCCCATGCGGTTGCATATCTGGCAACGGGGTCGGTTATTATTCATGGGCCGAGGAGAACGCCATGGACCTGGGTTATTTGGAACCAGTCCGGTTGGATAAAGGGCAGGCGGAAAAGGAAAACAGACCTGGGCGTTTGGCCGAGGACTCACGGGGTGCGGGGAGGTCGCTGAGGAACAAAATTCGCATGTGTTTGGGATGGCAGCGGCAAGGAGAAAGCAGAGTTCTGCTTTTCCAGACGAAAGTTGAAGCTTTGAAGGAGGCTCTGAATTTCTTCCAACGAAGGCTGCTCGGTGCGGTTGATAATCGAGGAGATCGAAGTTACCAACGAGTTGTATTCGCTGCCCAAGCCATTGAGAAAATAGATGATTTTGTCCCGGTGTGAGACAGGTTCGCCGATGGCGGCAAGGGTGTTGCAGAGTGAGGTGAGTTTCTGAAATTAACTGGACGCAGAGAGGCCGTCTTTAGACAGGGAGTGGAGTCGACTTCGCAGGTCTGTAATTCGTGCCAGGGAGGAGGAGGCGAAAGTTCTATCGAGGGCAGTCCAGACTTCGCTGGCGGTGGAGAAGGTAATCATTTGGGGAAGAAGGTCGTCGGATAGAGAGGCAAAAATCCAGCTCAGAAGCAGGCTGTTAAAGCGTTGCCAGACAGAGAACTCTGGATTTTCCTGGGAGGAAAGAGCATCCAGAAATTGGGGAGGTGGAGTGGAAGAACTGGCCAGAAAATGTTGGATGTCGTTGGCAGTGGCAACATGAAGAAGTTGAGTCTTCCACACAAGGTATTTTGAGCCATTTAATTTTACTGTGAGCGTTTGGTGGGGAGAGGGTAGGGGAGGGAGAGGGGGAGGAATAGAAGAGGTGAGGGTGGGAGAGGAAGGAACTGAGCTGGATGATGCCATCGCTGGCTCTGATACCACGTTGAGAAACACAGCGAAGAGAAGAAGATGAACAGGTGAAAAGAAGAACGGCGGGAGAGAAGATTGAAATGATAGCTGTGTATTCAAATTGTGTTCCCCGATAGAGTTTATTACAAATATGATCAAAAACCAATAAAAGTAATGATGACAGTTTATAAAACGTAACTAGAAAGAATGAACTATAAATGAACTGTAAATGAACAGTAATTGACATTGGTTAATAGTAAGTGCATCCAGTCCCTGGAGTTTAATGGCGGTGCTGTCGTAAACCATTGCAGCTTCTTCAGCAGTGTCATATGTTCCCAACCACAGACAAACACGTCGCAGTGGGTCTCTGATTTCTGCCGCCCATTTCCCCCACGGTCTCTGTCGAATGCCGCGAAATCTTTTCTCGGGCTGCAGCTTCATAGGCCGCAGATTAACCGCTAATTTCCCGATTGACTTGTTCGTGCAAGAAGAGAAGCCTGGATGGATTCCCCTTCCATTTGAGGTTGCTTCCTGGCCTTCTCGTTCAATATTTCTGTGGCAACTTCAATGCTTCAGCTGAGAATAGCGGAAATGGAAAGAGCAAGGGTAAGAAAGAGAAAGAGAGGGAAGACAGGGGTATTTTTGGAAGGAAAATAAAGCACGTGACGAAAATGTGTTATTTTAACGGAAAATAAGACGGTCGGGGCTAAATTGCCTATTATCAATACATTAAGGTTGTTTTTGCCTATTATTCAAGTTCACGGTGTAAATTGCTCTTTTTCACCTAGTTGTAGGGGCCAAATTGCACTTTACCATTTTTTTTTAATTTGTCATCCTAATTTTCTTTTTCTTCTTTTACTAAGGAACTTAAACTCATTCACTTGATCCTTTGTCAATGATTTTTTCTTATACCATGATCTATCTTGGTCGCAGTTGAAAAATCATAACGTATTTAGTTTAAGAATTATTTTCAGACGATGGTCACTGGATCCTCATATTTTTTTATTCATTCGCCGTAAAATCTTATACATATCATAACAAACAATACTAGAAAGTAGAAGGATGGTTAAACAATATTTACAAACTAATAATTAAGTGTAAGTGTCCATAAGTGCATAAATATGGAGTCAATATAGTAAAATGTCATACCAAATAACCACATCCTTCAAGAAGTCGGAATTTAGGTTAAGAGACAAAAAAAATACTACAAAAGGATCTATGAAGTGACAGCAATGACATTATATGTTGCTTCAAAGTATTTAATATTGAGAAAATTATCAGCAATGACTAAATTATATCATCCTATAGGACCTACTTTAAAAGGCCGAATTCGAGCATTCAATGTCATTTCAAATTAGAAGCGTTTACTTGTGACTTACTAGTTGCTAGTTAAAAAGAAAAAAACAAAACATTTCCAATATGTGCGATGAATTTAGCAGAATTAGGTATTAGTTTGCACACATGTTTCAAACATTAATATGTCGGTATATTAGACACATAATGCACAAAACATAGTTAAATGATAGACCATGTTATAGGGAAACAAATTATAGAAGGTATTAATAGATTACATTAACATGTAAGTGGAGTTTATTAGGGACTTTTAAAACGTCAGAAGGGGTAAATGATAAAAAAAAAAAAAAAAAACTTATGGGTATCTTAAGTACAAGTTTCAAATTGGGGAGTTCGACATAAATCTCAACTCTGTGACAAAAATGATGTCAAAATCTCCTTATGAAAATTGTATGATAGATAGATCTGTACTGTGAATGATAAAAGGTCGTGAACCATACTCCAACAACCATTCAAAATTTGCCTTAAACATGCTCATTAACAGCCCAAAACACACCAAAGAATCGGGGAAAACTGGCCCCACATTGATATGCTGCTAAGGGTGCACAAACTAAAGCACGCACTTGCACCCATGCATGGCGATGCGCTAGTGAGTGTGGCCATGCCTTGACTTGTGTGCTAGCAGAGGGGTTTTCAAAGAGCACTATTTGCACGAGCTTAGTAAGCACTGAACATGGCGCAACCTGGGTTTTCTTACGAGTGAGATTCAAATAATCTTTCCCACCATTTTCATCATCTTGTAACAAACGCATGACCACGCATTTCAAACATCAACTTGACCACATAGTACAAATTTTTAACAACAATTTCAACTTTTTAGGTTGAAATTAGAATCGAATGAAATATGATATTTCTATATTCTAGTTTGCTGAAAATATGAATGCTATTCAAAACTGTTATTCCAGATAACTTGATTTACTAATATTTATTTGGGAGTGGTTACCATGTGGTAACTTCCAATTCTATTGTTTTGACCAATTGACTGAAAATTTACAAGTCTTTAACAACGACTGTTTGGAAAATTTAGCTAATACAAATCACTGACTTCAAAAAATGCAAACCGTTACTCATGGAATTTTATTAACTAGAAAAGGTAGCCGATTTTACATTTTCTCCCTTAGAATTTGCCCTGAAACTTAGCACAACCTCAGAACCACAAACAAATGGGGTACTTTCGCACATTTCAACCTTGTGTTTTGATGTTCT
>CM039514.1:11400910-11548827 GCA_022432975.1 Begonia masoniana | reverse complement strand
GCTAAATTAGGTCGTGTTATACCTAATTCGTAACACATGTGACTTTACAAACCCAAAAGTTTATGTCTCATTGTCCTGTACCTTGCCTTGGTTTCTCCGTCCTGGTGAGCGTCCTCGCTATCTAAAAAAATGTAATATTCACATAATGAGTCATTGGCCTTGCAAATAAGTCTAACCCCTTAGAATAGCTAATTCAAACTCTAAATGCATCACATAATGGTACTCTCCATCATTCATTGTAAAATTTCTACGATTTCTTTAATAACATCATACCAATGCTATAAAACTGGCATGCTTAAACTCTACAATTTGTTCAAATCACATTCACCACCTAATATCAAATACAATTGTAATAAATTAAGCATTCAAAATTACAAGTTTAATAAGAACGTCAACGTCACATTGCCATTTAAATCCAACATTCCGATACAATCGACAATGCATCCATTTAAGCAATCAGTAATCTTTGTTTAACAATGCAAACAAAAACCACAATTGCAATAAACATCAATGCAATTCCAAAATGCCACACCAACCACAATCAGAAACACCAATCCACCAATCTCATCACAAAAAAATATCCAACGAATTATTTAACAAGCAATGACGTTTATAAAAAAATAATTCACACATATGTCACTCCAACATATATAACTATAAACATCCCTACAGATTTTTTAACTTTCACTAGCCAGACTGTAGTATCCCGAGTTTATTTTCCTCGCGAGGTTTAGGGACTTTCAACCCAAGGAGGACGTTATACGTAAGGCTCCTACTCTTTTCGCAGTCATATACTTCCTATTCGTAATCGCAGAGGCAAGTCTAAGTGTACAAGCATCATTGCAAACTTCCTCATAACGAATAGGTAAGTCCAACCATTGACTTTATCAGTTGTCAATTATTGTCAACTAAATTTTAAAATCAACATGTTAAATTGGTTTAAACATTCTTTTCAAAGCCTTTCATTTGTCTCGTAACAAAACAATCTTTGTTCATAATTTCTATTATAACACTTTTCACACATGGTAAGCAATATTCATTTCATAAATTCAATCCATCATTACCATTCAATTCACATTAGCCACAATATTCAATTAACCTTCTAAATCCACAATCAACAACTAATTCTACAACACATAATCCATACTTATCACATAATACTTTTATACAAACACAATTCAATTCACAACATATACATATCAATTTCATGCAATGAATTCAATACACAATCCCAACACAAACCATATCAATTCCTCTTAACACTTTCATTTTAATCACTTTCAATTCATATTCTAACACGACATCCAAATTCACATCCAATTCAACATCCAATTCAACAATATCAGTTCCATCATTTCAATTTCACAATCAATTATAGTTCTTTTCATAAACACTAGCAATTCACACCTAATAACATCAATTAATTCAACAACATCATCTCATTCAACAATACAATCCAATTCAACCTAAGACAATTTAAATCTACCATGAAACAATACAAATCATTTTCAATAACACAGTTCATTTCATTTAATGAATTACATACACAATCACAACATGACTCTTTAGAATTCACAATCAACACATATAACCCTTTACAATTTATCACCCAACAACATAACCTTTACAATTCGCAATCCATTAATAAAATCATTTATCACTTCAACTTCACAATACAAAAACCTAACTCATCAAAACCTACATCAATCCAATCATGTCAATTTTACACTACAAATTATTCCAACATAAATCAAGCAATTCATCAATTCTATTCACAATAAAAAAATAATACACAATTCATCAATTCTATTCACAATAAAAAAATAATACACAATTCATCAATTCTATTCACAATTAAAACTAGGGTAAAGTGCAATTTGGCCCCTACAACTAGGTGAAATGGACAATTTACACCGTAAACTTGGATAATGGGTAATTTGGCCCTACAACTAGAGTAAAGTGCAATTTGGCCCATACTGTCTCATTTTAAGTTAAAATAGCACGTTTTCGTCACGTGCCTTATTTTCCTTTCAAAAATATCCTTATCTCTTTCTCTCTCCTACCCTCGCTCTCTTCCATTTCCTCCATTGTTTTACAAAGAAAAAGCTTCATTTTTCTGAAGAAAACTTCTGTTTTTTTTTCTTCATTTACTTGCAACCGCTCAACAAACATTTCGATCTTGTCTTTGGATGCTTTCGATTCAAGTAGCAGAGTGGTTATATCTTCAAACATGATTCCTGACATTGCAGCAGTAAACAAACAAAAAAAATTACTCAGAAACGAAAACCGACGTTGTCTCTACACTGAGTATCTATAGGGAGCATGTGAGTACGTGACTCTCAGCATTCACTTTACCATGAAACGTCCTTTTTTGGCTAGTCATGTCTTCTTCCATGCTACTAATGTAATAGCACGCCAAGCTCTCTCTCTCTCTCTCCCCAGCATAAAATCATCACCTTCCAATCTCATCACACTCTTCAAACACCCTACATATAAACCAAAACCAACCCTCTACTTAACACCTCAAAAAAAGAAAGAAAAAGCACAGCAACAGAAATGGCTATATTCAGAACCGGCGAGAAGAGAAAGAACGGCATTGTAAAGATGAAGATAACTGTGGAGAGGTTTCAGAGAAGCCTCTCACTGGTGAAAAAACAAACCTACGACGATAATTAAGAAGAAGGTGACTCAACCTCAGTCCCGGATGACGTAAAAGGAAGGAGAGAAGGTCGTAGGACTGAGAAGAAAGCGATGGATAAGAGGAAGGATTTCTATCTCTCTTCACTTTCGACTCTCCATCGTAAATTGTCTAACTGGTGTTTTGCAGAGGGGTCGACCCGAGAGTGTGGGTGTCGACCAGTCTTTGTGCAAATTGAAAACAGAGGAAATGGAATGTCGACCCGAGTGTACAAGTGTCGACCCTCAAGGGTGTTAAGCCTGAGAAGTGTCGACCAGTCGATTGAAGTGTCGACTGAAGTATCACCATTTCCTTCACCTGCGAAGTTGCGAAATTCACCATGCTTCCAAAACTTACGTAAACAACTGAATTGGGTTTCTTCGAATTCAGCCAGTTCAGGCATTCTTCCTCTGCAATGGCGGTTCCCTTTCCTCTCCGCGCTTTCTCTCCGACCTCTTCGTTACAGAGCGAAAGCGGGCCGATGAGTCACTCATGTCCTCCCAAAACTTGACGGGCAGGTATCGCCAATTAACAACCACCGTGGATACGTTAACAGTTCTTGGTAGTTGGTGTCGTCTCTTCCCTTCTTCTCATCCTTTCATTTTTTTTCATGTTGTCTATATTTCTCTTTTTCTTCATGTTCAATGATTGCCTGTGTTTTTTTTTGTTTGCATTTATTCTGTCATTCTGCGGCAGTTAGTTTCTTTTTGTATTTTGTGGTGTTGTTTTTCTTTTCGTTGATTCCTTATGGCTGGATTTGTAACTCTTTCATTTCTAATAATGGCGTAGAAGGCCTTAAATGTCATTAGTTTTTTATGGGCGAATCTTCATAACGCACTTCGAATTTTCGTCTCTCAATCTCCGTTTTCTGATGGTTGCTGTGACTGTGAGTAAAGGAACGCTGGTCGGAGTTATATTCCAACTTCCCAACTGTTGTTGTGTCCACTGCGTAGTGGTTCGTTTCTATTAGCTTTTTCTCTGTAAAACAATAACGGCGGAAATGGAAGAGAGCGAAGGAGAGAGAGAGGGTAGGAGTGAGAAAGAGATAAGGGTATTTTTGGAAGGAAAATAAGGCACGTGACGAAAACGTGCTATTTTAACGGAAAATGAGACGGTATGGGCCAAATTGCACTTTACTCTAGTTGTAGGGGCCAAATTGCCCATTATCCAAGTTTACGGTGTAAATTGCTCATTTCACCTAGTTGTAGGGGCCAAATTGCACTTTACCCTTAAAACTAATACTCAATTCATTAAGTCTATTCACAGTTAAAAACAATACTCAATTAATTCTTTTAAATCCACAATGCCAAAAATATCAACCCAACCACAATCTAAAAATCAAATCTAACAAAAACCAAAAGATTAAACTCTATCTCCTCTTAAATTATGTAATAAAGCTTAAATTAATTATTCTAAGGTTAGATTTACTTACCGTACGCCGGTTCCTTCATCAAGACCTACAAAAATCTCCACCTCTTGAATCGGTTCTTAAACCAAAAGAATCGTCTCACCTAGACGAACAACTTTTTCTTCAGGAGTTAGGGCAAAAACCCATGTTTTCCTCTCTCTCTCTCTCTCTCTCTCAAGCTTCTAGAGGAAGCTTTTTGAGCAAATTACCATTTTACAAATTTTTATCCAATTAAATGACTCTTTTACCCTTCTTTTTTTTGTTTATTACAAAAACACCAATTTAATTTTCTCTTAATCCTTCTTAACTTAATCTAACCTTTTTAGATTACTTCTAAACTAATCACCATAATTAATTTAATTAACCAAAATTAATTAATCAAAATTATCTAAATTTTTATCTTTTAAATGCACTATTTTCTTTCATACAACTTATTTATTTTCACTCTATGATTTTTAAATCTTGCCATATCATCTTCTCAAGTTTTTAACTTTTCAATTCCACATCTAATTAATTACAATAATTTAATTGAGTTCTTAAAATTTCAAACTGTTACATAAATTCATGTGTTTCTTGTATGACTGTCAATAAAAATAATAAATCATCCAAAACCAGATAGATTTCTAACCCTAGAAGGTCCCCACATGTCACTATGAATAAGAGAAAACGGTTTAAATGGCATGTATGCTAAAGTAGGATAAACAGATCACCTATGTTTAGTAAATTAACAAATCTCACATTGAAAAGAACCAATATCTTTATCCTTGAATAAAACAGAAAATAAATATTTCAAATAACCAAAACTAGAATGACCAAGTCTATAGTGTTATAATATAATTTCATTCTCTAAAGATAACAAACTAGAAGAACATGGTTTCTGAACTTGTTTACTCGAGAAACTGTCTGAGGCAAAGTAGTTAAGAACACCATTTTCTTTAGCATTGCCAATCATCTTCCCCAAGGTCATGAAAAACACAACTAGTAAATCTAAATTTGATTAGATAGTTACAACCATGAGTCAATTTGTTAACATACATTAGGTTATAAAATAAGTTAGGCACATGAAGGACATTGTTTAAAGTAAGGGAAGGTGAGACAATGATATAACCTTTTTCGGCAATTGCAGACATTGAACCATCTGCAATTTTGACTTTTTGATTTTCAGAACAAACGAAATAGGTTGAAAACATATAAGAAGAACCTGTCATATAATCAGTGGCCCCTGAATCAATGATCTAGGGGTCAAATTTATCTAATGTGACACAAAATATGGCTGCATGAGTACCTTTTTCTGCTAGAAAAGATGATGGATTGGATGTGGTATTAGTAGACTGATGTGTGCTCCATAAACGATACAATTGTTCTAAGTTTTCCTTGTTGAAGAAAGAATTGTCACTAGATGACTGAGATGCTGCAGGTTCTTCATACGAGACTTGGAATCCTCCTTTGTTGTCACGAAATGATTTGTTGGCTGAAGTGAAGTCAGCAGGCTTGCCATGAAGCTTCCAACATTTAGTTTTAACATGCCTGAGTTTATGACATAACTCGCAGACTGATCGATTTGAGTGCTTAGGATACCTCTGAGTGGACTTATCTGGCTTAGTGATAATCAATGCAAAGGTCTCTGCTGTAGGAATGATTGACTCATGGTCGAGCATCACCAGTCGACGACTTTCTTCTCTGCATACTTCATCAAACACCTCACGAGTACTTGGAAAATGATCTCGACCAAGTATTTGTCCGCACACCTCATCCAAGTCCTTGTTTAGGCCTACCAGGAAATCGAATACCCTCTCTTTCTTGATTGTTTTCTGAAATAAGACACTGTCTTTTGCACAATGTCACTTGTAATCACATAATAAATCAAACTCTTGTCATAGAGTTTTGAAGTCAGTGTAGTATTGCATTACACTCTTTTCTCATTGTTTGGCTTTCCTCAATTAAGTCTTGATCTCAGAGAGTTATCCTGCATTCCCAAAGTTAGAGTAGGTCTCCTTTACAGTCTCCCATATATCATTCGCGGTTGGAAGGAAGAGATAAGTTCGAGTAATATCTAGCTCCATTGAATTCACCAACCAGGACATAACCATTGAGTTCTCAACCTCTCATTTGTCATCGCTTTCACCTTCATCTTCAGGCTTCACTGCAGAATCGGAGAGATATCCAAATTTGCCCTTTCCTTGAACGAATAGTTTAACGGACTGGGACCATTAAAGAAAGTTACTCTCATTTAACTTATAAGAGGTAACCGTAAAATTGTGATTCGAATCACCAGTAAAACTGGAGCTTAAATGCTGTTCTGCCATGGAGAATGAGATTTTTTTTTTCTTCTGCCTCCAAATAAACAAAGAAAACATATATTCCAGATACTTGAAGGCTTGGTAATACAGATATTCTAGATATTCCACCCAATTTTTTTTTTCTGCCTCCAAATGAACAAAGACACCACTTCGACCGACAACTTCTGTGTGACCAACGACAGAACTGAGACATTCGACTGACTATTGCCGCACAACTAGACAAAGAAACACAATCGTGCAACTTCTATCGAAGTTCGCGACTGGGAAGGTAGCGGAACGAGAAGAAGGATAATCTGCTCAACCTAGGGCCAACGAATTTAGAAGGTGCGTGACTTTCAATAAAGGATCGGAGTGTCCACGATGACCTCCACTTCCGTCGGACGGCAACTAGGGTTTCTTCTTCGCCGAAACTTGGACCTGTGGGTTATGGGCTTTGATACCATATTAGAGCTAATCTAATCTCTTACTCATTGATTTTTAACATATATAGATGAATAGGATCCTAGTAAATAAGGAAAAAATAATCTAAACTAACAAATAAACTAAATACATATATATAGTAAAATATTATAATCTCTATGAATCAGTAAAACTTAATAACTCTAAATTATCTACACAAAGCTTAGACAGTAATATATCTCAACAGAGAAGAATAATGTTTTCCATGAATTAACCATCTAGAGATCAGAGGAATAAAGTGTTATGTCGTCTCATCTCCTCCCAAAACTAAGCTAATGGCATTCTTGCTTTACTTAAATTGGTCCCCAAGCTTTGCCTTATCAACTTCTCACACTCTAAAAATCTTAGAAACAGAGGAAAATCGAAGACAATCGATCTTAGAGAAACCCAGTCGGGACTAATCATAAATAACATATTTATATAAAAAGAAAATTTATGAGACAAAGCCACCAAGAATCTTGGAGATCATACCAAGCATAGGAAGCCATTGATGAAGAACATGTCAAAAAAAAACAGAACATTTGTGTTGCTTAGATTCATCATGTACATATGATGCACCAGCAGCAGCTGCTGCTCAAGCAAAGTAGCGAGATTTCCCCTTTTTGTTGCAGGAATGGGTTCAGTTAAAACCTTGAAGAACCTTTCGAGGATCCAATTGGCCGCTGCAATAGCTCGATGACACGATAGACAGCTCTTGCCGTCCCTTCCACTCTTCAAACGATTTCAATACAATCGGTGTTTCGATCGCTGCAGAATCCACGCATAAAAGATTCTTGTAATTTTCGTCCCCAAATTCTGGATGAGTTTTACCCTTTCTCTCACATGGATTCCAAACACCTGAAATATCGCAAAAGTTTGCATTTATTTCGAAAGGTTGAACCTTTTTTAAGACTAGTTTAATCTAACTCTAAATTATTTCTAAGAGGTTAATCCATTGTGTAGAAATGTTACATTACAATTCATTGTGCATAAAAAAAAAAAAAGAGAAGAAAAAACCTGCATCCGGAGTGGCATCCTTTCGTAAGACAAGGGTCCTCTTTTTCTCGTGGTCGATTATGGCAATCTTTGACGGGGTGCTCAAATATGTTCGATCAATCTATAACCATGTAATCACGTCATACATTCACAATCCGCAACTACCAAACACGAGTAATTAAATATAACAATACCTCCCCGTCGAAGGTAATGGCATCTGCTTGCTCGGTAAACCTCTCTCTCTGAATGAGATTATCAAAGTAATCAAGAGTTTCCAATCCCTCAACACGCACTTCACTGCAAATCACAGGCCATTTTCCATTGTATATGAGCTTAACAATGATAAGTAAAACAAAGTTGAAATAACGGTGCTAGATCATACCTGATATCTGATACTGAGAAGCAATTCCGCAATGCAAACGTAAACGAAAAGGGTTTATTGTCTATGTTTCTGACACGGGGGATCAAGGTGAGCTTGCATGGACTGAGAGAGACCCGGAGCCGCAACTCGAAACTACAAGTAGGAATTCTATAGTTCTTAGGAAACAGAAATTCTTTTATGAAAATTGATTACTTTTGAAAAAGAGTTACCGCATCGATTCATTTTACATAAATATTACTCAATCTTTAGTTATTATTCCAATAAATTATAGTTTTGCTACGAGAATTGCTGCAACATTGCATGCAGTGCATAACGTTTGATTTTTGAGTATTTAGATACAAATCTTAATTTACCTCCATATTCCATGCATATTTAGAAGATTCAAGAGGATGATTAAAAAGTCAAATCCCATGGAGCAAGAAAAATAATGAAGCAGAATATGATATAATGAACATACCTACGTGGCCAAGTTTTAAGATCCTCGTCAGTAGACTTCACTTTTAGATCCACTGTCGATTGGTTGGTTGGCGGAGGCAAGGGCGAAGGGTCACTGTCCAATGACCATATTTTATTCCGAGCAAAGATGTTTTGCTCCAATGAACCGAGGTTTGCAAACTGAAATGAAAAGCGGTGGTGAAAAACTAACAAGGATCAAGTGAAACAGCTTTACAGATAGTTGCAAATAGCTAACCTGAGGACAGTAGAGAGAAATCCCGCCTCTGATCGCTTTAGGAGTTTTCCAAAGGGCCTGCAGCAAGTAATGAGAGCTTTTGTATAATCGTCGTTCAAGAACGTTTGCTGTTTCTCGAAGGAGATCATAAAAAACGATCAACTCCTCATCATTCTCGCATAAATAATTGCCATTTCTTTTTTATGGTTGAAGTGCCATTAAAGCAAGTCCGTATGGACCTATGACTTTGAACCATAATGGTTGAATCTGAATTTAAACTTTTTATTTCCATAAAATTGTTGGTCTGTAGTTACCTTTCTGCTCACGAAAAGCAATTCTTCTCGCCGTTCGTTCTTCCAAGACACAATCTGACCACCGTAAAGAAGTACCTGAGATTATAACAGATACTCAGTTAAAGTTTATAACGATTTAAAACAGTAGTGGCTTTCAGTCGGGACTAAACAGGGCAAAATGACAATTAGTCAGATCTTAATCATTCAATATATGCAGACCTTAACGTTATTATTCATTAATTATAAATACTTCAATGGGAAGAACCAGAACTGCAGCAGATTACTATCTTAAATCAGCACCAGTTCTAAAGCTGAAGTTTCTACTTCGGTTTAGTAAATCATCGAAAAAATCAACATTATAAACTCCACAGTTTCACTAATCCGTTGCTGCTCGGAGTAAAAGATCCAACCTGCAGCAATTTATTCGAATCACATCGGAAATCCTCTTTCAAAACGCTAAGTTTCAAAGACAGTTACACAATAAACATGAAGTACTAAACTTAATGATCAAATCAAGCTCAATCTAATGGCTTAAGCATGGGGACAACTATTAATTAAACACAATATCAGAACATAAGATCGACCCTAAATTCACATCAAAATTTGGAATAACTGTGTTAACAATCATTATAATTATGAACGGGAAAGTCAAGATATGAACAGAGAGATTAAATTAACCTCAACTCAATAATTAGCTTTTACAGATGGTAATAAATTAAGGGTAAAAACTTAGAGAACAGAGGAGGTAAAACATAGAAGGTAAGCAAACCTCAGCTGAAGAACCAGTTGGCTCCGTCAATATAACCCGGGAAAATCCATCGGCGTCGGGGATAACAGAAACCGGCATCGTCCTTGCTCGTAATTCGTCTCTTATTCGCCGGATAACGTATTCACTTCCCCCTTCCTCCTCTCCTGCTCCAACCAAAAGAAAAAACCATGTACTTTTTGAGTTTCTGAAAGAGAAAAACAGCAAAATCGAAATACCCATGAACAACAAAGAAGAGAAAGATAAAGGGTTGGCTTACGTAGCCAAAAATATTCAGTAATTAGAAAAAAGATTGTCGGCTACGAGTTCGAACAAGAAGCAGCCACCATGTCCGACTTCTCGAAAACTCCATGGCTAATTTGATAATGAAAAGAGGATTATTTAAACGAGGCTGAGTGAGTAAAATAATGGAGTTTTGAAGGCACAGGAGAAGAGAAAGACGCCAGAGTTCATCCAATTCTCTCTCTAGACAGGAGAGAGAGAAGAAACCATCGGATTCTCTGCTCACCCTGTCTCTTTCAGGTACGCAGAGTCCTTTTATTGGTCCAGCTCCATTTTTAATTTTTGATAGCCATTAATTTTGATAAGTCATCTGCATTTTAATTTTTGAGTATTATTTGAGGCCATATAAGTGTTACACGAGCTTGAGTTGAGTAAAAATATCTAAATCTAAGTCACTCAGCCTCACAACTTGTTCGCGTCCATCCAAAAAGTTTATCGAATCGAGCTTAACGAGTTAACAAAATAAATCAACCCGAGCTAACCTATGAGACCAACGAACCGAGATAAACAAAGTCGAATTTGACAAGCAAATTAAAAAAAATGAACTAAATAGTACAACGAGTCAAGCATAATGAGTCACAGTTTGAATCACAAGTGTTATTTCTTTACATTATGTATTAATCTGCTCGTTTGTTTTGTACCATCATGAGGCCATAAATTTATTAATTAATAATTAAAACATCTACTTAATCTAATCTTATTAGATTGATTATCAAATTAATTATAGACTACATGATTTCTAGCTTCCACGTTGATGATGACTAAGCTTTGAACATGCTTCATTCTTTAATCAAACAAAACTACAAACATACAAATTCATCCTTTGAAATTCCGACTCAAAGCGTCCCTTTTAAATTTGATATGTCAATCTTCTACGAGATTTAAAAAAGAATATTTTTATTTTATTTTGTGAGATCGTGAGATTACTTCCATAACATTTGAAAGAAAAGTAAATAAAAAGGTCTAAGGGGACGTATTCACTCTATAATTTTATATTAGGAGTCATTGACTTATTTTATTTTTAATTTATTCAGCTATATACAATATGTAAAATTAAAGTATATATGACATTGCACCAATAATTTTTTAGAAAAGTCTTAATACAACATTTTGAAGAGACAAACTTGGATGGAACAAAGGATAGAGGGGTGGATAATTTGCCATCCATCTCTACAAATTAAGCATTCAATCAAGGTATTAAGCATTAAATTATGGAATTAAACATTAGATTATGGAATAAGCATAAAAGAAGCCATATTTGGTCAATCTCCTTTATTTTTGCATTTTGGTATCCAACAAGACAAGAAAAAGCCGTCGTCTTCAAGTGTTAGGTCGAGACTAGGTTATCTTTTAGTTGCGAAGAACAAGCAATTGATATTTGTGACGGTGGACAACAATGAAGAAGAAAAAAGTGTTAATACTCATCTACACGATGCTTTTGGATTAATAGATTTGGTGGTAGGTCAATTTGAACATATTCACACGTAAAATTTGTGTTCTTTTTTTTCCCGAATCAACTTAACTTTTGCTGCTTCGCAATTAGAAGACTTAGGTTTGTTGTCTTCCATCAACTAAAAATAATGTAACATACCCAAAATACACAAGCAAATAAAAGACATTCAAAGGTCAAATGCCTATAAAAACTTCTCAAGATTATAATTCAACCAAGGAGTCCATAACATTCATGCAATTTTAGGTCCATCGTGTTTTTTTTTTCTTCCAAAAAATGTACTTAACTTAGAAGACGGACTTTGAAAAACACGCATACACCAATGACTAATGAGTAAAGTTGAATGGACCATCTAATTTTACATCGTGACTGAAACTAATTAATTTAATTGATTTAAGAAAATGAATTTTTTTAAAAACAGCTGAGCAAAAAAGGAAGTGAATTTTCATTCCTAGTGTTCTTTCGAGGGGAGTTCTCTCATATAGTCGAGGGTTGGACCCATCAAATTAAATGCTTATTGTAATGTTGTGTTAAATGAGCTCGGCAGCATCTTCTATGGCAGAGCAGGCCAAGGAGGCTTTTTCAAATCGAGTTAACTCAGTTTGTCGAACACAAGATTTAGGATCCCGAATTCAAGTTAAATCAAGTTTAAACTAGCATAACGACCGTGCGAATATTTCCACGGGGCAAGCACAAAGCAAACCCAGGACGCCTTTTCTACCAAGTTAACTTGGTTCAATTATAAGACAAGAGGAACCCAAGATTTTAGGCTCCTGTTTGCATATTAACTCGAGTTTAAACGAGTATGACAACATCGCGTGTATATTTCCAAATGAAAGGCACAGAGTCGAAGGTACCTACAACGAAGATGTGTTGATGTGTGGTGACATACATTTGAGCATATTTGGAAGAGCACATTCCGTTGTTAATATAATCACGAGATTGGTCGATAGACTATCGAGCCTAACGCCTACAAGTTTAGTCGTCAAGCCCCTTTTTACTTGTTTCTCGGCATCAATAAGCATAAGATTTATAACAGAAATTAGAGGGCAGACCTGCTAATAGATTTGCTGAGAAATTAAGGTCAAACACAATTAATCAAAGACAGCTCACAATACCAAAATTCATTCCCATTATAACTGGCTAGTAATTAAACCATACGAGGAATCCCCTCAACAAGCTTATCAAAACATAAATATTCGTGTGTGCATAAAAATAATATGGATTTCCTATATTATGATTCTTCTGCAGTGGAAGTGCACAGTTCAGTGATTATTTTTATCAACATATTTTCCTAAAAAAATAAGGTGCGAATAGACTCCAACAAACAAGCAGAAACACTGAATATAAAAGCATATTTTAGGCTGGCCTCCTATAAAGGCTGTAGGCCACAGCCACCGTTGCCACAGCTCCAACTACAGCAGCAGCTGTGAATATGTCACTTTGCTCCCAATTTCCCATCCAACACGACAGTTTCCCATCCAGCTTCTTTGTGCTGGTTGCATCGTTTTTCTCTTCTTTGCAACAAGTAAATCCACTTGCACCCACGCCCTGGCAACAACCATTGACATTTTCCTCCTTGTTCTCATTTTCTAAAGACTTGCTCTTGCTTTTCTCAACTTCATCTCCATTTGGAACTTTCAGCTCCTCTGTTTTCTTCACTTCAGTAGGATAAAATCCCATTTGGCCCCTGCCAGTAATATGCTCTTCGTAAATATTCCATTACTAGTAAAATTCATACAGAATTGGTAAAGATAGGTAAGTTTGCGGTCTACTCAAACCAGCCTTATATGTAATGAACTACTTGTATCCCAACCCTAATCAACAAACACGGTAGAATTCCATTTAGTGCTCACACAGTATATATCAGTAAACAAAAAAAAGAAAAAGATTACTAGTATACGTAAGCCTTTACCTCAACAAGTGTTAGTGTCATCATGAGATATTATTTGGTTAGATTATACTATTTGGTTAAATTAATCCATCTATCACAAAAGGATAAGATTCTATTCTTATTTTTTCCTCTCGCCTATTCTTAGCTATATCCAGGTCACTGATTTCAAATTTAATGATTCCCATTCACTAAACCCACAACAAAAATAATTTACTAACTTATGTTTACTTAGTTCAAGTCATTAACTTGGATATTAACACCCTAAATTCAGGTAATAATAGAACAGCAAGAGGAATTAACAATCCTAAAATTCCTAACAAAAACCGCTTGATACAAAGTTAATTTAACTAGACAACTAATTCAAGATCATCAAGATTGCCATGACTGTCAACAACTGTGATTTAGCAAGCTAGTGTTTAGCAATTACATTGACAATTGACAACTATAACATATATAACGAGACCCCAATAGAAGATGTCAGCCACTAGAGAATACGAGAACAAGAATAGACCTCCAAAGACGTTCTATGATCTCCGCTTTTGTAATATGCTGATCAATCAAATCGGGAACATCTTCAGGAGTAACATAGCCATACCTGCAATGACCAACAACATTTCAATCCAGAAAACTTGGCCAAAAACTTCTTCTTAACATAAATTAATGATCCATAACGTACCAATGACCCATATTCTTCCCATCTGGACCTGGACTAAATACAATTAGATTACCAGCATACTTGTGCCCCCCAATGTGTGAACATGGACTGACCAAAACATGATCCTTCAGTCCTCGCACCTCAATCTCCTCTTTGAACTTGTCAATAAGAACAGGTCCACAAACACCACATCTCTTATCTCGACTACCGTGAGCACACACAAAAACATAAGAACCACTTATAACCTCCTGCACTCCAGAACCCCATGGCTTGCCATTCACAAGTACATCTTCCACAAAGCTATCAACATCTTCCTCTTTCAAAGACCTGCAATCAACAAGTCACAAATGGGTCAGACTCAATGGAAATGTAGCTTCTAAAATTTATGAATGCCATTTGATAATTTGGATATCAAATAAACCACTTCTAAGACAAAAAAAAAAATCTATATAATCACAAGGGATCTTGTAATTCCCTCCGTTGAAAAAAATACCATTAAACTCGGAACTACAAAGGAAAAAAAAAAAAAAAAACCTATGTAACAACACTAATCATCGTTTCCAAATAAATTAGAGCAGTGACGATAAGACAGTAGGCTGTTGGCGATTTACCTGTATTTAATCATATCCGGGAAAATCAAAACATCTCCCTCTGAAAAATCTGGCCCGTCCCCTCCCTCACATACAGTCAACTTCGTCTATCAAACGAAAACAGAAAAAACAGTCGTCAAACTCAAACAGAAACGCTACAAAAGACATCAAATCAAAACTTCTGAACTTCTATAACGAACCTTCAAAACGATATCATTCTTACGGGCTTTAACAGCAGAGGCAAGCAGCTTAGGGAGCAGATCTGAGTCAGAGTTCTCAACGTGCGAGGCCCAAGCCTCGGGGCTCTTATAGCAAAGAAATACGTGGCGGTCATAGCCATCTACGGTGCCGGCGAGGTTGGTCTGGTACATCTCCGATCTCCGAAATCCGTACTTCTCTTCATCGGAATTGGACAGCGCAGAGAGGTCATCGGACGCCATATGAAGAGCGATGGAGAAAGAGAGGCGCAGAAGAAAGCTTCTCTAAAACTAGAAAGAGGGAAAATGGCGATGACCGGAAGGATGACAAAATAAAGTATTTATTTAAACAAATTAAATATTCAAAAATATATATTTAAATTTTATTTTTCATAGAAAAGGTCTAACACAGAACCATCTTTTCAACCGACTATGATAGTTCGGTTTGGTTCTTCTTCTCAAACGGTTCAGTTTCAGTTCAAGGTCTAACACTCTAACTCAAACTATCTTTTGAACCGACAATGCTATTTCGGTTTGGTTCTTCTTCTTAAACTGTTCAGTTTCAGTTGATAAGTGGTCGGTTTGGTTTAGTTGGCTTCAACCAGACCAAACCGATTATATTCACTCCTAATCACACCATAAATTTTCGTTGATGGTGTAAAAGGAGCCCGGTTGTTCAGAGTCGATAGATTTTGACAAGAAAGTTCGCTTAATTTTTCTAAATTTTTTTTTTTTCTGGAAAGTCCAATTTAAACCTCAAAATATAGGGTGGGAGAGAAACTAAACTCTAAACTATGTATAGTTACAAATAAAACATTAAACTATTTTCACTGAACAAGTAAGTCCTCGCCGTTAGGCGCTATTAAATATACTTGCGGTCACCTGCGTTTTAAGTACGGTGACTGCGTTTAAACGAGGGCGACCTCTGCGGTAACCCGCATTTAGGCGAGGTCGTCCTCATTTTTACGCGCGATCGAAATTAGGGTGACATCTCGAAATTAAGACAATTTGTAAATGATTGGTAGGTTGATGCGGCAGTTCGAAATTAAGGAAAAACCGTGAAAAAATGGTATGAGAAATAGAAACCGCAAACAAAATCAATGGAGAGCTAGGCATTGGAGGTTGAAGTTCGCTGAAATTTGATGAAAATCGCCGGAAAAAGAAGCTAGGTTGCCCATGTTTCGCACAAGTGTCACCGCTCGTAAAAATGAGGGCGATCTCACTTAAAACAAGGGCTACCGCGAGGGTCGCCCTCGTGTGAAGTGCGGTCACCTTCACTTAAAACATGGGCGACATGCGAATGTATTTAATAGCACCTAACAATGAACGCTGATTTGTTCGGTGAAGATAGTTTAAAGTTTTGTTGTGTATGGTTCAATTTGTCTCTCACCCTATAATTTGAGGTTAAAATTGAATTTTTTTTATTTAATATTTTGTGACTTTGCTCGTATTTTCGGGCATTCAAATACAGAAAATAAAATCAAAATCACGATTCTAAAATGTTACTACCGATGGTGGAATCGATTCGGTTGGAATTGGACGAGACCAAACTGAAGTTTTCAATTTGGTTCCAACGTGAAGAAAATAGAACTATGTATTAAGTTTGGTCATTTATTTATTTATTTTTGAAAAGCGGATAAGACCTGATATTATTATGCTGTTATCTATATATTTTTTTTTAAATTTTTTAAGAATTACAAATCAAATAGACCAAAATAAATAAACACGAGAGATCGAACCTAAACCGAATAGAAAAACTAGGTTTAGTTTCATGTTTGGAACCTGGTTCGGTTCTCAAATTTACAAACCAAATCTGTTGGGTTTCAATATCGGCAGGAGTGTAACCGAACCAGTCCGGTCCCACAGTGGAGTCCCTTCAACCCGTTGGTCACCTCTACGAAGAAGCCAATGCTTATGGTAGTCTACAATGCAGGAAATAATGCTTCTCTAGTTTTAGTGGGCACATGTTCAACAGCGGCGGGTATTGACCCATCTCCCCAACTACAAAACGATAGTAAATATAACTTGTCATAAATTTATATTAATTATATTTATAATCAATTAAATAATTAGACCGTGACAGCACATTGTATGTTGATAAAAAATCAAATCAAACTACGTATTATTAATAATTGTGTTTGTCCCACATCGTCTATTGAATTGGCCTCTGATTTGTATATATGTAAAGAAGATTTTTTTTCCTCTTGAGCTAGCTTTTGGATAAATTCTACCATCTCAGATATGTTACCATGGTATCAGAGCTTGATATCGGAGACGATGGTGGAAATTAGATCCGGTCTAAGCACGCTATGCGTGAAGGCGGGTATTGATAATTGTAGTTGTCTCATATCGTCTATTTAATGATCATTTAATTTGTATATATGTGAGAAAATTCTCTCTCCCATGAGCTAACTTTTAGGGATGAGTTCTACCCTCTCACGTGTGTTAACACATGTATTATAAGTTATATAAATTGAAATATCTTCGTTTAAATAAGTATCAGAATTTATTATAGATATAAAATATGGTTGGAGGCTGTTTAGAAAATAAAAAGGTCATCCTATACTTTGACATAATCTGCAACTAATATTAAATTACGTTCATTATATTATATTTTCTTATTTACGTAATCTATTAACGGCAGCATTTCATCCCTTGTACTTCAACGGCAGACCAGCAATTTCACCCACAAACTGAATTGCTATGTGGGCACTATAAGCCATCCTTTGTCCTAGGCCTCGCACTTCCACCTCAACCCTGTCTTCAATCCCCGCTCGTTGGAGGCGGTCGCAACGGAGGGTCAACCGGCTCGACTGACACCACCCTATCAGTGGCACTCCTGGCCCCGAAAAATCCAGCGTCGATCGAAAGATGTGGACTTTCAATGGAGGATTGGGAAAGTGTGATGTCTGAGTCCTCCATCTCTAGAACTGAACAAGCTTTTGAAGAATGCGAGTGGCTCTCGGCAAGGTCTAGAATTTATTGCAAATTTTGGCCCTTTGGATCAGTGTTTCATTTTCGAACCCAGCGGTGGTTCTTCTGGTTTGGTCAGTAACATTGGTTCGTCTTTACAAGAACCGGTTTGTTCTAAGTTTTACTCGCATAATCAAAATGTTTCTACCAACAACAATGCTAGGTTTGGTTTAATTTCCAATCCCAATCTACTTGGCCCTGCTGGATTTCAATATCAGCCGCAAATGATTGAAAATGCAGAGGAAAAGCCACAAAATTTGACCCAGTTACGAATGAGTCATAATGAAGCTCATTTCGATCAGCATCCAGCCATGTATATACAGCCTCCAGTGGACCCACCTTTCAGCTGTCTAAGGCGTTTCTTGGAGAGCAGCCACCGTCGGAGGTTTAGTTCGTTCCCCATCACCGTCAACAGAGGTCTAAAATGGTGGGTTCAAAGCCATACATGGTGGCCGACGATGGGTCAGACCAGCATGGAGTGGACCAGCCCTTCCAAGCAAAGGAGCTCATCGAAATTGGAAATCCTATTCTCTCTCTCTCTAAAACTGGTCCGTCATCGACAGAGAAAGGAGATGAAATGCTGTCGTGAACAGTTTATGCTAAATTATCAGAAATGTAACTTGCCTGTATTATCACGTCTAGATGTCAAATGGGCTTCTTACTTCCCAAACAAATCATCCTACATTTGTACATAAACGTTGTGTTGAGCAAGAATACACAAGAAAAACACTACATTGATATTACAACCAAAATGCATGATCCTCGAGATTAGACCTTGAAGAGTGCGTACATTCTAAGCCAAGGTATCACCACTTGAGTCGAAACCATGGAATTTAACGTGATTAGGTACGTACAATCGACAAATCATAACGATTCATCTCTGAAAATAGTCTTTTTTATCACCATATTGACAATACAAGCTTCCTCTAATTTTTTACAAGTGAACATAATAAAAGCAATACATCCCAACATCAATCAGGCTTAGTGGAGACTCTTAGAAAGGAGATCAAGATTTTTCCAACAAATTTTCTAGAAATAAATTTAAAATGTATCTTCCTGAAGACAAAACATCAAGCCTCTTTTCACTAGGTTCATACTTACCTTTCCGAAGCTGGTAGCGGTGAATTACGGCCGAGATTGTATACGCTTGTCCTTCAATTGTAACACTCTCACCACACTGCAAATTCTGCAATCAACGTAATGATGTTACTGGTGGGTATAATGTATCCAACAAACAAATATTATGAATATTTTTATTGCATGTAATAAATAAATAAATAATCTTTATGATTAATTTTTATGTTTGTATTAGACGATATGCTTTATAAATTAAAAAAAAAAAATCATTGATTATTTGTACAATTTTAAATTTACATATATGTTGATATAGATGAGATTAAATTTAAAATAGTCCATGACTTATATTTGAAGTACAAGATCTTTAAATTAATAAATTTATAAATACAGTTCACTTCGTTGAAAACTTATAGTCATATTCCGACTATATATGTAGTAACATAAAGTAATTGTATTTTATATAATATGCTTATATAGGACTGGATCATATTAAATTATATTGTTCTTATAATATCCGTTAAATGAAGAACAATTAATTTTATCATAATGATGGTCATATATCTATGATCATAATTCATTGTATTTAGTAAACTCACAATTTTAATTTATTCTTTAATTTACTCGATATAGTTTTATACGAGTTACTTTACACAAATCTTGTATTTTGGGAATAAATTAAATGAGTAGCTAGGAATACTAACATTGGTACAATGAAATCCATAATACAAAATTCTTTTAGGGAAAAGTACCATTTAGACCCCAACGTATGGGGTCAGTGACCATTTGGTACCTAACGTTTTTTTTGTACCCAATCAAACCCTAACGTATAAAACGTTTGCAATTTAAACTCTACCGTCAATTTTTAAGTTAAATTTAACATATTCTTTTCAAAATACCTAAACTACCCCCTCTGCCTCTCTCTCTCTCTCTCTCTCTCTCTCTCTCTCTCTCTCTCTCTCTCGTGCCTCGGCCTCGGCAGCACCACAAGAGCACAAGCGACGTTCTTCATTTCGACAGAAGGCCGAGAAAAATCACGTTGCAACTCCGTTAGAAATGGTCGACTGAGAGTGGCCTGAAGGTGTGGTCGGAGAGGAGCCTCTGTTAACCTGATATGGGATTCGACAGAGAGAGGGACTTTTCTTCGGTGGAAGATTGAGTCGATTGAGGCCGTGATTCTTCTTCCTCGAAGGATTTCAACCGTGTCTGGACAGCTCGCAGTGCCGGATTGTCGCCATTTTTTCCACCTGAAATGTGTTGATCCGTGGCTGAGGCTTAATCCATCTTGTCCACTCTGTAGAACATCGCCGTATCCGACGCCACTTTCGACTCCTCTAGCGGAGGTTGTTCCATTGGCCAGTAGCAGAGATCAGTAGATCAATTCAATTTCTGGGTCTTCGAATTAAATCATTAATCACTATGGTGTTGTGGTAAGTGGGTTATCTATATTTAAATCATTAACAATTAATCACCATTTTACCATCTGAAATTGCAGGCATACGTGAGTCAAGAAGACGTACTTTTAGGAACACTCAGTGTGAGGGAGACGATAAATTTCTCAGCTCGCCTGAGACTTCCAAGCAATTTGACGAACGAAGAAAGAAACAGCGTCGTAGAAGCAACAATCACTAAACTGGGTCTTCAAGACTGTGTAGTCAGGCTGATCGGAAACTGGCATCTGAGAGGAATAAGCGGCGGCGAGAAGAAAAGACTGAGCATTGCTCTTGAAATCCTGACCCGCCCTCGCCTTCTGTTCCTCGATGAGCCGACGAGCGGCCTGGACAGCGCCTCTGCGTTTTTCGTGATTCAAACTCTTCGGAATATCACTTCCTTCGATGCATCAACTCTAACTTCGCTGCCGTCGCGGCAACGCTCATGGGTCCTTGCAGAATACAACTAAAAATACCAAATTTATACGAGGTTTATGAAATGTTCTGTCTATCTAATCGAATTTCTAACCAAGTTCTTTGTCGCCTGGAGAGAACACGCAGAGAGGGAGAAAGAAGCAGAGAGGGAGAAAGAAGAAAAGAGGAAGGAGCCAAGGAGGGGCGTTGAGAGAGAGAGAGAGGGGGGTAGTTTAGGTATTTTGAAAAGAATCTGTTAAATTTAACTTAAAAATTGACGGTAGAGTTTAAATTACAAACGTTTTATACGTTAGGGTTTGATTGGGTACAAAAAAAACGTTAGGTACCAAATGGTCACTGACCCTATACGTTGGGGTCTAAATGGTACTTTTCCCATTCTTTTATTTGTTAGTTCATGAATTGAATAATTAGCGCACAAATTCATAAATGTTATTAATTAATTGTCTAATTAAGAACTAATGATAGTCATGGATAAAGATGTAATATGAGAGATTAACGAATTTTATATCTAGCTCTGTTACGAATCTTAATGCAGGATTAATTCATATGTAATGACTATATCAATGGACATTATTTTAAATAAATATACTCTATAGTTTTAAGAATACAACTTTAGGTATTTAGTGCAATTACTATAGAGTTAATAATTGTGTTAATTAATATAAAAAATTTATATTAATTAACAAATATTATTAGAGCTTATGACTATAGGTTCATCAATCTCTCTGTCATCTTATATCACTATACAAATTTCTATGTTACAAGAATAAATATATAAATGATTAATTATTATTAATCATTTATAAACACTCAAATGAATACATTATGATTCGAAATATATAAATAGTTTTTATATTTTGAATTCAAAATAAAATGTCTCATTAGATGAAATTATTTTAAGAGATTTAAATTAGATTTGAAAAATCTCATCAGATGAGATTTCATCTTCAAATTTAAATTGAAGTTTGTCATTTAACAAATTGTCAAATCATATTTTTGAAATTTGATTTAAAAGTAGATCTGAAGAATCTGATCAGATGATATTTGATCTACAATTAACTTATAATTTATTTAAAAACTTAAAATAGATTTAGAAAATCTCATAAGATGAGATTATCTTGAAAAATTGTTTTCATAAATATATTCTAAAAACTGTTTTTAGAATTTATGATTAATCGATAAATTTGATTTATTAGATTAATCAACTGCTAATAAAATCTAGTAGATTTGATTAGTTAAAATTAATTTTTAAAAATTAATTTTTATTAAAAAAAAAATCTGAAATTTTTTTAAAGAGATCTATAAAAAATGTCAAATGTGATTTGACAAAAAGATAGAGAGAGACAGATTTAATCCCTTAGAAAGAAAATATATGACATTTCTTGGATTCGATTTTAAGGAAACGCTGTCTAAGATCGAAGAGAGACATCTCATGTGTTGAGAATACGTCTCTTTACAAATATAAGAGTCTATTATTCTCATAAGTTTGATGTCTACACATTAAGAGTTTAAGTGAAAATTTTTTCAGAGAAGACTCGACGGTTTCAAAGTATTCGAAAAGTACTAGATACCGAGTTAAGACTGTTAAGATCAGACGAGAGTACCTGAATAAAAGCATTTCTCAAAAGGTATTTTTTTTACATATTTCTTAAAAATATTTTCTTTTAGAGTAACGATTCAATTTATGGTTATTTGTTGTGATTTTTAAAATCACTAGTGTAACACATATCACTATTATTATGAATATCAGTAAATTCTGCCATACGTGAGAACCATCAAAATCAACAGTTACAATGGTGGTACATATATAAAAAATCATGTCGAGGCAGGATGTTGATCGAGATGCGTTTGGTTCTGTTATTTTTGTGTACCAAAAGACGGGACAATGAGATTTTTCTGATTACAACTTAAGAATCTATTAACTTAAAATTTTGAATTGTTTCTTATCCGAGACTCCATTTATTTTGTCATTCGTACTAACATTTATGTGGGGTCCCTCCTTAATGACGAGGGACCCGTGCAATAAATGGAGGTTGTCTCCATTAATTGCAAATGGAGACAATGTCTCCATCGGCTGCGCATAGGCGCCTACCTTCCTCATAAATTAGGAAGGTGTCACTTGAAGCCTCTCTAGCTTCAAGCAAAGGCAAATGACATCCAAAAAAATGTGATCCTATGTAGATCTAGAGAGAAGAGACGAGTGTCTTCTCTAAGAAGAGAGAAAAATACAGTGAGGATTATTTTTTAAGGAGAGAAAAGAAAGAGTCTGAGAGAAAAATATGTATAGTGTTTTTGTGCACAGTAAGAATTCTAAGAGTGATGATTTCTCTTAGTGAATATTTTCTAGGATATTTGATATCTAGAAAAATATTATAAATTCTATTTTTCATAGTGAGATCTTTTTGGACTTAGTCCTCGTGGTTTTTTTCTGATTTGGATTTTCACGTAAAATTCTCGGTGTTTATTTTGGCTATTATTTCTCCTACTTCTTAGCCATTATAATTTTACGGCAGTGGGAAAATATTTCTGGTATTTTTCAGATTGTATCTGCTATTGTTTCTCGTACCGCTTATTCAAGTGGAGTTCCCGTTAAATTTCTTTATTATTTTTTTCAACAAGTGCAATTTGTAGGGTCCCTCATTTGATGAGGGAACCCATTTGCACTCAATGGAGACAGTCTCTATTGATTGCTAGTTGTAGCTGGTGGCAGCAATTGGAGACATTAAAGTCTCCAATTGCTGCAAGAAGGCAAAGCCTCCTTTCTTTCTTGAGTTGTGGCTGGTTGCAGCAATTTGAGACATTAAAGTCTCCAATTGCTGCAAGAAGGCAAAGCCTCCTTTCTTTCCTGCGTACACATTCCTTTAATTAAGGAATGTGTATCTTCTAAAACCTCTATAAATAGAGATTTTGAGGAGTACATCAGTGTATCCGAAAACATGTAGATCCTCAAGGATCTAAGAGAAGAGACGAAGATCTTCTCTGAGAAGAGGGAGAGAAATAGTGAAGATTATTTTTTGGAGAGAGAGAAAAGAAAAAGTCTGAGAGAAAAATAGGTAGGGCACTTTTGTGCACATTGTGAATTCTAAGAGTGGTGAATTTCTCTTAGTGAATATTTTCTAGAATATTCGATATCTAGAAAAATATTGTAAATCCTATTTTTCATAGTGAGATCTTTCTGGACTCGGTCCCCGTGGTTTTTCCTGATTTGAGTTTGCACGTAAAACTCTTGGTGTTCAGTTTTGGATATTATTTCTCTTACTTCTTGGCCGTTATAATCTTACGACTTTGAAAAATATTCTTGGTATTTTTCGGATCGCATATGCTATCGTTTCTCGTACCGCTTGGTTAGTGGTGTAATTGTACTGTGTATGTAAGTTATGTCTAAGAGACTGGAATTTAAGTGGATCGTTTGTGACCCTCCAGCCTTTCCTGAGAACTTACTTGGAAAGGTAATTCTATCTAAGGAGATTATCAATAGCATTCTTTCCTGATAATTATCCTGATCAGTACTTTCCACATTTTTCAGCGGTAGTATTATTATTATCGTTCCTGCCGTTTTCATTATTTTTCCCAACAAGTGGTATAAGAGCAAGGTTATTATAGCGGGAAAGATTAAAATGCACTATTGCAGATAGATGGTTATGCTAAAACCAACGACGACAGGCCGACAAACGTTAAAGATGAGAATTGAAACAAAACAAATGAAGACCCTACTTATTTCTCAACAGGACTGGAGATACTTCATCATAAGTAGTGATGGGGAGTTTGTAGGGTCCCTCCTTAATGATGAGGGACCTGTGCAATAAATGAAGATTGTCTTCATTAATTGCAAATGAAGACAATGTCTCCATTAATTGCAAACAATGTCTCCATCAGGGCGCTTACCTTCCTCATAAATGAGGAAGGTGTCACTTGAAGCCTATATAATAGAGGCTTCAAGCAAACACAAATGACATCCAGAAAAATATGATCTTATGTGGATCTGAAGAGAACAGACGACCGCCTTCTCTAAGAAGAGGAAGAGAAATACAATGAGGATTATTTTTTAGGGAGAGAAAGAAAGAGTCTGAGAGAAAAATAGGTGCAATGCTTTTGTGCACAGTAAGAATTCTAAGAGTGGTGATTTCTCTTAGTATATATTTTCTAAGATATTCGATATCTAGAAAAATATTGTAAATCCTCATAATGAGATCTTTCTGGACTCGGTCCCCGTGATTTTTTCCCAATTTGGGTTTCCACGTAAAATTCTCGGTGTTCATTTTGACTATTATTTCTCTTATTTCTTGGCCATTATAATTTTACGGCAGTGGAAAAATATTCCTGGTACTTTTCAGATCGCATTTGCTATCGTTTCTCGTACTGCTTATTTAAGTGGGGTTCCCGTCGGATTTCTTTATTATTTTTCCGAACACACAATCGATTTGAATCCGCTTCTACAAGCACTGAAAACTGTAAACACAAGGATATTTCAATCAGTTCCAAAATAAGAATACTGACAGAAGAATCTCTTAATCCAAGTTTTTCAATTGTTTCTTGTCAGATACACCGTCAATTGTTATGATACGGCATCTTTTGGGTTATCAAGCTTATTGTGAAGTCTAAGTGGCAAGAGGGTTCAGGAGTATTTAAAGAAGGATGTTGATTTTATTTTCTTTTTCCTTCTCGATTTCTACTCTCCTCCATCTTCTTCAACTTCTATTCTTCCTTCATTATAATTATACTTCACTGCATTTGGAATCTGTAAACCGTATAGGCTTTATCCTCTATCACCAGATTTTATTTTGTATCTTCTTATAATCAGAGGCAAATTACTTGCTGTTTCTATATGATTGTTGGTTGTTTCGCCGTTAAATCAGCTTCAACAAAGCACATAATCTATTTGAATCCGCTTTGATCCGCGTTGAACTCATAATCCCAAAGACTATTTCAATCATCATCCATTCCCATTGTTGTTAACACAACAATTATAGACAGCAATTCATCCATTAACTATTGAATTTCTGTGTTCCGTTTAAGTCCGCGACTAAACCTAGCATCTTGTTCCCCAATTCATACATTAAAAAACCCGATAAAGGAATTTGGAAATGATTAACAATCGATAAACATCTTTAGTGAGAAAAATAAAAGAAAATCTGTATCTAGCAGAAATCAGATCAAGAGTAGAAAAAGAAACTCACGGGGGGAAAGCAACGAATGCCGAGGTTCTTAGGCGGAGGAGAAATCTCGATAACTTTGTAAGGATCGAAGCTATTTCGTTCTCTTCCTCTCTCTTTCTTCCTGCAAGAGATTCGGAGAAGCTGCGTCTGCGAAGGAAAGAGAAAACAGAATGAGGGAGAAGGTATAAATGAAAAAGAAAACACAACAAACAAACCTCCATCTCACCTTCTGATACGTTCCTAGGCATGGATTCGAGGACGCCATTGCCATACAATCTCTCTCTAGTTTCTCTCTATGGATTATCTGCAATGGCGTTGCGTTCCACAGATTTTGCAGATTGTGAGAGAGAGAGAGAGAGAGAGAGGAAAAGTTAAGAACAAATGAGATTTTTTATTTCAATTTCTGGACAGAAAAGAGAGAGATTGTACAGAACCAATGGCAACTTCTCAGGTGAGGAAGGCAAATCCAAACACAAGATTACTACGTGGACTTACTTTATTGGCTGGAATATTTGATTTCATAGATAGATTTCCTACTATTTTATTCTTTTTTTTTTTTAATTTGTCATCGTAATTTTCTTTTTCTTCTTTTATTAAGGTACTTAAACACGTTCACTTGATCCTTTGTCAATGATTTTTTCTTATACCATGATCTATTTTGGTCGCAGTTGAAAAATCATAACATATTTAGTTTAAGAATTATTTTCAGACGATGGTCACTGGATCCTCATATTTTTTTATTCATTCGCGATAAAATCTTATACATATCATAACAAATAATACTAGAAAGTAGAAGGATGGTTAAACAATATTTACAAACTAATAATTAAGTGTAAGTGTACATAAGTGCATAAATATGGAGTCAATATAGTAAAATGTCATACCAAATAACCACATCCTTCAAGGAGTTGGAATTTAGGTTAAGAGACAAAAAAAAAAAGTACTACAAAAGGATCTATGAAGTGACAACAATGACATTGTATGTTGCTTCAGAGTATTTAATATTGAGAAAATTATCAGCAATGACTAAATTATATCATCTTATAGGACCTACTTTAAAAGGCCGAATTGGAGCATGCAATGTCATTTCAAATTAGAAGAGTTTACTTGTGACTTACTAGTTGCTAGTTAAAAAGAAAAAAACAAAACATTTCCAATATGTGTGACAAATTTAGCAGAATTAGGTATTAGTTTACACGCATGTTTCAAACATTAATATGTCGGTATATTAGACACATAATGCACAAAACATAGTTAAATGATAGACCATGTTATAGGGAAACAAATTATAGAAGGTATTAATAGAAGGTATTTATTGAAGTGGACATTAATAAAATGCTAAAATAATAAAAAGTAAAAATTTCCAATAGAAATAGAATAGTTATCGGTTTATAGTGAGCGTAAAAATCAAAAAGAGTAAACGAAAGATGAAGAGCAAACCAAGAGTAGGCTAGGGTTTTCACTGAAGTGGTAAATCATGATGATACAAAGAAGAGAACAAGTAAACAGAGTTACAATAGAAAATTACCAAACTACCCTTACCTATAGATATTGATATAAATATAATTTATTTAACATCTCCCCTTATTGAGAGTTTGCTAACAAGAAAACAAAATCTCAAAATAGAGTACAATTTCTTAAATAAACTAGCAATCTACGTGCAAGACTGAACAAAGGAAAACATAGTTTTATTGATCTAAAAGTGATGTTGACCGACATGACAGTTCGCTCATAGAAGATTAAAGTGTGTGTAATCTAAATGACGATCTTGTTGTCATAATAGAGATTATGCCAAAGAAGAAAGACGCCTAAATCAACAAATAACCAAACGATCTCACAAGTAGTAAAAGTCATAACATGATACTCTGTCTATGTAGAAGATATAGAAACACTATCCTCATTTTTGCTCTTATAAGAAATAAGAGAATCTCTCAAAAAAAATATAAATCTAATGGTGGACTTACGATCTATAGGATCACCAGCATAATCGGCATCAGAGTAAACACACTTCTCCAAGGATGAAGAAGATTAAAAAAGAAGATTGTGAAACTGAGTGTCTCGTGGATATATCCTAAAATACGAAGGACGACAACCCAATAAACTGTTACAGGTGAGGTAACAAACTGACTGTTAATATGAACAACATGTGCAATATTTGGACGAGTAATGATGAGATCAATTAAGCTTCTAACAATAGAGCGCTATAAGCTAGGATCATATAAAGTAAATTCACCTGAGGGGAAATATCGAACATTAAGTTCAAGAGATGTACCAATAATCTTGATATGAGCACGCTCTAATATGTCAGTAATATACCTAGTCGGGAGAGAAGAATAACATTATGTAAAGAAACAACTTCAATTCCCTAAAACTAGCGCAAGGAGCCTAAATCTTTCATGGGAAAAAATCAAGGCAATTTAGATTTCCATGTAGTAATCCCATCAACACCATCACCAATAATACAAGGAAAGTATAATTTGACCAGCAGATGTACATTTAACAAACCAAGATGAGTCATGATGACTGATATAAAAGTCAAGTGAATTAATCATGGTGAAAAATTTTCAAACTATGCACAAGGAGCTTATTTCAAGCCATAAAGAACTTTTTTAAGCTTGAACATTTCCTTAGGATGATGAGAAACACCTGGTGGAGGTATCAAATAGCCTTCTTCCTGAAGATCTCTATTTTTTAACATACATTATGAGAAAGATGTCATCATTGAACGAAAGTTACTGCAATAAGAGTGCAAGTTGTGGGCAAAAGTCATTGTAATCCATACCACACTCTTGAGAATATTCTTTTGTTTACCAATCAAGGTTTGTATTGTTTAACAAATTCGTTAAACTTGATTTTAATCTCATAAATCCACCAAGATTCAATGACATGTTCACCTAGAGGCAACTGTACTAAGTTCCAAGTATGCGTTTGATGCACAATAGTAATTTCCTCGATCATAGTAGCATGTTAAAGAGAATCATAAATAACCCCTTTATAGGTTACAGGCTCCACGAGAAAGTGAATGGAGTTTAAAAAGGAGTGAGAATAACAAGAATAACCAAAATTAGGGAGTTGACTTGACTAACGAGTAAGTGTAGACCGATGAGGGGGGAGAATGATAAGTCATAATCACATGTGATGATGAAACAACAGTAGTGGAAGGTCTAGTGATAGAAGTAACAGAAGTCAAAGTACTAGAATCTGCTACATGATCACTTAGACTTCGGAGTCTGCAAAAAAACATGATCTGAAGTAGAAATAGTTGATTCAACATCACACTCAACAATAAAAGGATCAATACAAAACAGGTAGAGCCAAAGACACATGAAAAGAAATAATCAGAAGAATTTACGCGCAACTTCTCAAAAGTTGACAACCCTAAAAATTGTTTGATTGGAATTCTATTAATCAAACATGTAGAAGTTAGAGTTGCTTCCCCCAAAATTCACCAAGGACATATGCGGACAATAGAAGGGAATGAGCAGTTCAATAATATGTCTATTTTTACATACGGCTACTCTATTCTACTGCGCTAGTACATGAAATTTGATATATGATACCATATGAAGTATGTAATCCCCTAGATTTTTTGAGTTAATTTAATTAATTTAAGTTAGGTTAGCTATTAGGTTAAGTAAGTTATTTCTTGGGAGTTTTGGTGGAGGAGTTAGACCGAGGGTGAGGTGAGAGTTAATTTATAGAAATTTAACGGTCGAAGAACGGGATTTAACGGAGTTTCGGAGGGGCCAAATTTTTGGGAGGGCAAAATGGTAAATGTTATTTTATTTAATGTTTTAATAGGAAATAAGTTTTAATTTTATTTTAAAAAAAATAAATAAAACAACAGAATGGCTTTGAAGAAGCCATTCTGTCGTTCGAGCACCCGAGAGCAGAACGGAGAGGGGAGAGCCCGAGTGACGTCCCTCCGACGACGACCACCGTGATTTTCGATGTTCTCCGGCCAGACGACGGCGGCGAGCGGATTTCGGTTGTCTTCGCGCACGAACCGGCAGGTATGACTCGGTTTCTGCCCTGTTCTGGTTCTGTTCGAGGCCGTGAGTGACAAGCTAGATTTGGTTCCGATCACCGGTCGATTTTGGGTGTTCTTGGTATAGGTTTGCCGACCCTTGGACCAGCAATAGTCGCCGAGCTGTGAGGAGCTCAATTTGATCGAAAAACAGAGAACTCCCAATATGTGTTCTTTGGTTTTTCTTGTGTGAAGCCTTAAGGTTTTGTTAGATTATGCTAATTGGGTGTTAGGGTGGCTGATTGGTGAAGAAATTTGTGAAATTGGATTGAAAGTTAAATTTTGGACGTTTTAGCTTAATAGACTGATTCTTTTTTTTTTTGGGTTTTGGATCGGTTATGGTCATTCGTTTTAAATTCTCTTTTGGCAGGTTAAACTAGGTCACTAGGGGAGTATGTGGCTGCTGGAATCGTTCGATTCTGTTAGGCGACGCAAAAGTTACGCACGTATGAGGTTTCAGGGTCGATTTTTACCGAACCCAAATTAGTGGCCTGTTTAGTTAGGCTATAGTTGGGTTAGGCTAGAAATAGTAGTTTGAGAGTAAATTGGTGAATGTAAACTTGATTTTAATGAAGTTTGAATATTTGTCGTAGGTCGAGCCGTAGGTGGACAGGGAACCAAGCATCCTCAGCGAGCTAGGACGCCAGGTAAGTAGTAGTGTGGGTGTCCGTGATGGCTCAGGTTAGGGTGATAGTTGATTCCTTCCTAGCGAGCTATTGTGATTTCTGCTTGGGCCCAAGGCTGAGTGGTTGAGTCCCTTCTGGTGTGCTCTTGTGCGGGTGTCCGTGATGGCCCATGTTAGGGTGATAGTTGATTCCTTCCTGGCGAGCTATTGTTGTGACGACCCAAATACTATTCCCATTTTTACCCATATAAATTTTTCATTTTCTTTTATAATTAAAAACTTTAAACCTAACTTTTGTGCGGAAATAAAACTTTAAAAATCGAAATTATTAAAATCTATGTTTATAAACCGTTAAAACAAAACTTAAAACATTTAAACAATTAAATTAAAACATTTAAAACAATTGAAAACAGAAAGCAGGGCAAAATGGGAAAGTCATCCCATTTATGCAGGGGCGATCGATCGCCCAAAACAGGCGATCGATCGCCCACGGCGATCGCAACCAGGCGATCGTTCGCCTGGTTGATCGCCCCTGGCGATCACCTTCAATGCCGAGCGATCGCTCGGCATGCGCTCTAGAATTCCTTCCAGAGCGCATTCCAAATGACCCAAGAGGGGCGATCGATCCCCATGGGGATCGATCGCCATCTCCTCTGCCTCCCCTCTTTCTTCCTCGCTCCTTCCTCTTCTCTTCTCCTCATTTATTTTCCTAGTTTTCTCTTCCTTCCTTCTTTCTTTTCCTTACACACATATACACTTAACACACTAAACATCACAATAGCATCAACCTCAACTCACTCATAATTCCATCTATTTCCTCACTTCTTCAATCACCTGAAATAACGACTTAAACTCAATTAAGACGAAATACATTCTCATGAAAACGAACTGTATGGGTATGTTTAAAAACCGAACATATCCCTATTATCACACATTTTACAAAACCAGTTTCTAAAATGTTTAAAAACATTAAAATGTAAACCTATCAATTAATCAGAACCAAACACCCTAAAATGTTCTATCTGTACGCTTTCTACTCAAAACATCCCAAACTACCTACATCCCCACTGGTCATGAAACACCTCGACTGTGCCAGCACACTCCCGCAACCATCCTCCATCAACTGGACTCATGCCTCGGGAGGAGGAACGTCGTCCTCACCTGTTTCCTCGTAGTCACCTATACCATACAGACAGCTATGAGATAAAAATCTCAGCAAGCTCTCGTAAATGTACATGCATGCTATGCATATGAGTTCAGAAATCATGCAGCATTTTCTTTATCTTTACTTTGTGGGTGTCATCGAGATCTCAGCCCCCTAACCGGAGAGAGTACATCCAGTGGTCAGACTATTTTTTCCAGCTAGAGGAAGGGGGTACACGCTTACAATGCGTACAGCCGTGCCTGAGCCTCATCTCGCATGACCTATAACTGTATGAGTACATAATAGATGTGGTATTGTGACAAACCCGTAGTCGATCTTCACAATAGGTCAAGCCCCTCTCCAGGCCACATCGATGTGGTATTGTGACAAACCCGTAGTCGATCTTCACAATAGGTCAAGCCCCTCTCCAGGCCACATCGCCATTTTCTTTAAAACATCATGCAGAAATTCATTTTCATGCTCTTTTAAAACACGTGATGCGTGAACAGTTCAATATAAACGTAAACAAGCAACATGTGTACCATCAAGACTATAAATGCATAAACTATAAAACAAATCAACCTAACTACCCAACCAAAACAATTAAAACAAGCACGTCACCAAAACTCCTCGAGATAACTTCGACTGTACGGTGTAGGCTAATCGGCCAGAGAAGATCACGAGAACTTACCTCGTGTCCTGTTGCAGCTCAAGCTCCATCCACGAGCGTTGTTACCTAAGCAATTTCATCAAATTGTCGTTAAAACGAGCTAAACGAGCTTAAACAATTTAATGCTCAACTAGCAAAATCCTTAACTAAGGAATTTCTCCTAGAGCTATATCTCAACTAATCGAGGCGTTTCAACAACCAAATTCGCACTCGATACCACGAAACATCCATTAACGAGTTTTTCGAAAACTCGAAAATTCGTCAATATCTAATACTCGTCCTAAATCGATTTAACTTCGTCCAATAACGTTCAATACGTCCATTATGTTCATAACTACTATAACCCTACTGATTTCTAACCATAAATCGCGTTTTTCACAAAACCCTAATCAAACCATAATCGTTTAAACTTCGTAAAACTTGAAATAAACGCCACTAAAACCTTAGAATCGTACCTAAGGTTGAGTTTGGGGAAGAAATCGCAAAGAACGGAGACGATCGGAGCGCGAACCGGTCGCCGAAAATGAGAATCGTCGTGAATCGCCAAGGAGGGAGAGAATTCGCAGGAGAGAGAGGGAATTCGCGTGGAGAAGAAGAAAGACAATTGCCTTTCTTTTATAATTTTGCTTTGGTAAATTACCATTTTGCATTCCTTTGATTTTCTATTTGTTTCGTCCTTTGTTTCGTTAATTGATCAATGATTTGGGAAATTTCCTTATTTCACCATTAACTCCGACTTATTATATGAGATTTATTAAAACTGTCCGTTCGTAAAACAGACCTCGTTTACTATTTTTACTAACACGTCCTTTATATTACGAGAAACGTAATTACTCAAAATATAGCGTTATTACTCCAAAAATTCTCGCAAATTTCTTAAAATTCCAACTAATCGTTAGAATTTTAATAACGCTTTCTTTTCGTAAAACGAACTTATTTTGACATATTTACAAAAATGTCATCATTTTATATAATAATAATAATAACCCGAAAAGCCGGGTATTACAATTGTGATGTCTGCTTGGGCCCAGGGTTGAGTGGTTGAGTCCCTCCTAGTGTGCTCTTGTGTGGGTGTCCGTGATGGCCCAGGTTAGGGTGATAGTTGATTCCTTCCTGGCGAGCTATTGTGATGTCTGCTTGGGCCCAAGGTTGAGCGGTTGAGTCCCTCCTGGTGTGCTCTTGTGCGTGGGTTCGCGATGGCCTATGGTTAAGCAGTTGTTGATTCTCTCTTGTGTGGGTTGTGGGTCAGTTGTACGTATGTCAGAAGTCTTGTGCAGGTTATGGGTCAGTTGTACGTATGTTGGGAGTCTTGTGCAAGTTGTGGGTCAGTTGTACGTATGTCAGAAGTCTTGTGCAGGTTGTGGGTCAGCTGTACCTATGTCGAAAGTCTTGTGCAGGTTGTGGGTCAGCTGTACGTATGTCGGGAGTCTTGTGCAGGTTGTGGGTCAGTTATACGTATGTTGGGAGTCTTGTGCAAGTTGTGGGTCAGTTGTATGTAGGTTGTGAGTCTTGTGCAGGTTGTAGGGTTAGTTGTGCGTACGTTGGGAGTCTTGTGCAGGATGTGGCTCCGCGAATCCCGAGTTGGACTCAGGCCGGAGGTGATGTGCTCCGCGAATCCCGGGTTGGACTCAGGCCGGAGGTGATGTGGCTTCGCGAATCTCGGGTTAGAGGTGACGTGGCTCCGCGAATCTCGGGTTGGACTCGGGCCGGAGGTGACGTGCTCCGCGAATCCCAGGTTGGACTCGGGCATGAGGTGACGTGGCTCCGTGAATCCCGGGTTGGACTCGGGCCGGAGGTGACGTGCCCCGCGAATCCCGGGTTGGACTCGGGCCGAAGGTGACGTGCATGTGTTAGGATTGCATAACTGATTTTCATGCTTCATATTTATTTTCAGCACTCTACTTGCTAAGCTTTAAGCTTACCGTGTGTTCTGTGGTGTAGGTGCCGTAGAGGAGGAGGGTGAGTACTTAGAGTCTAACCAGTAGATAGATGGCAGCTGGTGGAATGCAACCAGGGCCCCGGCTGATGACAGTGTTAGGGCGACTCGACCCAGGAGGAGTTATGGCTCGGTATTGATGGGGAGTAGGGCTTCTCTTTGTTTTTATTTTGTGGGGGTATTGTGTAGTGGTTGTATATAGTCATAGTTAAGGGTGATGTGTCACCCTATACTGTGAATTTTCTTCATTTTGGGTTGATAGTACAATCTTTCTACTGATGATGATTGTTAGAGATTTCGTATGTTGGTTAGTTGGTTAGAAATATTCTGGATCTAGTTGAGAATTTGATTCGTTTGCAGGTACCTAGCATTTTAGGGGCGCCATTTTCAGGCGTTACTCTGTCGAAATTTTTGGGGAGGACGCCGTGGTACTTAATGGTTAGGATTAAGAGAAATTAGTGAGTCTAGGTAGCTAGGTAAGACATAAGAGAGCTTCGGGAGGTTAGTTTTAATTTTGTTGCGTGAGTTTTATTGGAAGTTTAAGCAAATGGGATTAGGAGAACTTAGTGAGTTAATGAAACCAGGTATGGCATGAGTGAAGTCTTCAGGAGACTTAGCTTTAAATTCCGCTTCGTCCGTTTAACTAAAATGGATTCCTTACGTTACTAGTTACGTGGAGGAGATAGTAGTCAAAGGGAGTCTCGTTTAGCTCAGAGTAATCCATGTGCGCACCAGGAACCCGGGTGGGTTTTTGGGGCGTTACAAAGTAAATCAGAAAAGATATGTGAGGTATATTCGTCACCTAAATCACATCGAATACATTTGGTAACAACAAAATATTGAGTTTTAACAAGTGCTTGAAAAACAATAAAGATATTTAAAAGTCAGAACAATGTTTCATTGATTGACATAACAATATTGGGAGTAACTATCAGTAAATGAAACATGACCTCTTTTAGTGTATAGGAGAATGACCTCAAACAGCAAAATGAAAAAGATCAAATGGTGCAAGAGAAATAGAAAAACTGCTATTAAATGGTAAAACAAAATTTTTTACAAGTTTACAACCATTACAATATTATCATGAATTTCATATTGCTCAAAGCTCCCGTAGAAACCAATAATTGTAAACTTGAAATGAAATATGACAAAGTCGAGAATGCCATAAATAATAAATAAAAAGAATGACTTGAGTGAAAAGAAGATAGTAAGAGTTGCAACATTTGGTATTTTAGGCTCATCTAAAATATATTGTCTCCATCTTCTACTGTCGATCCCAATCAGCATTTGAGACGATCCCAATCAGCATTTGAGACGATGGATCCTAAACATTTCAAGAAGACGAAGATAAAAAAGTTGAGTCTAGATTCATAGAGTTGACTAACGAAAACAAGATCTAGTGTTACCTTATGAATGTAATAAACGTCTGGAAGAGAAAAACAATGTGTTGCAATGGTACCAACTCCTACCAAAGGTACATGAGAACCATCAACAATCATAATTGATATAGGTGACTTGAGAGATAATGAGATGAAAAAAGACTTATTAGAGCAACTCCTATGGTGGTTGCTAAAGGCATTGTTTGTCAAAGCAACTTACCACCAAAGTTGCTAAACCATTATAAGCAACCTATGGCCCACCAAAGTTGTCAAAGAGATTGCTTTCTTTTGCACCCGTTGAGCAACGGCTATTTGAAGTCAAAAAATGATATTTTATTTTCCTTTACTTTTTCTATCTATAATACAAATATTTCATTTAGTTTTTCCATTACCAATTCTTCTCACCTTCGTCAATTTCTTTATGGATTCTGATAATTCTTCAAATTCTACTCACTCAAATTATCAAAATTTACTTTTACAATTTTCTCAAAATGCTTCAAATATTCCTTAGCCAAATTCTCAAAATCTATTTTTTCAATTTTTCCAAAATTCTAAAACTCTATTTTTCTAAAATTCGCAATATCTCCTAATCAAAATTCCCAAAATCTATTTTTTCAATACCCTCAAATTTTAACAATTCACAAAATTTTCGATATCGACAATTTCATTACCCAAAATTGAGTTCTTATGAGATACCCCAATATTCATCATTTGTCCCGTTTGGAAATTCACAACCATATGGTTCACCTCTCTCACACCGAACACCATCCACTTCTGCTTCTGAATCCCGACATGCACGCAGTTAAGAACGGTTAGAGAATGCGCATCTACGTGATGAAGAGAATCCACCTCAAAAATCCAAACGAAAAACCAAATGGAGTGATGAAGCAAATATACTTCTGATAAGCAGATGACTCAACACATCTAAGGATTATGTTGTTAGGATTGACCAAATAGCAGCACGTTTTTGGGACCGGATTGCTGATTACTTCAACGAACACCACGAAGATGGACCTAGCAGAACAGGAAAACAATGCAAGGACTATTGGAACAAGGTAAATCCTAAGGTACTACGTTTCATTGGTGGTTACCAACAAGTTCAACAAGCACGCCATAGTGGGTGGTCCGATTACCAAATTATTGAGTATGCCCACCAAATGTATAAATCTGAAAATGGCGGCTCTCACTTTCTGCTTGACTGCTGTTGGAAGTTGTTAAAGGATGAGCCGAACTGGAATACTTCATACCAACCAGAGGGGTTTAAAAGAACAAAAGTTTCCGAATCAGGGGCCTATACTTCGTCGTCTCATCTAGACAAGAGCAACGATGAAGTACATCAAGTGCACCCGATAGGCCAAAAGGCAGCCAAAAGAAAGGGAAAGGAAAACAAAGAAAAAAAGGGAAGCCTTCTGACTATTTGCAAACTCAAACTGAGAAAACAACCACATTAGAGAAATTAGTGGAGATAGAAGCTAAAAAAGCAAAAGACGAGAGGATAACAAAGTACATGGACTATCTCATTATGGATACGTCGTATATGACTGATCAACAAAAAAAAGATCATGAACATTTGTGTGATCATATTAGGACTAATATCTTGAAATTTTAATGTATTATTTTTGTAGAAAATATGTAACGACAGGTGGCAGTGTCGGTTGGCTAGTGGGCCGGACTGCACGACTTGACCCCGCGTATGGTGAGATCTAGAACGGGGTGACGTGCCAGCGACGTACGGCTGGGCTATCGTTACAAAATAATTGTTATAATATAGTGAAGCATGCATTTAGTATTTTCTTAATATTTCATTATGTCTCATTGTAACTGTATTTATGTAATATTTCAATGATATTCGTGTTTGTGTGATTTTTTTATTTGTATTTTAATTATTTAGAATTAATTTTTATTTTTTGTCTAATTTCAATTCTATGTAATATTTACTCTATTTATTAAATATAATATGATTATATATTTGTTAAGAAAAATAAATATAAAAATTTAGATGTGGAACCATGATGAGAAACTTTAGAGGTAGCTCACCACTGAAGTGTTTTTTTAAAGAAGTTGCTTAAAAATGATGTGGAGGAGAGAGAAAATAAAATTTGTTAAATAATAATGATGTGACTTTAATTAATATATTGTGGCAACTTAAGGAGTTGCTACCACTGGGGATGCTCTTAGAGGACATATGATGAGAAGTGCAGAAATCGTAAACCATAAAGAAGGAGACACACCTGATTGCATAGTGGATGACAAACCTATATGAGAGAAGGTAGACATAACATGTGGTTGAGTAGGAAAGATTTGTTGAAACTACTCTATCATAGGCGAGTCCATTGATGGTGCAACCATGAAAGTTACATTTGAGGTGATATGTAATTCCACTGCGATGATTGTTTTCCATTCTTACATTGTGATGAGATAGGAGATGACAATAGTGATTGTTGATAATGGCTGGAAGACAAATTTTGATGTGGAGTCTGTTGTTTACCTTTCTTAATAACTTGGGATAGTGATTCTTCCAATAACCTTTTTGTTAACAAAATCTACACTCATAAGCAGCAGCTCTCACATGTTGCTGACTTTGATTATTGAGAATCAGTCTTTACGGTGTGTCGAAAATAGATGGACAAGGCATCGAACTAGTTCCATTTTGTATTGGATTTTTGTTGTATCTTCTCAGCTAACAGTTCACTCACTACAGAATCTATAGAAGGTAATGGACTACAATGCCAAATAGCTCCACGTAACCCCTCAAAATCATCACGTAAAGCCATTAGAAATTGTACCAAATATTGTTCTTCTCTATGGTCAATATAAGGAGCAAACATCCTAAATTCAATTGATTTTGCTAGTACTATTTGATCTTACAAGTATGTCATAAAAGAATAACATGTTAGACTTATAAGGATTTATAATTCTAGTTGGATCTAAATTGTTAAACTATAAATTATACATTATGTTATCATCAAGTTTAACTCCATATTAAAGTGATTTACTATAGTTTCAATGGACTTTAGAGTATAGTAAATATAATATGGATATATTATAATGTGTAGAGACACCAGGGATAATTTACCAATTTGTGATGGACAAACTGATAAATTACCCAATTAAATTAAAATAGGGTTATGGTCCCCAATTCTCAATTGAACCCTTTACCTCTTAGAACCTCCATCTTTCTAGAGAGACATTAGAGAGGGCGATTGATGAATCGGAAGATCTACGTACCCGATCTACAATATTTTGCATTCAATCAATGGATCCGGGTATGTCCTTCTTACTTTACGATTTACTTGTAGAATTTCTAACGTATCGATCAAGAACTGGGCTCTCGCTCTTTTCAGATTTGTGAATTTATTCTAGATTCAATTACTCTGGTTATTTTTATTGAATCTAACAATTGGTATCAGAGCCGGTTACATTAGACTACAAGTAATCGTTTTTTTTTTATTGAAATCTGAAAAAGCATCAATTTTTTTTAATTTTCGGAATTATTTTCTAGGGCTATATTTTTGCATCTAATTTCGCTAGTATGCATATTTTGATGCCTTAAAATTGGTTTTTGTTGATGCACGTTAAGGATTATTGCCCGATCTATCATTATTTTGATAAATCGGACAAATTTGGGGTGAAAATCTGCCAGAATCGGTGAGATTTCGGCGATTTTCATTGCTGGTTCGCAGTCCCTCTTCGGTGGTTTGGGCCGATTCGGTCCGATTGGGTTAGGTTAGGTCCAAATCGGATCAAACCATTTGGGTTCGGACCCACTCGGACCAAACTAACTTGGTACGGTTACGGTTTGAACCAGTTTTTGGTTGGTTCGACCCAGACCGATTCGGTTTGGGTTGAATCGGTTCAGTTTGGTCTGGTTCGATTCGGTCTGGTTCAGTTCGGTCTGGTCCGGCAAAAAAAATTTTGAGCTGATCCATTTGGTTAAATGGGCCCTGGTTCACTTTGGTTTTGGCTATTTTATGTCTTTTTAATGACTGTTTTTGAACAATTTAGAGCTCGGTTCGCCCCGTTTCGCCCTGTTTTGGCTTATATGAACCTTCCATTTTAGGTTGGTTGATCATTTGGTTTACTGATTAACTACTATGGTTGCCTAGCTATTGAATATGTATGTATATGAATTTTCTTAACTCTTTTTTGGTGCAATTTTAATAAGTCTTATATTGTAAAATAGGATGGATGGGTAACATGCTATAAAATTAGCCTCTCTTGCTTTAATTATTCTATTTTTATATGTTGGGCATGAGACATGCATTGTATGAATTTCGATCGGCCCAAAGGAAGGTTGATGTTTGTACAGTTGCATGGCTTGTTAGCAGTATTAAAAACATGTGACAATTATTAGGCTGCCATGTGAACATTGAACTTATCCAACGATGAGTTCATTGTTTGACAGGTCTTATTGTCAATGTTTATATACTGGACCAAGTTACTAATTGCAAGTTAACACTTTTAGTCAAAAGACTAAGTGTTAATGTTGTGCCGGTTTCTTGTTGATGGATGCACTACATTTTGAGTTATATCATTGTCATGTATATGCATATTAATTCGTGAGCTAATGTTGTTTCATTTTCCCTGTTGTTACAGTTAACATCTCAAGTATAATGGGTAACGTTAATGCAGTTCCTATGCTTAACGGGACCAACTATAAAGTCTGAAAAGAGAACGTTATGATTGTTCTCGGTTGCATGGATCTTAACATTGCACTTAGGGTCGCACGTTTTCCACCTCTTTTAGCATCAAGTACCCTTGATGATAAAAGGGAGCTGGAAAAGTGGGAGCGTTCGAATCATGTAAGTCTAATGATCATGAAGAGCGCCATTCCAGAAGCATTTCGGGGCAATATGTCGGAAGACACTAATGCCAAAACATTCCTCGAAGAACTTGAGAAACGTTTTGAGAAAAACGAGAAGGCTGAGACAAGCTCGCTTTTAGCTAAGCTTGTCTCACTCAAGTATAATGGAAAGGGGAATATCAGGGAGTATATAATGGAAATGTCTCATCTTGCTTCAAGACTTAAAGAACTTAAGTTAGAGCTGTCAGAAGACATGTTTGTTCACTTAGTCTTGATTTCTCTTTCTCCTCAGTTTGGGCAGTTTAAGATCAGTTATAACTGCCAGAAGAATAAGTGGACACTTAATGAATTAATATCTCATTGTGTCCAAGAGGAAGAGAGGATTAAACATGATCGGACAGAAAGTGCTCATTTGGCATTATCTTCCAAATATAAAGGAAATAAAATGAAGAAAGAAGCTGTTGGTACACTTCTCAACCTTGTTTGTTCTGAGGTTAATTTGGTTTCTGTATCTAGACATACGTGGTGGTTAGATTTGGGTGCTACCACTCACATTAGTATGTCTATGCAGGGTTGTCTGAATTGCCGAAAGACGAATGATGCTGAAAGATTCATCTTTGTGGGTGATGGCAAATCAGTTGAAGTTGAAGCTATCGGAGATTTTAGATTGTTATTAAAATCTGGACAATTTTTGGATTTAAATGATACTTTTGTTGTACCGTCTTTCAGACGGAATTTAATTTCCATTTTTGCATTGGACAAATTTGGTTATTCTTGTTCATTTGGAAATGGAAAATTCAGTTTATCATTAAATTCAAATATAATGGGTTCTGGATTTTTATCTGTTTATGACAATCTATATATGCTAGAAACCATAACTTCATTTAATGAAACCTTGCATACTGATTCAAGAGGTACAAAACGTAAATTAACTAATAATGATTCAGCTTCGTTATGGCACAAGCGTTTAGGTCACATCTCTCAAAAGAGAATTGAAAAGCTTGTGTCAGACGAAATTTTGGGCCCTTTTGATATGACTGACTTCAAGGTTTGCGTCAGTTGTATTAAAGGGAAACAAACAAGTGTAAGGAGATTAGAAGCTAACCGAGCTTCAGAAGTCCTTGAATTGATACATACAGATATTTGTGGACCTTTCCCTACGGCATCTTGGAATGGTCAACATTATTTCATATCATTCATTGACGATTACTCGTGTTATGGCTACCTATATCTCATTCATGAGAAGTCTCAGTCTTTGGACGTGTTTAAAGCCTTTAAAGCTGAGGTGGAAAATCAGCTTGATAAAAGGATTAAGGTTGTCAGACCTGATCGTGGTGGTGAATACTATGGTCGATATGACGGGTCAGGTGAACAACGTCCAGAACCATTTGCTAAATACCTAGAGGAGTGTGACATTGTTCCTCAGTACACCATGCTGGGTTCTCCCAACATGAATGGTGTTGCTGAAAGACGGAACAGAATGCTTAAGGACATGGTAAGGAGCATGATTGCTCATTCGACCTTACCAGAATCCCTCTGGGGTGAAGCATTGAAGACCATAGCTTATATTCTTAACAAGGTACCTACTAAGGCAACGGCTAACAAAACCCCACATGAGTGTATTCTTAAACACTTACACGTGTGGGGGTATCCAGCTGAGGCAAGGCCTTATAGGCCCAATGAAAAGAAACTGGACTCTAAGACTGTTAGTTGTTATTTTGTAGGGTATTCTGAACGATCAAGGGGGTACAAATTTTATGATCCCACTGTAAGGACATTCTTTGAAACGGGAAATGCCTGATTTTTTGAGGATGTAGAGTTTGTGAGGGGAGATAAGGAAGACATTGTCTTTGAGGAGGAAGTTGTTCCTCTTTCTTTGGTTTCCCTTGACTTCGATCAAGTGGATAATGAAAAAGACAATGTTGAATCACTTCCTGAACCTCTTCAGGAAGTCATTCCCAAAGAACAAATTCAACAGCCTCAAGAAAATATGCCATTACGGAGGTCCACTAGAGAGAGAAGGAGTACGATTTTGGATGATTACATCGTATTCTTACAAAAACATGAGGAACTTGGTGAGGTGAAAGATGACCCTGTCACTTTCAACCAAGCCATTAAGAGTTCTGATTCTCAAAAGTGGACTGATGCCATGAATGAGGAGTTAAAGTCCATGAGGGACAATGACGTTTGGGATCTCGTCTCGTTACCTGCAGGTTTGAAACCTGTCGGCTGTAAATGGATTTTTAAATCCAAAAGGGATTCAAAAGGTAACATTGAAAGATTCAAAGCACGTCTTGTTGCTAAGGGTTTTACTTAAAGAGAAGACATTGACTACAAGGAAACTTTCTCTCCGGTATCTACGAAAGATTCCTTTAGAACTATAATGACACTAGTAGCTCATTTTGATTTAGAGCTATATCAGATGGATGTAAAGACGACGTTTCTCAATGGTGACATTGATGAAACGATCTATATGGTGTAACCCGAGTTCTTTGATTCGGATAAATCAAAGGACTTAGTTTGCAAATTAAAGAAATCCATCTATGGGCTAAAACAAGCTTCTCGTCAATGGTATTACAAATTTGATCAAGCAGTCACCTCATATGGTTTTGAGGCGAATAAAGTTGATGATTGTGTATACCACAAATTTAGTGGGAATAAAATGATGTTTCTGGTTTTATATGTCGATGAAATATTATTAGCATGAAACGATATAGGCTTGTTGCACGACATCAAGAAATTTCTTTCAAAGAAATTTGAAATGAAAGATCTTGGTGACGCCTCTTTTGTATTAGGAATCCAAATATATTGAGATCGTTGTCGAGGTATAATTGGATTATCACAAAAGAGCTATATCGAGAAGGTTTTAAAAAGATTTGGCATGCAAGAATGTAAACTAGGAGATACCCCTGTTGCCAAAGGAGATAAAATAAATAAAAGTCAATGCCCTTCAAGTGACTTTGAAGTCAAAGAAATGCAAAAGATTCCTTATGCTTCGGCAGTAGGAAGCTTAATATATGCTCAAGTATGCACGCGTCCAGATATTGCGTACATAGTTGGCATGTTGGGTAGATACTTGAGTAATCCTGGATTGTCTTTGGTAGATACTTACAGAGAACCAAAGAATACATGCTCACATACAAGAAATCAGATCAGCTTGAGATCATTGGGTATACTGATTCTGATTTTGCTGGATGCCAAGATAACTTGAAGTCAACATCAGGCTATATTTTCCTTTTAGCTGGAGGAGCTATCTCCTGGAAGAGTGTCAAACAGAGACTTATGGCCTCTTCTACTATGGCAGCTGAGTTTATAGCATATTATTGTTGACTTAAATGATGTTTAAGTCTAAATATGTTTTTGATGATGTATTTGAATGGTTAATATTGTAATTTGATTATGTTAAGTGAATGAGAATAACGAATATGCATTAGTTTTTTAATCTGTTGAAAATGCCCTTGGAAAGGGTATTTTAGTTGTTTAACAATCGTGGCTAAGTGTACAGGGCTGAAAACTCATTTGCCGATGAGTTGTTAAAAATGGACATATACCGATCGCTAAACGACAAAGTAAAGAAGGCTTCTGCCGATGGCCTTCATCTACCGATCGATAAAACGACAAAAGAAGAAGTCGTTCAAAGCCTACTTCAACCGATCGCTAGACGACATATACCGATGGAGTTTAATGGTGCTTCTGCCGATGATTTTATCAACATACTCATACCGATGGTGTTTGAGATTGCACATGCCGATGGCGGTTTAGCGCATATATTTTTACTCATACCGATGGCATTTCAAGCTGCTCCTGCCGATGAACTTTCCAAGATGCATCTGCCGATGGCTTTCCAGAATGCATCTGCCGATGGGTATTCAGAATACATATGCCGATGGAGTTCAAAGCTTGCTCATGCCGATAGCTTATTTGTCTTGCATCCGCCGATGGCGTTGAAGATACATCTGCCGATGGCGTTGAAGACACACCTGCCGATGGCGCTGTTAAGCTTGCACCTGCCGATGGACTTCAAAGCATGTACCTGCCGATGAGGTTCAAGGTACACATGCCGATGGTTCTTCAAGCTTCATCTGCCGATGACTTTCAAGTTGCACATACCGATGGATTCTTAGAGCAACACATACTAATGACGTGGCAAGTGAATTAATGCTGCTTCCACCGATGATCTTCCGCCAGAATTTAAAATAGCCGCGAAGCTACAGTGACGTCGTTTTCAACATTAACTCAAGAACTTTAATGGCAACGACGACTTGCAACTACAGACGGCAACGGCTACCTGAAATTGTACGAAAGCTGCTCCAATGGTAACAAAGTTTTTTTTATTGGATAAGGAGCATTGAAGTCAAGCTGATTCTGAAGATAGAGTATTTAAGCTGAGGTTACGGCACGAAGATACAACTTTTGCGAATTTGATTTCCTGAGCCCTAACCTGCGAAATTTTATCATACTCTGTATTATTTTCCTACACCTCTTGATTTTAACTTGAGATTCAATCCTTGTGAGAGTGTAGTCTGAGCTTTCCAATTACGAACTCAACATTGTGTATAAGGCAGTGGATTGACGCCCGTGAAGTTCAATCCTGAATTGTAAAGGCAGTTGATCTGAGCCCGGAATTCCGATCTGTTTTTCTCACTGAGGAGAAGGTTAAGGATCTTCAAGGGGTGAACCTTGAAGCGTGGATGTAAGCAGGGTTTGGCCGAACCACGTAAAAATCTGGTGTTGATTTTTTTTCTCTCTCTCTTACTATTACTGATTGATTGCTTGTGCTTAGTAATTAAGAAAATTTTAAATAGGTCTAATTCACCCCCCTCTTAGACAATCTCGATCCTACAATTGGTATCAGAGCAAGGTTTATCATTGTCTAAGCTCCGTTTAAACACTCTGTATTATATTTGTTCACAATGGCATTCAACATTAACACCACACAAATAGAAGGTCAAGCAACAAATAGACCTCCATTCTTTGATGGTAGTGATTATGTCTATTGGAAGGCTAGAATAAAAATATTCATTCAAGCCATAGACTATGAGACTTGGTGTATTATAGAGAATGGTTCTTTTAAGGCCATGAAAACTGTAGATGGGAAAAGTATCCCTAAGGACTCTTCTGAATTGACTGAGTCCGATAAGAGAAATCTGAGCCTTAATGCCAAGGCAGTAAACACCTTGTACTGTACTCTAAATAGAGACGAATTTAATAGAGTACAAGGGTGTGAGAGTGCTCAAGAAATTTGACACTTACTAGAGATCACACACGAAGGCACAAACCAGGTTAAAGAGAGTAAATTAAATATGCTCATACACGAGTATGAACTATTCTCTATGCCTAAGGATGAGTCTATTTCTTCCATGTTTACAAGATTTACTAACATTACTAATGGTTTGAAAGCTATTGGTAAATCTTATTCTAGTGAAGAACAGGTCAGGAAGATCCTCAGATGTCTTCCAAGAAGCTGGCAGCCAAAGGTGACTGCCATACAGGAAGCAAAGGATCTCAAGGCTCTGAAACTTTAGGAACTCATTGGATCTCTTATGACACATGAGATCACAATGAGGTCAAACGAGAAGGAAGACCTCAAGGAGAAAGAGGCTACAAAAAGAAAAGACATTGCTATGAAAGCTTCTTCTAGTAAACAAGATGTGTCTGAGGAAGAAGAAGAAGAAGATGATGATGAAGATATAGCCCTCATTACAAGGAGGTTTAGCAAATTCCTCCAAAGAAAAAGAATGCAAGGAAGGAGATTTCCAAATGGTGAGAAATCTCACAAGGAGAAGGAAATCACTTGCTTTGGATGTGGAAAGCCTGGCCACATGAAGGCAGATTGTCCACAGACAAAGAAGTATCCCAAGAAGCTTAAGAAGAAGGCTATGAAGGCCACTTGGGATGACAGTGAAGGTGACACCTCCTCTTCAGAAGATGAGGAAGTTGCAAATCTGTGCTTCATGGCACACGAGGAAAAGGTTAGTACTTCTTCCTCAAGTATTTTAAGTGATAGCGATAGTGATAATGAAGAAGGTGAACTAATTGACGCCTTTAATGACTTGGTTGAACAATTTGGCATGCTTAAGACTAAGTATAATATGTTGAAAAAGGAAAATGTAGGGTTATTAGAAAAGTATGCTAAAGAAGTAGACTTGTATGAAAAAGAAATTACTGAACTTAAGAAGAAAAATGAGTCGTTGAATAAACTTGTTCTTTGGTTCTCAAATGGTAGCAAAAACCTAACTCTGCTGATAGGAAATCATAGAGCTACTCATGATAAGGCAGGTATAGGTTAAGATAAGTTCAATAAAAGGAAAGTTTTCAAGAATTTCTTTGTTAAACCATCCACTTGTCATGCATGTAACGAAGTAGGACACAAATCCTTTGAGTGTCCCTTAGCAGTAAACTGCAATGGGTTCCTAAGGGGACCAGACCTAACACTAGGACCCAAAAGATTTGGGTACCTAAGAAGACAACCTGATCTCTGTTTTGCAGGTTGACTGTTCTTCTGGGAAAAATCAATGGTATCTCGACAGTGGATGTTCGAGGCATATGACAGGAGACTCAACCAAGTTTGCAGGTGTCAATAAGAAGAAAGGAAGTGTTACTTTTGGTGGAAACCAAAAAGAAAAAATTGTTGGCATTGGTAACATAGGTAACAGTATTAATCCTATTATTGAGAATGTTTTATTAGTAGATGGATTAAAGCATAATTTACTTAGTATTAGCCAGTTATGTGATAAAGGATATAATGTGATTTTTAAGTCGAATTCTTGCATAATTAAAGATGCTTCAAATGGAAAAATTCTATTTTCTGGCTATAGGAAAGATAATATTTACATTATTGACTTAGATGATATTGCTGTGTCTGATGAAAAATGCTTTGCTGTTAATTCTTCCCATGATTCTTGGATTTGGCATAGGAGATTAGGACATGTAGGAATGGATACTTTAGCTAAGATTACTAAGGAGAATTTAGTTAGAGGAATCCCTATGATTTCCTTTGAAAAAGATAAGGTCTGTGAAGCTTGCCAAATGGGTAAGCAGATCAAGAGTTCCTTTGCATCGAAGAGTGCAATTTCAACTTCTAAGCCTCTCCAACTCCTTCATATGGACCTCTTCGGTCCTTCCAATATAGCCAGCCTAGGTGGCAAATTCTATGCCTTTTTTATTGTAGATGACTTCTTTAGATTCACCTGAGTACATTTTCTGAAGTCTAAGGATGAGAATTTTGACACCTTTTCTAGTTTTAGGAAAAGAGTTCAAAATGAAAAGGAGCTCACCATAGTTGCTATTCGTAGTGATCATGGTGGAGAATTTGAAAATGAGAAATTTGAACTCTTGTGTCTCAAGTATGGAATTGAGTACAATTTCTCTTCCCCTAGGACCCCTCAGCAAAATGGTGTTGTTGAGAGGAAAAATAGGTCTCTCCAAGAGTTAGCTCGGACTATGCTTAATGAGAATTCCCTTCCAAAATATTTCTGGGCAGAAGCTGTGTCAACAGCTTGTTATGTGCTTAATCGGGTCTCCATAAGACCAATTCTTGAGAAAACTCCCTATGAGCTTTGGAATGGTAAAACACATTCTGTTAAGTATTTTAGAGCTTTTGGAAGCAAATGTTTCATTCTAAACACTAAGGATAACTTAGAAAAATTTGATTCGAAATCTGATCTTGGAATTTTTCTGGGTTATTCTCTTTCCAGCAAAGCTTATAGAGTATTCAATAGGAGAACTCTAGTTGTAGAGGAATCAGTTCATGTTAACTTTGATGAGTCTCCTCAACCCACAATCAATGTGGATGAGGATGATATTTTGGATAAACAACTGGATTCTCTTTCCTTAGAAAAACTAAGTGATTCTCCTCAAGTAGAAAAACCAATAGAACCTTCGTCTACATCTCTAGAAATTGTTCCTGTCAAGGATGAAAATCCTGCTCTTCCTAAAGATTGGAAATATGTCAAAAATCATCCAATATATGAAGTTTTAGGTGATCATTCTTTAGGAGTTAAGACTAGAACTTCTCTTAGGAATCTCTGTACCAATGTGGCATTCATTTCACAAGTAGAGCCTAAGAAATTTGAAGAAGCCGAGGGTGATAAAAATTGGATCTTGGCCATGCAAGAAGAGCTAAATCAATTTGAAAGGAGCAAGGTATGAGAACTTGTTCCAAGGCCTATGGATCATCCCATTATTGGAACTAAATGGGTTTACAAGAACAAATTAGATGAAAATGGGATTGTGGTTAGAAATAAGGCTAGACTGGTTGCTAAATGTTACAATCAAGAAGAATGAATAGATTTTGAGGAAACCTTTGCACCTGTTGCGAGATTAGAGTCAATTAGGATGCTCTTGGCTTATGCTTGCTACAAAAACTTCACACTCTTCCAAATGGATGTGAAGAGTGCTTTCTTAAATGGTTATATTCAGGAATAAGTTTATGTAGAGCAGCCCTTAAGATTTGAAGATTTTGCAAAACCTGATTATGTGTATAGACTTAAGAAGGCTCTTTATGGACTTAAGCAGGCTCATAGAGCTTGGTATGATAGGTTGAGGAACTTCCTTGAGGAAAGGAATTTCAAAAAGGGTAACACCGACTCAACTCTATTTACCATGCAAAAGGATAAGGATATTCTGTTAGTACAAATTTATGTTGATGACATTATTTTTGGTTCTACTAATGTGAATATGTGTAATGGTTTTTCCTCCCTCATGCAAAGTGAATTTGAAATGAGTATGATGGGGGAGTTAAAATTCTTCTTAGGATTTCAAATAAGTCAATCTCCTGATGGAATTTTCTTCTCTCAAGAAAAGTACATTAAGGAACTCCTTAAAAAATTTGGTTTAGAATCTGTAAAATCCTCTAGAACTCCCATGAGTACCACTACTAAATTGGACAAGGATGAAAATAGTATAAGTGTGGATATCAAGAAATATCGTGGTATGATTGGTTCACTGTTATATCTGACTGCAAGTCGGCCAGATATACTATTTAGTGTGTGCCTATGTGCTAGGTTTCAGGCTGCTCCTAAGGAATCCCACTTAAATGCTGTCAAGAAGATTTTTAAATATCTAAGTGGAACCTATGATCTTGGTTTATGGTATCCTAAAGGCACTTCCTTTGATCTGATAGGATATTCAGATTCCGATTATGCAGGAAGTTTAGTTGATAAGAAAAGCACCAGTGGAATATGTCAATTCCTTGGTGAATCCTTAGTTTCATGGTACTCAAAGAAACAGAATTCTGTTGTATTGTCAACTGCAGAAAGTGAATATATTGCTGTAGGCAGTTGTTGTGCACAAATACTTTGGATGAAGCAAACTCTAGAGGACTATAATCTATTCTATGATAGGATTCCTATTAGGTGTGACAACACCAATGCAATTAACATTTCCAAAAATCCTATCCAGCACTCTAGAACTAAGCATATTGATGTTAGATATCACTTCATTCGTGATCATGTACAAAGAGGTGATATATCCTTAGAATTTGTTAATTCAGTAGACCAACTAGCTGACATCTTTACCAAGCCTTTAGATGAAAAGACATTCAATAATATTAGAATAAGGCTAGGCCTCATTCGGGTTGAGAAAAAATAAGTTTATTCCTCTGTTGGAAATTCCTGAGTGTTAGAGCGTTTCCTTCTGTGATGGCATCGGTGGATGCTGTGTTTTCAATAGGCATCGGAAGATGCATGTCTATCGGAAGGCATCGGTAGATGCTGTGTTTTCTCTAGGCATCGGAAGATGCATTTGCATTTCTTTAATCTACCGACACGTGTGACCCATCGGGTTAATCTGTCGTACACGTGTGACTCCATATCGTCGGGCGATGCCCCTTTTTCATTTAAACTTTGCCTCTTCTCAAAGACGCTTCACATTTTTGCGCTCTTTCAGAAAAACCCCTTCCCTTCCAGTCGTCTCTCTCGAGTACTCTTCTTTTCATGGATTATCTGGGTTCATCCTCCTGCGCAGTTTCCAAACCGGCCATGAAGAAAGCCAAAACTTCTGCTCGTCCTCCACGAGTGATCCCTCGTGCAAAAGCATGGCCATCACTTTTCTTTCTCTCTGAAGCTGTTGAGTCAAGATACCATGACGACTTTCAGTTCAAGTCATTAATTTCCAGTCGAGGTATCTTCTTTGATGACTTAGTTGGTATGAATATTATCGAACCCTTGAAGGATCTCGGGTTATTAGGTCTTTTTGATGTAGAGTCATTCTATTACCTAGAAGCCATTAAAATGTTCTATGCCAATTTAAGTTTTCCCTCTGATTTCTCTTCTATCAAAAGCTATGTGTATAACAAGCACATAAAAATTACCCCTCAATTCATTAATAGCATTTTGGAGTGCCCTCACCTAGATAGCTGCCCCTACAAATATGTATCCGGCACTGAGCCTCCGTTCCTTGGTACCGATGATGGTCTCGGTTTTCTCAAGACCATTGCCTTGAACCCAAACCATATCCCTGATCATTTAAAAGGCAAACACTTGACTGCTAGGGTAAGACTTTTTCATCAGATGATAGGGTACAATATTGTCCCTAAGGGTGGTCACCACGACGAAGTAAGTGCCATGGAACTTTTTGTTCTGTTTGCACTCTACTACAAGACCCCCTTCAATATTGGATATGTATTTGTTCGAAGGATGATTCTGGCAGTGTCATCCAAGGCTACCTCTTTACCCTACAACCTGCTGTTAATGAAAATTCTAGCTAAGCTTGATGTTGTTTTTCCTAAGGATGAGGATCCTGTCACTCTTAAACCCTCCAGTTACTATTCCAGAACCACCTTGAGCAAAATGGGAATTAAAAGAACCAGAACTGGGGAGCTTGTGCTGCATATTACGAAGAGGAATACTGCTAAGGTAGTTGTTGCCAAAAAGGGAAAGAGAAAACTTGACCTGTTAGAGGAGTCCACTGCTGAAGGAGGGGATGACTCTGAGATACCAGTATTTGTTAATTCCCCCTCTCAATCTCAGACTTCTAGCTTTCAGCCTCCTCCTTTAATACGAAGACGTCGTGTCCCTTCCTCAAGGATAATTCTTTCAGAGGACATGTCTACGCCCTCCTCTGTGCCCCTTCCCATTGCTTAGAATCCTACACCTCCTCCTCCTCCTGCACTTTGTTTACCAGCTCTGCCTCCTATCCCTCCTCCATCTCCAGTCAACCAGGATACAGCTCCTCCATCACCAGTCCAATTACCTCCTTCAAGTCCAATTGCTCCTTCAAATCCACCTGCTCCCCACGTCCAACATTCCTCACCCAATCTGCAATCTGCTCCTGCTCCAGTATCTCCCATCCTTTATCATAGGAGATTCTCTCTCAGCGAGGAACAATATACTGAGTTGAAGGCAAGCATAGACAATCTCGGGACAGCCATTGATACAAAGATCACTCAACTCAAAAAGGATTTGAGCATTGAAGCTGCTGTGGCTCAGGGTCTTTTGGATCGCAAATTGGATCGCAATAATGAGATTTTCACCCGTAACCTTCGGGCTCTCAAATCTTAAGTTGAGGCTCTGTGCCCTGCACCTCATACTCCTCTCTGCCCCACTGAGCCTACCTATGAAGATCTCGAACTTCCATTTACCCGGCCTGCAGTTTATGAAGATGTGCGTTTCACGACACTGGATCTTCAGGAGACTGAATTTGCATTCTCTCCTCCTGATGCGTCTACTGCTATTCCTTCTGTCTCTGTGCCATCTCTCGTGTCCTCATCCGAGCCCGCTTGTCCACATGATGCTTCTCCAGCTGCTTTATCTGTAGAGCCTCCTCCATGTATGGACATAGTGGTGTACACAGCACCTTCTCCACCTCCGGCTCCCTGTCAGGCCATGGTGGTCTATCAACCTCCTGTCCCTCCCAATATTGCTTCACTTCAAGCTCTTGTGGATGCTTACTTCTCCTCAGAACTTGCAGTGACTGATTATATTAGTCAAGCTTTTTGGAATCATTTTCTCGCTTTCTTTAAATAGCTGACTTTGTATGAATTCACTTTTATTGATCTTCTCATGAGATTTATCTGATGCTTATTTCTGAATTGTTTGTCTCTCTGATTCTTAATTTTTTGTTTTTAATAATGTCAATGGGGGAGGAAATATTTGATTGATAATGGATATATGCATATGTTTGGCAATCTGGATATATGATTGATATATGCATATGTTTGGCAATCTGGATATAGGCATAGTTTTTTTGTTTGAAACTCTGGTATAAATCTGGATATATGCACTTACTATGGGGGAGCTAGGATTATGGGGGAAAGTTTACTTAATCAAATTTATAGGTTGTCATCATCAAAAAAGGGGAGATTGTTGACTTAAATGATGTTTAAGTCTAAATATATTTTTGATGATGTATTTGAATGGTTAATATTGTAATTTGATTATGTTAAGCGAATGAGAATAACAAATATGCATTAGTTTTTTAATCTGTTGGAAATGCCCTTGGAAAGGGTATTTTAGTTATTTAACAATCGTGGCTAAGTATACAGGGCTGAAAACTCATTTGCCGATGAGTTGTTAAAAATGGACATATACCGATCGCTAAACGACAAAGTAAAGAAGGCTTCTGCCGATGGCCTTCATCTATCGATCGATAAAACGACAAAAGAAGAAGTCGTTCAAAGCCTACTTCAACCGATCGCTAGACGACATATACCGATGGAGTTTAATGGTGCTTCTGCCGATGATTTTATCAAAATACTCATACCGATGGCGTTTGAGATTGCACATGCCGATGGCGGTTCAGCGCATATATTTTTTCTCATACCGATGGCATTTCAAGCTGCTCCTGCCGATGAACTTTCCAAGATGCATCTGCCGATGGCTTTCCAGAATGCATCTGCCGATGGGTATTCAGAATACATATGCCGATGGAGTTCAAAGCTTGCTCATGCCGATAGCTTATTTGTCTTGCATCTGCCGATGACGTTGAAGATACATCTGCCGATGGCGTTGAAGACACACCTGCCGATGGCACTGTTAAGCTTGCACCTGCCGATGGACTTCAAAGCATGTACCTGCCGATGAGGTTCAAGGTACATATGCCAATGGTTCTTCAAGCTTCATCTACCGATGACTTTCAAGTTGCACATACCGATGGATTCTTAGAGTAACACATACCGATGACGTGGCAAGTGAATTAAAGCTGCTTCCACCGATGATCTTCTGCCAGAATTTAAAATAGCCGCGAAGCTACAGTGACGTCGTTTTCAGCATTAACTCCAGAACTTTAATGGCAACGATGACTTGCAACTACAGACGGCAACGGCTACCTGAAATTGTACGAAAGCTGCTCCAACGGTAACAAAGTTTCTATTATTGGATAAGGAGCATTGAAGTCAAGCTGATTCTTAAGATAGAGTATTTAAGCTGAGGTTAGAGCACGAAGATACAACTTTTGCGAATTTGATTTCCTGAGCCCTAACCTGCGAAATTTTATCATACTCTGTATTATTTTCCTACACCTCTTGATTTTAACTTGAGATTCAATCCTTGTGAGAGTGTCTGAGCTTTCCATTTACGAACTCAACATTGTGTATAAGGCAGTGGATTGACGCCCGTGAAGTTCAATCCTGAATTGTAAAGGCAGTTGATTGGAGCCCGGAATTCCGATCTGTTTTTCTCACTGAGGAGAATGTTAAGGATCTTCAAGGGGTGAACCTTGAAGCGTGGATGTAGGCAAGGTTTGGCCGAACCACGTAAAAATCTGGTGTTGATTTTTTCTCTCTCTCTCTTACTATTACTGATTGATTGCTTGTGCTTAGTAATTAAGAAAATTTTAAATAGGTCTAATTCACCCCCCTCTTAGACAATCTCGATCCTACAGTTATGAGGCATCCAATCAGGCATTATGGCTGAGTAACTTTGTCGCGGGATTGCGAATCTCGAATGGTATTGAAAGACCACTTCGGATTTTATTTGACAATCAGTCAGCTGTAATGTTTTCAAACAACAACAGGAGCTTCTCAAAGTCTAAGTTTGTAGACATCAAGTTTCTTGTTGTAAAGGAAAGAGTTCAGAGTGGTCAAATATCTATAGATCATATTGAAACAGACTTCATGATTGCGGATCCGCTAACTAAGGGATTACGACCCAAGGTCTTTCACGAGCATGTTGCTCATATGAGAGTTGTATCTCTCGGAGATATTGAGGTTTAGTGGGAGTCTGTCATTTGTTTTTATGTGATTCTATTATATAGATATTTGTAATGAATATTTTGGTTACTGCAGTATTCATTTTATGACGTATTCATTTAATTCACTCTGGCATTTGAGTTTTAATGATCTCAATAAAGTTTTGGTTGGACCAGTTGGAAATAGGCATGTTAAATCACATCACATGTAATTTTCATGCTACACATCCATATTTGATCTGTGTCATTTGGTTATGTTGCTGTTTGTGATCATTGATAGGTTTAGTTATGATAATTGTGACGAAAGCCGCTTTGGTGCTGCATTTGATATAATTGATGGACGAGATTGTTAGAGTATACTCTGTTTAGATGATAACAAAATTTGATATCATAAGGATAAGGTTATAATGTGTAATTGATTAGTTTGTAATTTGATCCAAGTGGGAAATTGTTAGAATTATAAGGATTTATAATTCTAGTTGGATTTAAATTGTTAAACTATAAATTATACATTATGTTATCATCAAGTTTAAGTCCATATTAAAGTGATTTAATATAGTTTCAATGGACTTTAGAGTATAGTAAATATAATATGGATATATTATAATGTGTAGAGACACCATGGATAATTTACCAATTTGTGATGGACAAACTGATAAATTACTAAATTAAGTTAAAATAGGGTTATGGTCCCCAATTCTCAATTGAACCATTTGCCTCTTAGAACCTCCATCTTTCTAGAGAGACAATAGAGAGGGCGATTGACGAATCGGAAGATCTACGTACCCGATCTACAATATTTTGCATTCAATCAATGGATCCGGGTATGTCATTCTTACTTTACGATTTACTTGTAGAATTTCTAACGTATCGATCAAGAACTGGGCTCTCGCTCTTTTCAGATTTGTGAATTTATTCTAGATTCAATTACTCTGGTTATTTTTATTGAATCTAACATAACATTCTTGAATACTCATATCTTTAAATTAAAAAGACTTATTTTAGTCTGTAATTGATATTATTTTGCAAAATTAAATTGAGTAAAAAGTCTTGCCAAACTGTTCGCAAAATTCTTTTGTAGTATCGTATTTTGCTAATTGAATGTCGATTGAATGCACAACAGAATTACTAATCCAAGTGATAACTTTGAATTATCTAACTCCTAAACATACACTAATTCTGCATAATTAGTGTTCATTTCATTTTTGGGCCTCTTAAAAGTACCAATAACATAATTCCAGATTTTGTAGCCTTTAAAATAAATTTCATCATAATTAGCTGAAGAGAGAGAGAGGGAGAGAGAAAGAAAGAGAGAGATGAGGAAAAATGGAGGGAAAAAGAGAGAATTTGCATCCTAGAGCAAAGTTGTTCTACACGGAAGGATGATTCTTTGGAAACAAGTATCAAGTCTTGGAAGTGTGGAAATAAAGAAATCAAATAGGTAAGAATTCTTACTCTAAGTATTTTCTAAACTAAGTTAGTTTCACTTAGTTTAGTGGGGATTTATATATTTAAGTTAATGACTAATTTTTATGATTAATTTTTTGGATAAAATAATTAAAAGAATGATGGATAGATTTAGTGGTATGGATTAATTTAATCATGAAAATAACTGTTTTGGTAAGTTGACTGTTAACAAATGTTATAGATATATTGCATAATCAAGTGAAAATTGATGCACAGGAGTTGTTGAATGCTATTATGAGTAGATTTGGAATAAAGTTACTAAAAGAATAGTTGAAATCAAGTGAATCTTGATGGGTTTTAATGTTTTTGGTACGAAAATAATGTTGAAATCGATAGAAAATGGAAGGTTTGGCTCGGGAGCTGGCTTTCGATGTTCAAAGCAGGCACCTGAAAGAGTAAAAGTGAGAAAAATGTCTCAGGAGTAGACGTTCAGAATTAAGGGCAGACGTTTGGAACAATAAAAGTGAAAATGTCTTGGGAGCGGGTTTTAGTGTTCAAGGCAGATGCCCGATATTGCATATAAAAGTGAACATGAGTTGTTTTTTTCGATTTCAATCTTCCCGCCATAATAATTTCTAAAAATTTTTCTGATGTGAAAGATCAGTTTAAAAACCGCAACCACAAAGCATACTAGATTTAAAGAAATTACCCGAGCTCTGATACCACTTGAAAAAAAAAACAACGAAACCCGATGGGAACGCCACTTAAATAAGCGGTACGAGAAACGATAGCAGATGCGATCCGAAAAATACCAAGAATATTTTTCAACTGCCGTAAAATTATAACGGCCAAGAAGTAAGAGAAAAATGAACACCGAGAATTTTAAGTGGAAAACCAAATCGAAAAAAAATAACGGGGATCGAGTCCAGAAAGATTTCACTATGAAAAATAGGATTTACAATATTTTTCTAGATATCGAATATCCTAGAAAATATTCACTAAGAAAAATCACCACTTTTACTGTACTCAAACGTACCCCACTTATTTTTCTCTCAGACTCTTTCTTTTCTCTCTTGGGTAGAATATTTCACTTCTCTTCGGATCACTTAAGATCTACATTTTTCAAATGATTTTTCTTTAATCAGAAATTTCTCTATTTATAGAAAAAAATTTATCATAAGAAGACAAAACATCACACATCACGCAGAAGAAAGTTTCAATTTTTCTTATGTATTTCATTTATGACGTGCAGAAGTAAAATTGAAATTTTTTTCTTTATTAAATTATGTGGGTCCCTCATCATTAAGGAGGGACCCCACAAACTCTCCATCCCAACTTATGATGAGGTATCTCCAATCATGTTGAGAAAAAAATAGGATCGAATATGCTATCGTTTCTCATACCGTTTCCCGTAAGATTTCTTTATTATTGTTCCCAACAAGTGGTATCAGAGCAAGGTTGTTATGGCGAAAAAGATTGAAAGGCGCTATTGTAGAGAGATGGTTGTGGCGACAGACTGACAAACGTTAAAGACGAGAATTGAAACAAAGCAGATGAAGACCCTACTTATTTCTCAGCAGGATTAAAGATACCTCATCATAAGTCTGGAGGGAGAGTTTGTGGGGTCCCTCCTTAATGATGAGGGGCCCACATAATTTAATAAAGAAGAAAATTTCAAGTTTACTTCTGCACGTCATAAATGAAATGCAGAAGAAAAATTGAAACTTTCTTCTGCATGATGTGTGATGTTTTGTCCTCTTATGAGAAATTTTTTCTATAAATAGAGAAGTTTCTGATGAAAGAAAAATTATTTGAAAAATGTAGATCCTAAGTAGATTCGAAGATAAGTGAAATCTTCTATCCAAGAGAGAATAAGAAAATCACTTCTGAGTAAAGAGGAAGAGAAATATGGTGAAGATTATTTTTGGAGGGAGAGAAAAGAAAAAGTCTGAGAGAAAAATAGGTGTGGTACATTTGAGTACAGTAAGAGTGATAATTTTTCTTAGTGAGTATTTTCTAGGATATTCAATATCTAGAAAAATATTGTATATCCTATTTTTCATAGTAAAATCTTTTTGGACTCGGTCCCCGTGATTTTTTCTCGATTTGGGTTTCCTTGTAAAATTCTCGGTGTCCATTTTTCAGATCGCATCTGCTATCGTCTCGTACCGCTTATTTAAGTGGGGTTCCCGTCGGGTTTCGTTGTTTTTTTCGATTTCAATCTTTCCCGCCATAATAACTTCTAAAAATTTTTTTAATGTGAAAGATCAGTTTAAAAACCGCAACCACAGAGCATACTAGATTTAAAAAAATTATCCGAGCTCTGATACTACTTGGAAAAAGAAACAACGAAATCCAATGGGAACGCCACTTAAATAAGCGGTACGAGAAACGATAGCAGATGCGATCCGAAAAATATCAAGAATATTTTTCCACTGCCGTAAAATTATAACGGCCAAGAAGTAAGAGAAAAATGAACACCGAGAATTTTAAGTGGAAAACCAAATCGGGAAAAAATAACGGGGATCGAGTTCAGAAAGATTTCACTATGAAAAATAGGATTTACAATATTTTTCTAGATATCGAATATCTTAGAAAATATTCACTAAGAGAAATCACCACTCTTACTGTACTCAAACGTACCCCGCTTATTTTTCTCCTAGACTCTTTCTTTTCTCTCTTGGATAGAAGATTTCACTTCTCTTCGGATCACTTGGAATCTACATTTTTCAGATGATTTTTCTTTCATCAGAAACTTCTCTATTTATAGAAAAAATTTCTCATAAGAGGACAAAACATCACACATCACGCAGAAGAAAGTTTCAATTTTTCTTCTGCATTTCATTTATGACGTGCAGAAATAAAATTGAAATTTTCTTCTTTATTAAATGATGTGGCCCCTCATCATTAAGGAGGGACCCCACAAAATTGTCTATCTATGCAAAATAAATTTAAATAAAATCTTGTATATAATAAAACTTGTATATTAATTGTGAATTATTTCATATTTTACGTGGCCTGATTATATGTATGATTTAGTAGTAGTAGATTTTAGTTAATTGTATGTTTAGTCGTTATAATTCAAGCAGATTGTAAAGATTGAACATGCAGATTAGTAGTTTTTACACTTTGGGAATCCAGAAACCGAGACTCGACAGGGCCAACCCACGACAAACTTTCAAATGGCAAACTTACAATTCAGATCGATCTTCGTCACCTACTACTCAATGGTACCATGATTTGATCGTAAAGGGACTTGAAATGGCAAACGTGAGACAAAATCCTTCCTCAACACCTACTTCACAATTAGACGACTACAAATGAAAGAAAGTCCTCCACCCATACCATTCAATGGCAGCATGATTTAACGCAACATAGGGAAGTGAAATGCCTAATGTACACCGATTCATCTTCAACATCCACCTCATGATCGGATGGCTAAAAAGTATGAGAAACTCGACATACGTAATCCAAGACTTTTGAAATAGACAGCTGAGATGGACTTTGTCAATAATCAGAACAACACACATCTAACGTTATAGTGTACATTCACTAAAATGACATAAGCTGCGGAGACCATGGGCAAAAACGTAAATTCCTCTACAAAGACCACATGATGCTGACACGTGTCACAAACGAATGACCATGACAATATTTTATAATTGACAGATCTAATCTCAATTTAAAAAAAAAAAAAAACATTAGAAGAAAAGGAAAAAAAAACAAGACCCTTTTCAGATAAAAACATACACGTTATCTCATATTGTAAGATTAGATGACAAAATTAGGCTATAAATGTCTCATTTTCTATCGAAAATTTACACGACCACACCCAATTACCTATGCAACTGATCGACTACACGAACAGACAATAAATAACTACAAAGTGCCAGAAAATTTTGAAAAGGTAAACATTGGGCGTCAATCGTACACATGAAACATCGAGGTCACGCAAAACAATAAATAGCTAAAAAAGAACTTAAATTATCCATTAAATATGTACAAGTATTTAAAAAAAAACAACCTCAAAAGGAGTGCAAGTCTACTTGGAATGAATCGGTTTTGAACACTTTTTCATAACAAAACCAGTTATTGCTGAAAGTTAATAAATTAATCCAAGAAAACGAGACCAAATCAATGAATATCCATAAAAAAATTAAACTAAACCCAACCAAACTAAGTATACAATCTAAGAAACTATAATGACACAAACTCAAAATTCTTAAGTATTTACCAAACCATCCACTACACAATGGTTTGGATTGGTTTGGCAGTTCAGGACTGTTGCCAAAAAAGAATTTGTAGTAATCTGATTGCAATATTCCCGAGCATGGTTTCGAAAGATATAGTTTTAGAGAGAACCTCACACCAGTTTTGTTAAAGAATTAGAACTTTCGATCTTTGGCCTGAAATAAAAACAGTAGTAATTGGAATGAATGAAGTAGTGATTTTATTTAAGAAAATTTTAAACAAAAAATAATCACAAATAACCTGGTATAAAATTCAAGGTTCATCCAAATATCATATCAGGTCACTGCATTATATGACACTTAATCAACCGTGCATACAATCCATCCTTGAGGAGGAGAGCCTCATGGTCTCCAATCTACATATACATAACGTGAGATCCCCTAAAAATGTAAATTTAAAACACATTTTTATCAATACAAACAAATGGCATTCATTCAATCTTTTTTTTAGTGTTATAAAAAATATTGAATCTGCAGACGTCATGAGTAATTCAAAGCTGACACACTAACTTATCATGTTTTCAATCAGAGTTCATGTCAAATTTGATCAAATTTTGGGTTTAAGTCCAGAATTATTGAAATCTTTATTGCAGATCTACTTTGAAAAGCTTGTATAATGGCTGTTTCTTAATTGCAACGATGGTCAAATATGATTTGGAAATAGAAATAAATATCAGTCAAGTTTTGGGCATCGTCCAATTCCAATCGTGCAGTTGTTTTAAAGGGACAAAAGCTTACCTCGACAATGCTACCGCCATCCATGACAATAATCCTATCAGCGGCTTTTATGGTTGAGAGTCTGCAAAAAATTGGTCCATCAGGCAGAATATTCTAAAAGATCAGAAGAAAACTAGTGGTGAGAAAAGTTTACCTATGTGATATGACAATAACCGTTCTTTTTCGTTTTGTTCCATTTCTACATGAATAGAGGACCTCCTAGCAATATTAAGAGGTAGGATAAGAAATAAAAGAGTGACAAATTTAATTTAGTACTCCTTCGCCATTTTTTTTCATGAAATGATGACAAGAAAATACCTTGACTAAGTGTTCAGTTTCTAAATCAAGAGCGCTGGTTGGTTCATCAAGGATTAAAATGGCAGGGTCTCTAAGAATTGCCCTGGCTATAGCGATTCGTTGCTTTTGTCCTCCACTTAAAAGATTATCATCCACGAGTGTGTCATAACCATCGGGAAGAGATGAGATAAAATCGTGGGCATGAGCCTGCTTTGCAGCCCATTCTATATCTTTTTGTTTAACCTCCCGGATACAACCATATTGCAAATTTGATTTGATCGTCCTGCGGAAGAGATGAGATTCCTGTCTGAAAAGAAAATTAGAAGGTATCTTTATATCCAACTAAGTACTTTTTTTGGTTGTATTCTGACCTGCCCAACAAATCCAACATTCTCTCGTAGCCAGCTAATATCTAAGTCTCGGAGAGGAAAACCATCAACATAAATCTGCAAATGGAAAAGAATATTTGCTAAAGGTCATTCTATCCTAATATCATGGCACCAACCAACTGCTCCCACTAGATGGTATTTTCATCCCATTCCATAGAGAGTGAATTGGGGAAAACAGAGAAGTTTATTAGGGATGTTGGAAAATGTCACATTTCCAAGCAACTTAGCTGCCCCCAATCATTCAACAATCAAACAAATATTGATCTTACAAAGACTAAGAATAAATTTCGAACCCCGGAGAAGACCACTGAAACTGTCTTTTTTTGGATTAGTATAAAAGTGTTTTTCTAAGATTTTCTATTTTTATCTTTGGATAATGTATTTTGAAAAACAAGATACTATGCATAAAAAAGGCGAGCTTGATGGGAAAAAAAAATTTATTCAAAACCTCCACTGACTTTACATTGAAGCCTCTGTGCATCCACAAATCTACCTAAAAAAAGATTATGATGGAAAAGAATGCCTGAGAATTGCCACAACCAGGTGTTTTCTCGTAAAAAAAATCCTAATACGCAAATCATAGAAAAGAATGAGATCAATTTCTAAAAGCTCCTTTTCCCTGGAGATTACTTGATTGGATACACTCACGACAGAGGGACTTTCATCATGGAGTAGAGTTTCAGAAACTAACTTCTCCGACACTTTTTATCTATAAAAAGCAACCCAGTGCAGAAGTTGCAACTTTGCTCTTTTTTAATAAGTAAATGGTACGGCAGAAGTCTTGTTTCATAATCGAAATAGGGAAATAGAATAATACTAGAGAAATAACTCTCAAAATAAGAAAAATTGTATTAATGATAAAAAATCTCACCCTAAAAGTCTATCTTAACCCTTTAAATAAAAAATCGAAATTAAAATAACAATAAAATATTAAAATAAAACTAAAACACAATTTGTGAACTTGTTGGGCTTGCTTGCCCTCTACGTCAGTAAATTTCACCAAAAATGAATTCATAGTAAGTTTGACTCCTCCAAGAGTAAAAGGCAAATGATTATTCAATCTAACATTGTTGAAGAATAATAAATCATAAATATTTGTAAATTTAACTGGCCAAAGTATTGAAACAAAAATGGAAACTTACCTGACCATCAATTGGTTGGTAGAGCTGAAGCAAAAGATTGACTAATGTGCTTTTCCCGCTACCACTAAGACCGACCTTAAAAATTTTAAAAGCACATTAAAACCTCCATCACAACTGCCAAATCAAATAGAAGAAAGAAAATATAATAAATGCATGCTTACGATCGCAACAACTTCATTTGCTTGAATAGTAATGTTAAGACACTTTAAAATAGCTTCCTGCCCGTGTACATTCTACACATCAACAGTTGATAATCAAAACGTAAGAAATCCAAAGAAGAGTGGATTACTATTACAAAACAAATACTTCCATAGTCCCATGAAAACTGGCAACGAATTAGAGCAAGAGCACTGAGATTGACAATAAATTTACTCGAAGGTTGTACTCGACTTTATAGATAAACATAATTGGGGAACATTCTAATGGATCCTTTGTGACATAAAAGAGGGGCAGAAAAATAATTAAAAAATTGAATTATTGATACCCGTGAAGGATAATGAAAAGACACGTTGACAAACTGAATGTGTCCCTTTAAGCGTTGCAACTTTACTCCTGTATCAATTCATGCACCACATGACATGAAAACGTTAAAATTTGAATCAAATACTAGCAGGAAACAACAATGGTTATTTTAACATTTCTATGTAAGAACATCTGTATCAATTCATTAAATTGACACTAATTATCTTATTTAGAAAATAATCAATCTAAGCACATTAAAACGCCCAAACTGAACTATAGCAAACGCTCACATTAAATCAATAAATAGGATACATTTACTAAAATTCTTGGTATTTCAGTATCCATCACAGGTCTTATTTATTTTTTACTTGAAATTCAGGCTAAATTTCCCAAAAAAAAAAAAACAAAAACCAAAAATTGCTACTCATTGAAGGGATTATAACAAAAATGACAATGATCATCGTTAAAAAAAGAAAACTAGCGCTTACCTTTTGATAAGAATTGTTCACTTGACAAACGATCCATTATATTAAAGACCCTTTGACATGCTGCCATTGATTGTAGCAATAGTGACAAATTGTCGGTGACCCTCCAAGTTGCATAAATCAACCACTCACAGTACAACACATACTTCATAAGTTGCTCCGGCGATGCATGACCACTCAATATGGACATCCCTCCAAATAGGAGGGCCAAAACCTATATTTTAATTGGAAAAACAAAGATCAATAGACCTACACTTACATTACACATTTATATGGAACTGAACGTTAATGCAGTTCAGTTAAATAAGTTCAGATTTTTTTTTTAAATCATAGACGAAAAGGATTCAGCTAAGTATTAACCAAACACAAGCCTTAGTGATCAATAAACAATCCCTTTATTTTAAAGATTCAGGAATAATTATCAATATGGAAGACGTTATCAAATGTGAAAATCAATGGAAACTAAGGCATATTGAGATCATCAAAAGAAATGGGAGATAATAAGCTAGACTAAAAGTAAGAATTGCAAGAAGTTTCACCTACATGCCATTTATTAACTATACACTATTTCAATAGTATTATCACCACAAAAATGATATGCCGGCAGTCAACAGAAAATTAACTTTTATTCTTTAAAGAGGAGTCAAACCTGAGTTAAACGAAAGAGAGAACTGAAACTCAAATTCCATATTCCATAAGCCACACTCTCTCGATTGTTAACAAAAGCTAACTTGTCCAGCCATTGCTTGTATCTACACCATGCAGAATGATGCAAAATATCTTTTTGATAGAATAAAAATGAGTCATAATATCAGAAACGACATCTCATTTCTGAATTCATTCACTAAGCAAAACAACCAGCTATAAGAATACAATAGGAAACCAGAATATTAGCGTTTTTACCTTCTAAGTTCTGCATCCTCAGTTCCATAAACCCTGACGGTTTTAATCAAAGAAAGTGATTCTTCTGCAGCCTGAAATAAAAAGGAGGAAACTTAGCAAAGTTTTCAGGCCACAGAATTATCAAATTTGCATGATAATTTTGACTCCTACTTCATTGGCACGAGCTGTGTACTCCTGAATTATCTGTGCCGCTTTCATTTGGTACCTGTATACAAACTTTGTTTTCAATAAGATAGCTGGACACAAACTTTTCAGAAGTAGTTTCGATTTCTACGTCTGTTTCTTCCTCTTCGATTTCTACGTCTGTTTCTTCCTTCTTTTTTCTTTTTCTTCCGTTTCTTTCAGTTTATTAATAAGAATGGATGACAATATTGGGAAAACATCCAAAATGTTAAAAATGATAAAAATTTCGTAAAAATCATCATCATGGTTAATATTGTAAGACAATGTTTATGCTGAATCTATTGAAATAATACAGCCCTAAGAGAGTATTTAGTCTCTTTCTAACATAAAATTAGGCATAAAACATGGAAACATAGTGGACATTATCTTATGCTTAAAACAAAGTGAAAAGTAACCATTATGTTAGACGCTAAAAGTCAAATGCAGTAACTCTATTATCCAGCTATACAAGAAACATAACAAGTCAAATAATTTAACAATTAATATAATCGCTGCCTTCAACACAGTGCTCTATCAAAAGAAAGGGAAAAAAAATCATTTTAAGCACAAGAACTGACAACAACTTAATTTGATTCTTGTATCATGGGAAAAATGAAGGAGATGAAACTAACCCTTTTCGTGATAATTTATCACCCTTTTTAAGGAAAAGCATATTCACAAACAAAAAAAAAAAAAACCACTTGATCAAGCTCTTCCACAAGAAAAAAAAAATCTTTTAAAAGTAACTACTTTAGAGTACTAATTTCACAAAGGTAAGGAAAAGGATAAGACGCTCACTTGCAATAAACCAAAAATATCGTTGACAGAATAGAGCATATCACCAATGATGAAAATGCCAGAGGCCAAGATAAAAACAGCAAATTAACCATTGCACCTGCACCCTAAACATAAGATGTAACACAATTTCAATCCAGAACTGAATTCATCAGGAAGGACAATCCAAGACAGATCACCTGAAGAGCATTTCGTGCAATGAGATGAATATTATCTCCAATAACATTCGTCAATTTTAGACAGTCTGTCCCAAGCCTGCTAGTCAGATCACCAACTGTCTCTTGGTCAAAATAGGACACATCCTATTTCATCAAAAAGGAACTTACTTGAATGGACTATGCAGAGGAAAAGAAGTGTTAAGCCTAAAGAATCTAGCTTACAACCCTTGAAAAAGAATCTCAAGCATTTATTCCAAATTTCATACCTGACAAATGATGGCTGAATATAAAGTCTCCCTGATGCGATTAAGCTGAAAATGACATGTGATCGACCAGATATTGTTAGATCCACTTTGTGAAGGAGACATATCAAAAACAGGAAAGACTTATCAGCAAAATCGAAGAACGAATGATTTCATATTTTCAAAGTAAAAATAAAGCTATTTCTCTAAACTCCAACTTTCTATGAAGCTAAAATATTTATTGTTAGCTTCTGACAGAATATGGATATGTCTCATCTTAAAGTTTTCTCACATACACATGCTAGAATAGAAATTTGAGTTTTATATGGGCCCAAGTTGAAGCAACAATCCCACGTCCTTGCAAAATAATTATGAAACTGACACTTAACACATGAAATTCTGTAAAAGTATATTTTATCGTTCTTCCAGTGGTATTTTAGCAACACTATCCATGAAAAATGAACAGCATCAATTACTAAAAGATTCATAGGAAATCCCATAATAGACTCCTGTGGTGGGTGGGATGATTGCACGATGATCTTGGATAAAATCTTTGTGTTACAAAGGAATAAATGAAGCACTCACAAGGATTACATTTGCGAGGCCAAAAAATCCACTCCGCAAGCCACTGAAAAATCCAAATGATATATGTCAACATTCAGGCTCCTAAGAAAAAGCTTCACTTTTGAAATTAGGAGACAATGCTAGCATGGAAAACTACAAAAGATGTAAATATTATATTAATATTGGAGAAATATAAAATTACAGGTGTTGAAATTGATTTGTGACATTTTTATGCTTTCTTTTGACAAAATACATACACAAGTTTGATAATGGAAGAATTAACCTGCATATCCCCGATGTGAACCATAATACAACCAAGAAATTTGAGCTCCTAGAGAACAAAATGTTCTCACCACTTTGTGCAGAAAAAATTGAGGTCGTCAATATCCTTGGTATGGTGATCTCAGAAAGCTGCAGCAGGTTCACAAATTAACAAAATTTATTCTTCATAAACCACTAAACTAATGAAAACTTTTACATAAAATAAACCCAAGAAAGAAACCGCTATCAGTTCTTTCCAGATGTTTTCATTATGTCATAGAGTTTTCTGTCTAATCCATAATGTATGCTCTTGGCACCCCAATTCAATGCAATTATATCACAAATATACAGAAGTAACATCCAAATATAATTGTTTGAATGTTACCATTTTTAATCTATCTAAATGTAATGATCTAATTTGTCATACATTTTTTAAGTGATCATTGGGAGCACGGTTATATAAATACTGAGTCACTCTCCCTTACAAGCCAATTTTCAACGATAGATTTTTCTCAATGTGGTCATTACAATCGGTAGCAAACCATCCTATGGTTAAGCTCGTGGTATTATTACCCACCCAAGACGTGGCAGATTGAGCGACTTGGTGGGAGAAAGACTAGCGGAATGAATTAGAGTTTGTAGACCACCCTCCCTTCACGAGCTAGTTTTCAAGAGTGAGGTCTACTTAATGTGGTCATTATGCTTAAAAATTTAAGGGTTAAAACCAATATAAACCTCAAAGTATGGGGTTTACTTAAATTACTTTTTAAATTATAATCCTTAATAACTATAATCTTAAAGTATCAAAAAACTAACAAATAAAACCCTGAGAGATCCGCCCCCGATCTAAATTTACTCCTAGAATGGGGGGCCGATCTATAATGAACGACCTCATGTTCTGTCCAGTGCTTATGTGACCAATATTCTATAAAATAGACGTAAAAAATTATACTAAACCATACAAGTGTTGAAAAATCACGAAACTTTCTAAATTATATTATCATGATATGGTAAATATGTGGTAAAAATTTCAAGAAAATCCGAAGTCATTTGGTATGATTTGAATCGTTCAAGTGAGATCAGGGGTGGTAACCCCGTTCTCTACAAAAAACATATTAAATGATATCGAATTTTTTTGAAATTTTTACCACATGTTTACCATATCATGGGAAAATAATTGAGAAAGTTTCGTGATTTTTTAACACTTGTACGATTTATTATAATTGTTAAACAATATTCTATAAAATGGACTATTATATAAAATAGACGTAAAAAATTATAATAATTCGTACAAATGTTAAAAAATCACAAAACCTTATAGATTATCTTTTCATGATATGTTGAGCATGCAGTAAAAATTTTAAAAAAATATGATATTGTTTAGTATATTTTTTGTCAAGAAAGAGTGGTCACCACCCCCTGTCTTTATATATTAGCTTTTTAATACTTTAATGTTTAAGTGGTTAAGTATTATAGTTTAGGGGTAATTTAAATAAACTTCGTATTGGAGTTTATATTGGTTTTAACCCAAAATTTAACATATGCAAAATCAGCCATTCGCACCTACTTATGCACATCAGCAGCTCAATCTCATATTCTAGATCAATTTTCATTCACAAAAGGTGAACTAAAACACAAAAATTCTATGAAAAATTACAAGCAACACACCGCAGCACCAGTTAAAGCTCCAAATGCAATGAAGATAACCCACTGATTATCGTATGAAATCAAGTCCCAAATGCGACGAAGTGCGACGAAGACAGTTACGAAGTTGGCTTCTTCAGTTTCTATTTCCTTATGATCAGGCAAACTCCACCAACTACCACCAGGGAATACAGGGCGTACAAAACTATCCAAGTTTCGGGATGACTTGAACCCCTCGTCTCCATAAACATCGTTTCCCAATACGAAAATTTGATGCTTCGAATGAAACTTTAAGATTGGAAAACTAAATCGAAACTCGAGGCTTGGCGAAGAAGTGGGGAAATGATTTCTCTGCGAGTAGTAAGTGGAATTGAGAAGGGAAAGGTTCTTGCCAGAGATCGCCATTGCATTCTTGATTTTGCAGGGATTCATCGCTATAATTTCTTCATTTTCATTTATTTTCTGTAATATTTACATCTCTAAATTTAATGGGTAATATCCCCACCCCCGGTCCTGAGTGTTGCTTTTGCACTCTTCAGAACGGAGTGGTGACCGCCAAATCTTGACCAAAAAAAAATATATATATCAAAACTTGAAATTTTATCACAAGTTCATCGTATTATAAAAACATAATCCGAAAAATTTCGTAATTTTTTCAATAATTGTAATATTTATTAGAACTTTTTACGTCACTCTCGAAAACAGGGGTCCCCACCCCCCATCTTGGAGAATGGAGGCCGTTCTCCACTTTATAAATATATTTTTTTCAAAATTAAAAAAATATATCAAATGATATCGAATTTATTTGAAATTTTTATTATATGTTCAACATATCATGAGAAGATAATCTAAAAAATTTCATAATTTTTCAACACTTGTAAGATTTATTATAATTTTGACGTCACTATCAAGAATAGGGGGTCCCCACCCCTAGGTCTTGGAGCTTGGGATCTGTTCTCTACTTTATAATTTTTTTTAAATTATAAAATATAATAAACGATATCGAATTTATTTGAAATTTTTATCACATCTTTAACATATTACAGGAAAATAATCTAAAAAGTTTCGTGATTTTTAAATACTTGTAAGATTTATTGTAATTGTTTACGTCTATTTTATAGAATATTGTTTTTAAAAAATTATAATCAATTATAAAAGTGTTGAAAAATCACGAAACTTTCCAGATTATCTTCATATGATATGCTGAATATGTTAAAATTTAGGATTTTCTCGCACGGCGAAATTATCAGCATTCACAACATTAATAATGTGTGAAACTAATTTATCATGAACATAATCAAATCATTATTATTATATTTTAATAATCATACGTGATTAAAAATTTGATTTTTATTTTAGATCTAATCTAAGAGATTAAGAAAAAATATCTTTCACACAAGTACGAGAAACAAGAACACTTGATAACAGTCTTCTCCGCCTTTGAAACCTTCGATCTTCTTCGTCAATCCTCCTCACCTCTAATAAACACGCGTGAACATGATGAACAAAATAATATCACACTCATTATAAGATAGATCGCATTGTTAACATATGAGACGATTTATTTGAATTTAGAGAACGACTCTCTAAAACCAACACAAAAGACTTATAGATCTATTCTCAAAAGTAGATTATCAGATCTCAGAGTTATTTAACATTATTCTTATAATGAGGTTATCAGATTATATAGACACAGTTATATATAATCATATTATATAAAATATATTTATCTTATGTCATTAAATATATAGTCGAGATATTACTATACATTATTAATGAAATAAATTATGTTTATGACTATAAATTATTTGAAGATTTCATACTTCAAATATAAGTCACGGATTTATTTTGATTATTAATCTTTATATTTTATCTCATATATATACAATATATATGTTAATATAAAGCTTGCATAAATAGCCAAAGAATTTTCTATGAATTTTATAAAGTATAATCTAAAATGCAAACGTAATATTAATCAATATAAATTTATTCACGTAATATAAAACTGTTCTATTACATTTGCTTGTTGGGCATATAATTTTCAATAAAATATGTTGCAAAAATTACAAGCAAATATGATATCATTTGATATGATTTTTGTCGAGAACAGAGGGTGGTGACTAGTGACCCCCTGCACCAGGGGGTGGGAAACCCCCGATTTCACTTCAGTGAGATCGGAGGGCTGTTAAGAATTAATTTGTTAGGTTTTTAATACTTTGACTGTGAGGTTTTTTACAAAATGACTTTAGGGTTCTTTTTGTTAAATACATCATACTTTGAGACTCAAATTGAATATTACCCAATTTATTATCCATATATTAATTCAATTATTTAAATTGTCAGCTTGTGTTCTTCCTCAAACTAAAGGTCGTTCCAATCCTCCTGTGAGGAATTCTATTTCTGAGGAACAATATCATGAGCTTAGGGCGTGTATTGAAAACCTTGGCACAGCCATCGAATCCTTTCAGTCCCTTTATATCTCCCAACAAAATCACTTTTAAGCTTTTCTTCTTTCAAAACAAGAACACTTTGAAGCCTCCTACCTCTCACAGATCCGTCAACTCGAAGCCACCACCCTCTCTCGGTATGATCATTTCGTAGCTGCTATTCAAGGACTTACTGTGATAGCCCGAAACCCGATCCTTATCGGGATCCGAGAGCCAAGCCATCACTCCGGAACATTTAACAGAAAACAGGACTTACATTTTTTTTTTGATAAACGGAGTAGACTGAACCTTTAAGAGCAAACCCTTAAAAGCATTACAGAGAGAGAGAACTTTCTCTGGAATTGAAAAAAAAACGGGAAAACAGTTAAAACCGAACTGCAGAATAAACAACAGAAGGAATCAGAATACTTGGAACAGAATCAGAAGACATATTAATTTTTGAACCACAGAAATAAAAGACTGAAGAAAACAGGGGGATAGAACACTTTGAACGTTTAAAAAAAAGGCTGGGTGGGCGACGGGCATGCAGAGAACGACGTGATAAAATACATGCAGTGAAAATAAAGAAGAAATATAAACTGAAAGACATATGGAAAGAAAGGCTACAGTGAATATCTAAATCGGGTGATGTAGGGTAAAATAAGTAAATAAAACGGGGCGGAAGACGTAGGCAGAAAATGAAGCAGAAAATGTAAGTAAACTGGGCGGGCGATATAGACTAGCGGTGGATGTGAATAAGACAAAAGTGAACAGTAATTAAACTAGGGCGGAAGAAGTAGGCAGATGACGTCAGGCAGAGGATGTGGATGACGTTAAGCGAAAGACGTAAATTTTTAAAGGCAGCGGTGGATACAGGCAGAAATGCACTGTTCATCGGTGGATGTGAACTACAGACAGAAATGAACTGTTCACCGGTGGACGTAAACTATAGACAGAAATGAGTTCACCGGTGGATGTGAACTACAGACAAAAATGAGTTCACCAGTGGATGTGAACTACAGACAGAAATGCACTGTTCACCGGTGGACGTAAACTACAGACAGAAATGAGTTCACCGGTGGATGTGAACTACAAACATAAATGAACTGTTTACCGGTGGATGTGAACTACAGACAGAAATGAACTGTTCACCAGTGGAAGTGATTTTAAAGGCAGCGGAAGACATGATTTTAAAAGCAGCGGTGAATATAATTTTTAAAGGGCAGCGGTGGATGTAAATTTTTAAGGCAGAATTTGACAACTTTTGACAGGAAAACATATAAGCAGGGAACATAAAACAGAAGGCATAAAGGTTTCAGACCTTCAAAACCCGTTTCAAAACAAAACAAAGTTGTAAAACATGCTTTACAAATGACAGAGATTCAAGAAAAACAGACTGCATGGATAGCTCTAAAATTCGAGACCATCCATGCACAACCTTAAAAGGAAGAACTCAAGCAGTTCCAGAATCTTTCAAAACATATATACAACTGTTAATTACAGAGGTTTAAAAACTTAACACCAAAACATATACGTTATAAAATCCCAACAGAGTTTTAAAACGAAAACACAGAATCCCAACAGAGTTTTCAGACAATAAACTTTACTTTGAAAACTTTCCTCCCTCGGGTCAGAAACATGTCTGGCTGCCACAACTACCCCCGAAAGCTCGAGCCACCAGTCACTTATTCGTCGGACTGAGGCACAAAGTCCTCATCAACGGGATCCGTACCTACATCAGGGAGTTCAACTATGAGCCTAAAGCTCAGTAAGAACATATAAAAATGCAGTGATGCATATGCTATGCATGAACTTTCAAAATACGGTGACAGTACAGTACATTACGTTTGACTGGCAGATAGGTATAAGTGGGGCTTATAGGGGAATTGGCAAGTGCACGACTGGCACATAACAGATTCAGAACAGAAATAGAACAGAACAGAAGCAGTAGGCCAGTCCCCGTCCCGCACTTAACCAATACATTACATTCAGATTTTATCTTTCTTAACTTCAAACCGTGTACAGAAAGCATTTTGCATGAACCTTCAGGAAAAACGTGTATGCATGAACTTTTACAGTGCTTAAACATAAAACGGCAGACAACAGAAATAATACAACATAATATAATGAGAGACACAGATAACTCAGAACTTAACTCTAACTTTCTCTACCCGAAACCACCCGACAGAAATGAAAACCTAGTACCTCCGTGATGTAAGGCCTTAGGGGCTAACCTACGGGTATGAACTTACCTGTTGCTGTAGAGTTGCAAGTCTTGAACGTCCCGGTTATGCGCCGACCTAAAACATGCACGTGAAGAAAATAAACAGAGCTGCAAATGCTAACTAATAACTTAGTAGAATATGCTTCAAACTCCATTCAAACCTTTAGAAAACAGACCAATATATTTGCATGCAAAGACAGTGAGTTCTCTCCAAATTATCGTAACCTCAAACTTCAACAAAACTTACATTTTAACTTATCCAAACTCGTTAGCTTTAGCAGATGTTTACCTTAGGCAGAGAAACAGAAGAAAACTGAGGAGATCGAAGGAGCTTCGAGGGGCGTTTGTCGTCTGGAAGAGAGAAAACAGAGGGCAGTGGAAAGAAGCAGATGAGAAATGAGGGTTTCACGTAGGAGGAAAGAGAAGAAGAACATGGCTTCTTCAACAAGTTGCCAAGTGTCAAGCATTCATTAGTTCCCTCCCACCAATCTTAATTGATTTCCTAATTTGCCCTTCTATTGGTTTCTAACTAGTTTGTTAATTAGTTAATCAGTTCAGTTTTTCCATTAAACGCACCGAAAAATTCATTAAAACGTTCATCGTAATAATATAAACATTAATCCCGCTTAAATGACTCGGGGTAATGGTCACATGGAAAAATTACCGGGTGTTACACTTACCGATCGTATTGCTCAAGTAGAAAAAAGAACAAAGTAAAGCTATTGACGATGTCATCTTTTCCATTATATTCAATACAAGTCATTTAGCCTATCAAATGTGATGGGAGTCTGACCGGGTTATTGTTGATGCTAGTGCTTTAGGATAATCATATGGATGATTTTTGTAAATCACATCTTATTTTAATATGGGTAGTTATAATGTCTTGCTAGAGACCAATTATAACTTGTGGACCCTAAAAATGTTTTAGGCCCACTGTCATATTAAATGAGCCTATTGGGTCGCACAACTGAGCGGGTTTTGGGTTAAAATCGTTATGGGCTTATGAAGCCCATATGAAGGGAATTAAAAGGGTTTTAATTTCGCAACCCTAAGAAGGTTGAGACGATTATCATTCTACACGTTTTTTGATCGTCGGTTGATAGAGGCAAATTCTAGATTATTCTCTAGAATTTGCGGGTCCTAGCAGACAAGAATCCAAGGCGTTGGATTCCCGCTCACGTGTGGATACGAATAGAGGGCGTTCGATTATTTCAGCGTCTCTGTGATCGAATCGGCATCTTAAAGAGAAATTTGAAATCAAACCAGGTTAGCATAATCGTTGTGGTTTAATCAAAATGCACGATCGTACGTTTCGTTTGGGTCTACGATTTTTATTGAATTAATCGTTTTCCGCTGCGTGACCTAAACTAATCGTGAAGATAAAATACCAACAGTTATCACTCATATTGGATATCTTAGCACATCTTTGGCTAAAAGTGATAGTGAGCCAACTCATGTGGATGAGGGTTTGGATGAAGGTGGAGAGAATCATGAGGGAGTTCGTCCAACTACTCCGGCTGTTCCTTCGGGTGATGAGCCTTTGGCTATCTCTCTTAGTGCTGTTGGAGATGATGTAGCTCAAGTTGTTGTTGTTTGTGAGGACGAGCCATTCATTGATCCAGCTCATGTTGCTCAATAAGGTACTGCTGATCGTATTGCTGGTCTTGGTGATATTGCCATAGATGAACTTGTTGATGAGATAGTGCCTACTGCTGGTGCACAAATGGAAGAAGTAGGGGATGCAGGGGTTGCAAATGATGGAGAAAGAATTCCTCCTGTTTCTCCTGTTGCTCATGTTCCAGATGCAGAAACAGCAGATAAGTATTAAGATGAACCTATGTTCTGTGCAAGGGATTTCTACGCACGCATGAACTAGGATGATGTTTCTTTCAATGTGTAATCAAATCCTCCATTCTGCAATATGTATCGGAGAGATAGTTTAGAAACTTAGGACTATCTTATGATCATCATTTAGCGCTTTGAATTCTTCTCACTATTTATTTCTCACACTTGTGTTATGTTGAATGACATTCTCGTCTCTTACACTGCTTGTTTTTTTTTTATAATGTCAAATGAGGAGAAAAATATGATGCAGTTAGTTGAATTCATAGAGTATGAGGGAGTATATATATTGTTAATTGAGAAAAAATAGAATAGCATGGGGGAGTGTATGTTTAATCATTTTATATTTGTCATCATCAAAAAGAGGGAGATTGTTAACTTAAAATATGTTTAAGTCTAACTATGTTTTTGATGATTGTGTTTAACGTGAAATATATAAATTGATGATTGTAAGAAATGAATGATATTAATAATTGCAATTAGTTGGGAATGCTCTTTTAAAAAGGATATTATGTTTTCTAACGTTTTTGATTAAGTGTTGTTAGTCAAGACTGGTGCATGTATAATGTTAACCAGACGTATAAGTCGTCTGCCAAAAGGAACATCGACTGCTGTCAAAGCAGATTTGAAAGTCATTCGCCAGATATATCAACCAGACAAAGCAAAGTCGATCGACGGCGGAACCAATTGAATATCGATCGATACACTAAAGCCAGAAGTTGACTGTAACACCCGGCATTTTGGCCGTGTTATAATCTGTTGAATTATTGTATGGATTTAAATTGCCATAAATACAATAACTATTTTATTGTAAATTTGGAGCATTTAGTGAGGGGAGAACCAGACTAATGTGTAACTAAACTAAACACTAAGTTTAGAATGCATGGAGGGGTAAATTAGGGAGAAATTAAGGTTGGTGGGAGGTTGCCAATGGTTGAGTGACATCTGGCATCTTGTTGAAGAAGCTAAGTTCTTCCTCCTACGTGAAACCCTCTTCATTTCACTTCTCTGCTCTCTCTCCATTCTCTTCTCGGCACTCTCTCTTCCAGTCGACAATCAGCCATCGAAGCTACTTCGATCTCCTCGGCTCCTTTCTGTTTTTTTTTCTACTAGGGTAAGCATCTTTTAAATGCTAACAAGTTTGGACAAGTTTAAAGTGAGTTTTGGTTGGAGTGAAAGATAGTGATACTTTGGTAAAACTCACTGTTTTTGGATGAAAACACACCGATTTGTTTTCTAAAGGTTTGAATGAGTTTGGAACAAATTCTTCTAACCTATTTGTTAGCATTTGCAGCTTGTTTATTTTCTGAACGTGCATGTACAGGTTCGAGCATTTCCGAGACGTTCAGGACTATCAACTCTGCAGCAACAGGTAAGTTCATATCCGTAGGTTGGCCCTTAAGGCCCTACATCTCGGAGGTACTAGGTTTTCTGTTCTGTCGGGAGGTTTCGGGTAGAGAAAGTTAGAGTTAAGTTCTGAGTTATCTGTTTTCTCTCTAGATTCTGTTGTATTATTCTGTTAACTGCTGTTTCAAGTTAAGCACTGTGAAAGTTCATGCATACACGTTTTCCAGAAAGTTCATGCAAAACAATGTTTTCTGTACACAGTTTTGAAGTTAAGAAAGATAAAACAGAATCTGAATGTAATGTATTGGTTAAGTGTGGGACGGGGATTGGCCCTCTGGTTTTATCCCTCCCTGGGATTCTAAAAAATTGTCTTTGCCAAGGATCCTCTGGTTTTATCCCTCCCTGGGATTCTGAAAACTACTGAATGTGCCTGAAAGTGCACCTACTGTTTGCCAGTTCCCCTATAAGACCCACTTATACCCCTCTGCCACTGAAACGTAATGTTCTGTACTGTCACTGTATTCTGAAAACCGCATGCATAGCATTTTGCATCACTACATATATATATATATATATATGTTCTTATTGAGTTTTAGACTCATAGGTGAACTCCCCGATGTAGGTACCGAACCCAAAAATGAGGACTTCGTGCCTCAGTCTGATGAATAGGTGGCTGGTGGATCGAGCTCATGGGGGTGTGGTTGCTGCAGCCAGACAAATTCTGACCCAAGGTTTAAGTTTTCTGTAATGTCTATATCTGTAAAGTCTTCTGGAAGTTCTAGTTGTGCTGTAAATTCTGTAAAAACTCTTCTTTTGGTAGATTCTGCAATTGCATGTTAGGTTCTGTACTAATTCAAAGGTTTTACTTTTAGAACAATGTACAAGTTCTGATGTCTCAGCTTTAGAAATCACCGAATTTGACAGTTGAACTTATGTCCTGAATGTTCTGAAATGTTTTAGAATATTTTCCTGTTTTAAGATTTGCATGGATGGTCTCGAATTCTAGAGCTATCCATGCAGTCTGTCTTTCTTAAATCTGTCAGTTGAAATCTATCATCTGCAAAGTGTGTTTCAAAAATCTTGTTTTGAATCGGGTTTTGAAGGTTTGAAACCCTTATGCCTTCTGTTTTGATGCTCCCTTCCCGTATGTCTTTCTGTTAAAAGTTGTTAAACTCTGCCCCTTTTAGACTATATCATCCGATCACGTCCACTGCTGTTTAAGTGTATATCCACCGGTGACGTCACCCACCTCCACCGCCCAGTTCAATTATCTCATCCGATGACGTCTTCATCTCATCCGGTGTTGTCTGTTGTCTGTATCTTCCAGCTGACGTCATCCATCTTCCGGCTGACGTCATCACCTCATCCGATTTCATCTGCTGTCTGTATCTTCCGGTTGACATCATCCATCTTCCGGCTGACATCATCACCTCATCCGAATTCCGTCTGCTGTCTGTATCCTCCGCCTGACGTCACCCATCTTCCGGCTGACGTCACCACCTCTTCCGCCCAGTTTTACTCAGCCTCTTCCGCTGAACCCTGTTCGTTTTTTTTGTCGTATCTGAATCCACCGCTTCCCTTTTTAAACTAAGTCTTCCGCCCAGCTTTAAATTTCTTCTGTTTGCCTCAGTTTATTCCTGTTCTTTCTGTTTTTCTTGCTTAATTCCGTTTCTTCATTTTAGTCACTCATTCCTGTAATCTCAGCTCTGAGTTAGTTCCCGTTTCTCTTTCTCTGTGATTCTGAAATTTTGTTAATCACCGTAGTCCCTCCCTTTCTGTAAAATTTTATGTTTAGGGTTTTGCATTGATAGTACACGTCTTCTGTCATTTTATTTCTGTTCTTCTGTGAAGTCCTAAAAGCTCAGTTGGTTTTCATAAGTTTTCCAGTGCATTTGGTAAACGTTTTTCCGTCCTTTTGTTCCAGTAACGCTATTTGTTCAAAAGAAAAATTTATAGTCACCGTTATCCATTTTCTGTCCCGGAGTGACGGCTTGGATCTCGGACTCCGATCGGGTTCCGGTCTCGGGCTGTCACATTGACTGTGGGAACTATGTTGACCAAATTTTGAAGTCTACCGAAATCAATGACAACAAAAAATGATTCTACAACAATAAAGTCGAACGAATAAAGAAGTCGACTGAAAGTCCAATATGAGAATGCTCTGCAAGATCAATGTCGACCGAACAAAGATTTCGTCCACTAGGATAACATCATCCGAATGAAGAAGTCTTCTGCCGAAAGTAATATCGATCACAGACCACAACGGCTAGCTTTCTACGTACGGATTCTTCAACGGTCATATTTTTGGTACGGAAACAAGGAGTCGTCTGAATGTGAAGCAGATTATGAACACTAGTATTAATAGACGATTGAAGCTTGTGAGAATGACTTTTTGCTAACTTTAACAATTCTCTCTCAACTCTCATGAGCTCACACGAAAATCTTTGTCTACATACTTCCAATATCTTAATTTTGTAATACTCTTTGATTCTCTACACCTCTCTACATCTAAACTTGAGATTTTGCTTTTTGAGAGAGTGTAGTTTTGTGCTCTACAATTTTCAACCTTGTAAAAACTTGAAGGCAGTGGATTGACGCCTGTGAAATTCAATCCAAAGTTGTAAGGCAGTAGATTGACGCCCGTGAAGTTCGATCAAGAAATCTCGTTGAGGAGAAGAAAAGGATCTTCAAGGGGGAAACCTTGAAGCGTGGATGTAGGTAAGGTTGGCCGAACCACGTAAAAATATCAGTGTCAATCTCTTCCTCTTACTTTTAAGTGTTTGTTATTAATTGCACAAAAAATGAAAAGATAAGATAAAACTAATTTGCATTGTTAAAAATGATTAGGTTAAGAAATTTCTAATTCACCCCCCCTCCCCCTTCTTAGACAATCACGATCCTACAACATCCATTTTTGCATTTAGCTGCTATTATATATTTTTCTCACTTTTAACAATATATATGTCATATTCATTATCCAACGTATATTTTTTTAATTGTCTCCTTAACAGAAGATATTAAGACAAAAGTCATTTCTAAAGATAGCTCTGAATCCTTAGTGCACATCGATTGAATACCTTTAACGTCCATTTCCTAAAGAATGTACCTTATCATCCAAAGATTGAGAAGGAGAATAAACATCAACGTTAACATCAACGTTAATATCAATATCATTTTCATCTTTCTCAATTGAATAATTGTTGTTTATTTTATCAATACAATTCACTTCGTCACAACTATCCACAACTATCACTGAATTCTTTGTTTGTTAGTAATTTTTTTTTTTCGAATTTGTAATTTTTTTTCTATGTCAAAATATTTTTAATTATATTTATGGGATATTTTTTAATGAATAGTCTCAAATAATTTTTTTTATCAATACATTCAATTTTATATACCTTATTTCAACAACCTTTTGAGTTTGTAGCTAGGCAGCGACTCTCTAGCTTCTATGACTAATTTTAAAATTAAATGAATACATATCGTTGGCATATAATTATTAATACTTATTATAATTTTAAAGGAAAGTTTTAAAAAAAATCATATTATATTAATATAAGTTGAAAATATTTATATATGCTCGGCTTGTTAGACTCGACTCGTTGAGCCAGCTCGGCTTGGCTTGTTTAACTCGTGGATTGCGAGCCGGCTCGAGTTAAAATTTTTTCAAGCTGGCTCATTAGGCTCGGCTCGTTTAACTTGATGGGCTAAGTGAGCGGGACTATTTCTGGCTCGACCGGCTCGTTTGTCATCTCTAAAAAGAGATAGGGTTAAGGGGAGGAGAGATTGTGTGTTAAGAGGAAGAGAGAGACAATTGAATGAGAGAGAGAAGGTTAAGAGGGAGAGAGAGGAGTAAGAGAGTGATGAAATGGCAAAGACAATTGTTAGTAGCAGTGTTCGTGGTCCGATCCGGTCTGATTTTAAGAAAGATTAGGACTAGACCAATAAAATTTAATTTTCAATTTTTAGAACCGGTACCATTAAAAATTTTTGTGGGACCAGACCAGAACCGAACCAGAATTTCGGTTCCAATTATGGTCCGATTCTAATTTTCCCATTATTAATTATTTTTTTAATACAAAATTTCAAATTAAAAAAAAACAATTAATTTAATTGTGTTAGACTAGCAGGGGTGGGAAGAACCAGCCCGGGGACTGAGAACCGGATCGAACCACCGGTTTTGGTCCCAAATCCATGGACCACGATCCGGTCCTCGGTCCAAAACTTGTTTTTCCATCAATTTTTGGTCCACAGCTTGAAATCCCAAAAAATTGGGACCGGACCGACTGAATGTAAAAAATTAAAACTGAAAGCCAAGCCTTCAGTTTTACTTCCACTTCCAGAGACCGAAATCCCAAGCGACTGCAAGCAAACCCTTACCCAACTCCCAACGAGGCGACCACTCCACTTTCTTAGTTATCTCAGCTACGAATCCAACCGCCCTTTGTCTCAGCTGCGAGCGAACCCTTACCCAACCACCCTCTGTCGACACTGAACGCTCGAAGGTAACAGTCAAGAAATGCGTTTATTGTTTGTTGCCGAAGGATTTCATTTGGTTTGAAGGTGAATGGTTTAGCTATTTGGTTTTACTTTCCATCGGTAGCTGTTTGAGGGATAATCAGATTTTAGATTTCATTTGAAGTTCGTCTAGATTTGGTTTAGGTTTTAGATGGATTTGAATTTCATTTGGATTTGGGTTTCAGTTGGATTTAAATTTCATTTGGATTTGAGTTTCTTTTGAATTTCGATTTCATTTGGATTTCATTTTGTTTGGTGGGAGAACCGGGATCGGACCGAAATTTTCGGTCCGGTCCCCGACTCCTAAATGATCGGTTTCGGTCCTTGGAAATTTTTTCCCGAAATCTCGGTCCGGGCTCAGAACCGGACCGACTTGGACCGTGCCCACCCTAAGACTAGCACAATTCAGTCAAATTATCTGCAAAGCTATGACACGGGATCCCTTAGAAAAGGGTCCGTGTGAAACCCACAAAATGTATGCAAGAAGTGCTAGGGTGCAAGTGTTGTGTAAATACTAAAATAAAGAGAGATGAAGATAAAATAAAATGCTAGAAATTAAAATAGAGCTGGGGCCGATTTATATATATTAAGGAATGGAATGAAACATGAAATAAAATAAAGGAAAGGGATGAAGAAGAGAGGATATGGCCGAGATGAAGATGCAATGCTAAAAGGAAAGAAAAATGACAATAAAATAAAAATGACAATAAAAGTGAAGATGTGTGAAGGTGGAACCAAATTTAAGAGTGTTGTGTGTGAGAGTGATAGCAAGGAAAATAAAGAAATGCCCTTGACGGATCCGTAGAGCGATCTTACAGGTTAAGCTCTTGGATAAACATTTTCTAGGAGGAAAACGACCATCGTAGGCCGGGGATTTTCGTCCTCGATCCAACTCCCAATGAAGAAGGTGAGGGAATAGCTAAGAGCTATCCTAGCAACCCAAGTTAGGTTAGCAATGGAGGGCTTCTCCACTTGGCTCAAGAAAACCAAGGAAAATTCTAAGGAAAACAACCTTGGAATTTAGGGGAAATTGTAGTGTATAGATATGGCAAAAAGTTGTCTACAATTACTAATACCATGCATTTATAGAAGTCCTAGGTGGATTAGGGCCATTGGATAAAAAAAAACAATCAATGGCTAGGAGAAAAAGGGGCTGGAGTGCGCGGATTGAAGAGGGAGGCGCGCTGGTACGCACGCGCTGATCGACGGCCAGGATGCGTTGCGCATGCTTGCCCGGATCAGCGCTTCCTGCTACCTGCGACAGATTGCCTGATGCCGCGCTTCAGCGCGCGCAGATCTGATGGCCGAGATTGAGCCCGCGCCAAAACTTAGCCAATAGTGAGGATTTCGCCAACTTTTTAATCCATGCTTTCACCCACATATGTACCTGCAAAACCATACCTTTGGATGTGAGCTCTTCTTTGGGCCGAGTGTTTCTTTGGGCTCGATTTGTAGAGGCCTTTTTCCTTTGAACTTGTGGGATTTCCTTCCACCCATAATCCACCACCATACGTCTAGTCCTAACCACACAATCTAATGCATGAAATGCAATTATAAAATCCTTACAATAAAGGCGAATGTATGCCAATGAGTTTAAAAATTAAAATTACAAATCAAGGCCCGGGAAGACAAATTCCCATATGGCTGCAAGGAAGCTCCGAGTGAATGCTTTAGTGAATGACGTGACAAGGCTTCTCCACACCCTCTGATGTCGGCTCCCAAGTGAAGTCCATGATGTGATCCAAACCTGCAAAAAGAGACAATTCATTAGAACATTGGGTGATTAAATTTTGTGCCCGACTTTGTGATCTTGTGACGGGCCTCCGAGGCATGCAATCCCCTCCGGGTGGTTGTGGATTTGACCTCAAATTCGTTAGCTCAGCCTCCTCTTCATGTCCCAATTCTCCAATATAAGGGAACAAATCTTGCACATTGAAGGTGGATGACACTCCATAATCGCCAGGTAACTCCAATATGTAAGCATTGTTATTTATACGTTCCAAGATTTTAAAAGGACCTTCAGCTCTAGGCAATAATTTAGAGCGTCTTTTGGCGGGAAATCGTTCCTTCCTAAGATGCAACCACACCAAATCTCCAACATTAAAAATTACCTCTTTTCGCCCCTTATTTGCATGTTAGTGTAATTGGCATTATTCCTCTCAATTGTTTGGCGAACTTTCTCATACAACCTTTTCATTTGCTCTGCTTTACTTGCTCCCGAAGGGTTGATTAGGTCCTGGGTTGGAATAGGAATTAGTGTCAGGGGTGTATTTGAACTAAAACCATAGACTACCTCAAAGGGCGTTTGCAAAGTGGTGGAATGAAGGCTTCGGTTGTAACCGAATTCAACTTGGGGTAGTACTAAGTCCCAATTGGTTAAACTCTTACCGATGACACTTCGGAGAAGGGTTCCCAAGGTCCTATTGACCACTTCGGTTTGGCCGTCCTGTAACGCTCGAAAATTTCCGTTTCTAAGGGGTCTTGAGCCTTAGGTTCCCAAGTTCCCAATTTATTGTCGTATATTGTTTTGACTTGTAGAAATAGTAAATTAAGTCCGTTTAGCAAACAGAAAGTTTCGTTCAAACCCTAGGAATAAATAAGAATATTAGATGAAATAAAATAATTTTGGAGAAACTAAGTTGATAGGTTAATTAAAGAGTTTAAGCAAGGAAATGATAAAAGGGCATTTAGGTAATTTGTTAAGTCAAATTTTACTTAAATTAGGAAACCCTCTATTTTTCCCTCATTTCTTTCCTCCCTCCATGCAATCCTCTCCCTCCCTGGCGATTTCTTCCTCTCCTTCATCGCCGATTTTCCGACGTAGGCGACTTCTCTGGTTTTCGACGTTTTCCTTCGATTTCCCTTTCCAAAATCGACACTCTAAGTAAGTTCTATACTTTGAGTTAGTTTAATAGTTGTTTTAGGGTGTTGTTTGATTTAGGGTTTGTTGAGAAATTGTTGCTTTTAAGTGAAATCGATAGTATGACGAAATTAATGCCTAATAAAGATGTATTTATGATTATTGGAGTAGTTAGTATGAATTAATGGTGTTGGTTAGTGTTTAGAGTTAATTTTAGGTTGTTGGAAACCATTAATGAGGTTTAGAAATTAGTAAGCGCAACGTGCTCGACGAAATGCCCGAATAAAGTGAATTAGAGTTTTTGAAGAAATTGTCTTAGCTCGGGATTTCGTTTAGTTTTAAATGTTATGATTTAGAGTTAAAACTAATGACGTTCTATGAAACTGCCTTAGGTAACCCAAACTCAAGGACGGTGCTCAGCATATCTAGGACGCCAGGTAAGTGAGTGTTAGGTTTCCGGCCCCTAAGGCCCTACGTCGTATCGATGTTAAAATTGTGTTGTTTTATGGGTTTGATAGTCATAGCATTTAGTGTAGCCGGGTAGTTGGATTAGAAGTTTAGTTATTAGTTAAGGGTTTACCCGTTTAAGGGTTAGAGACGTTTAAGAGAATGTTAGGGAGAACTTCAAATGAATGTCTTAGGAGTAAGTTTCCCTCATGCATCATGTTTTTGCAAAGTACACATACGAACTATTTATGAGCATGTTTTTATGAAAAATTGAACTAAATAACGATAATGTGCAATGGATCTCACGTGTTATGCTATTGGTTCTCACGGGGCAAGTCTTGGTTCTTACGGGGCAAGATCATGGGCTACAGAGTAGACAATGTGTTAATGATAGAAAGACGAAAACGAAATGAACATGTTTTATAAATGACATGCATATATGTAACTGTTATATTTAGTGCACTTTTTACTAAGCATTAGACTTAATGTATTTATCGTATGATGTAGGTGACGAGAACGAAGGTGAGGAGCTTCCTCCTGAGGATCGAGTATAAATGGTCGATGGGCGGAGCTCGTGGCGACGGAGCGTGTTTTTGGCTTGGTTGATGACCCGTTGGTGACTCTGCACCGTTTTGGGGGAAATTGATGGGTGCAAGTCTTTTGATGATTCAGAAAGTGATAGAATTTAGGTTGTGTAGACAAGTTTAATATTTTGGGAAATTGTATAGTGGACATATACTTGAAATTGTGTCAATTTGAGCGAATTAGTAAATGTGTTCGTTTGGGTGATGTCTTAAAGGAATTCTATTTTATTGTTGATGTTCGTCTTGAGGATTTGTATGGAAGATGTTTGATGATTTTAGGTATTTATCCGTGGGGGAGGTGCTCGGTTTTTAGAGCGATCCTCGCAGTTCGTTTCCTTGAGTTTTCTGAAATTGTAGGTTATATTGGTGTCGTGTTTCGGATGATCGATGAAGGAGTGTTTTGTTTTTTTTGGTATAAGAAAATTTATGTTGTGAAGTGTTGAAGAAACAGGAAGGAAAGAGGTAAGAAAAGGGAGAGAAGAAGCATCGCTCTGGAATGAGATTCCAGAGCGATGGGCGATCAATCGCCCTGGGAAAGGGATTGATCGCCATATGGCATGCGCTCTGGAAGTAAACTTCCAGAGCGGCTGATGAGCGATCGCCTGGGCGTTTATATGGGGCGATGGATCGCCCCAAATTGGGCGATCGATTGCCCCAAATTGGGCGATCGATCGCCCCTCATTTTTCTTTCTCTGGCGACTGATCGCCAGTAAGGAAGGGTGATCAGTCGCCCCTCCTTTGGCTGGCATTTGACAATTTTGCCTCCTGGGTTTTGTGATTTTGTTTACTTGGTTTTTAGTCTGTTTTAAGAGTTATGGGAAGTGTTTTGAAAAAAAAAAAAAGAGATAGAAGATTTGTACATAAATTCTAAATAAGGAAGCTAAAATAGGAGTAAGTTATGGTTAGGCCGTGATGGCCCTGACAGGGTTGGGGTCGTTACAGTTATGGTATCAGAGAGGACGGAGTTTTAAAAGTGATTCTGTAAATTTCACGCCAAAACACACCGCCGCACGAGGACTCTCCATCGACTGTAAGTGTTTAAGTTTAAGTATGATTCCTAGTTATTTATAATATTTTGCATTGTCTAATATGTCTAGGGACAAGAAATGCCGAGAGCACCTAGACCGCCTCCAGGGAACCCTATGGACCAATTCATGGATATATTGCAACAACAGTCGGACCAGATTGGAATTTTACTAAATTGAGAGGGAAATGGTAATGGAAATGGACAAGGGAGTTCTTCACCGGACCAAGGTGGAGAGAGATTTCGACGCCTTGGGCCTCCAGCTTTCGATGGACAGTCTTCAGATCCTACGAGTGCCGAACAGTGGATTCGTAAGATTGAAAGTATGTTTGCCTATGCAAAAGTAGAGGAAGCCGACAAGGTGATGTTTGCAGTATTCAATTTGGAGAAAGACGCTATATTCTGGTGGGACACGATTAAGGCTACTACAGATGTGGAGGTTATGAGATGGGAAAGATTCAAAACGGTATTCTACAACAAGTATTTCAGTCGCACTCTTCGGGCTAGTAAAAAGGTGGAGTTCACCCAATTGCGCCAAATGGGGACGGTGGCCGAATATGTGCGAAGGTTTGAGTCACTATCTCGGTATGCTGGATATATGATCTATGAGGAGGAGGATAAAATTCACCAATTCGTACAAGGTTTGAAATTAGAAATTCAAAAAGGGGTGATGACAGTGGGTGATGAAGACGTGCCTTATCATAAAATAGTGGAAAGGGCTCTTGGACTTGATGACATCGAAATGAAGCTTCAGCGACAGAGAGAAGCGTCGAGAAGGTTTGTCAGAGATGTGCGACCCCAACAACAGAATTAGGGTTGGCAGCCACAACCACAACGTGGTGTCAAATGGGCAAATGAGATGCCTAGAGTTCCAGATAAGGGCAAATGTCTGCAAGGGGCGTCGCAGGCTCCTTTATGCCCTATTTGCCAAAAGAACCATCATGGGGAGTGTAAACTGCATAGTGGACGATGTTTTCGATGTGACAAAGTGGGCCACAAGGCCGTTGACTGCCTAGAGCCAGGTAGGAGGCCACCAGGCGGCCCCTCCAGGATCTTTTCTCTTATTGAAGACGAGGAAACTGTTCAGCCTTCAGTTGTTTCAGGTACAATTTTGGTCTGTGGAAACGCGGCTCATGTTTTAATTGACACTGGGGCAACCCATTCCTTCATAGCACAGAAGTATACAGTTAAATGGAATTTAGATGTTGCCCCAGCTGATCGTAGTTATAATGTTATGTTGCCTTCCGGGGAGTATTTGCACTCAGATCAGGCGATATGGGGTAAAATTATATCGTTGGTAGTCGGCAGCTGTATGCGAACCTGATCATTATAAGTATGAAGGGGTACGATGTAATCTTGGGCATGGATTGGTTGTTTTGGCACTATGCCACAATCAATTGCAGGTCGGGAGTAGTAGATTTTAGACCCCCGAGCGGGGAGAATTACAATTTTCCAGCGACCCTCCGTTCGAGTAAGATGCCTCTTGTATTGTCAATGAGTGCTCAGTACTCCATAAAACCCAGATGTTTCAGTTTTGTAGCAAGCATTGTGGATGTAAGAAAGCAAGATGAGCTGAAGTTAAATAACATTTCAATAGAGGAAAGTTTTATGAAAGTGTTTCTAGACGAGTTACCCAACTTGCCTGAAGTGCCTTACACTCGATGAAGCAGGGATGTTTTGGATTTATAGCAAGTGTGGAGGAAGTAAGCATGCGAGATGAGTTAAGGTTATGTGACATTCCAGTGGTTAAGGACTTTACGGAAGTGTTCCTGGATGAGTTGCCCGGCTTGCTTCCAGATCGGGAAATGGAGTTCACAATTGAGATTGTTCCTAGTTCGACGCCAGTGTTCAAGAATCCTTATAGAATGGCACCGGTTGAATTGAGGGAGTTGCAAGTCCAGCTGAAAGAGCTAATAGACAAGGGTTTTGTGCGGCCGAACGTTTCTCCTTGGGGCGCTCCGGTTTTATTTGTAAAGAAGAAGGATGGCTCCTTAAGAATGTGCGTGGATTACCGTGAGTTGAATAAGCTGACTATAAAGAATAAATACCCGTTACCGAGGATAGATGATCTATTTGACCAGTTACAAGGGGCCACGGTATTTTCTAAGATCGATTTACGTTCTGGGTACTATCAGTTAAAGATTAGAGCCGAGGATGTACCAAAGACTGCCTTCAGAACACGTTACGGGCACTATGAGTTTATGGTTATGTCCTTCGGTTTGACCAATGCTCCAGCAGCATTTATGGACCTCATGAATAGAGTGTTTCGGGAATTCTTGGATAAGTTCGTGATAGTATTCATAGATGACATCTTGGTATATTCCCGAAACAACGAAGACTATGCAGAGCACTAAAGGGCCGTTATGACTACTTTGAAGCGACACCAGTTGTATGCTAAGCTTTCTAAGTGCGAGTTCTGGTTGAGTCAGGTGAATTTCTTAGGCCACGTGATTTCAAAAGAAGGCGTTTCAGTGGATCCGGCCAAGATTCAAGTGGTAAAGGAATGGCCTCAGCCTAAAAATGCAAGTGAAGTACGAAGTTTCGTAGGCCTGGCTGGATATTATCGGAAGTTTATCGAGGGGTTTTCAATCATAGCCAAGCCTCTAACGAACTTGACAAGGAAGGAAGTGAAGTATGAATGGACTAAAGCCTGTAAAGAGAGTTTTCAGACTCTAAAGCAAAAGTTGACCACAGCGTCTTTATTGATTCTACCAGTGGAGGATGGAGTATTCAGTATATATTGTGACGCATCCAAAGTAGGATTGGGATGTGTGTTGATGCAGGAAGGAAAGGTCATCGCCTATGCCTCGAGGCAGTTGAAGAGCTATGAACAGAATTATCCGACGCATGACTTGGAGTTTGCCGCAGTTGTTTTTGCATTGAAGATATGGAGACACTACTTTTATGGACAGAAGTGTGAAGTTTATTCAGACCATAAAAGTTTAAAGTATCTCTTTACACAGAAGGATTTAAACATGAGGCAGAGGAGGTGGCTGGAATTTGTGAAAGACTATGACTTCGGAATCAAGTATCATCCTGGAAAAGCAAACACGGTAGCCGACGCATTGAGCAGGTTGCCTAGAACCGTGGAGTCAATCGTTAGTAGTATGCCAGCTTCTCTGAGGAATGAGATTCTGAGGCTAGATTTAAAGGTGGTTTCCGAGCTTTCTACCCTACTTGCCGACTTAACAATACGACCTACTCTGTTGGACAAAATTAAAGAGGCTCAACAATTATACACGAATGAAAAGGATACTATTGTAGCCAAGTTATCTGATACGTCTTCTGAATTCAATTACTTGGAAGATGGCATTCTGAGATTTCGGGACCGTTGGTATGTTCCGAAGGATGTGGAGTTAAGGAAGTTGATCATGGCAGAGGCACATTCATCGTCGTTCTCAGTGCATCCGGGTAACACCAAGATGTACAGAGATATGAAAGTGCACTATTGGTGGCCGAACATGAAGCGTGATGTGGCCAGTTACGTACAGTCTTGCTTAGTGTGCCAGCAAGTGAAAGCAGAGCACCAAAGACCGGGTGAGATGTTGCATCCACTATCGATTCTCGAGTGGAAGTGGGATCACATTTCAATGGACTTCGTAGTCAGATTACCAAGGACAGTAAAAGGGCATGACAGTATATGGGTCGTAGTGGATAGATTGACGAAGACGGCTCATTTCCTTCCAATTAAAATGACTTTTGCAATGAATCAGTTCGCAAAACTGTATGTTCAGGAGATCATAAGGTTACACAGGGTTCTTGTGTCGATTGTTTCGGATCGGGACCCCAGGTTTACTTCAAGATTTTGGAAAGGATTACAAAGCGCCATGGGTACTAAGTTAACTTTTAGCACGGCGTTCCACCCACAGACCGATGGACAGTCTGAAAGGACGATTCAGATACTTGAAGACATGCTGAGAGCATGCGTACTAGAGTTTCAACCATCATGGAGCCGGTATCTACCTTTGGTTGAGTTTGCCTATAACAACAGTTATCAGTCCACGATTGGAATGGCTCCGTACGAAGCATTGTATGGTAGAAAGTGCAGATCGCCATTGTATTTGGACGAGGTTGGCGAAGCTAAATTGATTGGCCCTGAAATTTTACAACAGTTGTCTGAGAAGGTTGCTTTGATCAGGCAGAGGATGGAAACTGCACAGAGTCGCCAAAAGAGCTATGCTGATCGGAGAAGACGAAGTCTGGAGTTTGTTGTTTGTGACGAAGTGTTTTTAAAGTTTCGCCGTTCAAAGGCATGGTTCGATTTGGAAGAAGGGGGAAGTTGAATCCGCAATTCGTTGGACCGTTCCCTATTATAGAAAGAATTTGGGGTACAACATACAAGCTTCAGTTACCGTCGTCTATGGAAGGTGTACATAATGTATTTTATGTGTCTATGTTGAGTAAGTGTATACGGGATCCTACGCACGTGGTAGAACCAGTTGATCTTGAGATACGGCCAACCTTGACCTATGAAGAGAGACCGATACAGATTTTGGAGTCTTCGGTTAAGGTTCTGCGTAATAAGTCAATCCCTCTTGTTAAGGTGCTATGGAGAAACCAAAACGTAGAGGAAGCAACGTGGAAACGACAACAAGACATGATGGATAGGTATCCAGAGTTTTTCAGGTACGAAATTTTGAGTACAAAATTCTAAATAAGGAGGGTGGGATGTAACGCCCGGAAATTTCCGTTTCTAAGGGGTCTTGAACCTTAGGTTCCCGAGTTCCCAATTTATTGTCGTATATTGTTTTGACTTGTAGAAATAGTAAATTAAGTCCGTTTAGCAAACGGAAAGTTTCGTTAGAACCCTAGGAATAAATAAGAATATTAGGTGAAATAAAATAATTTTGGAGAAACTAAGTTGATAGGTTAATTAAAGAGTTTAAGCAAGGAAATGATAAAAGGGCATTTAGGTAATTTGTTAAGTCAAATTTTACTTAAATTAGGAAACCCTCTATTTTTCCCTCATTTCTTTCCTCCCTCCACGCGATCCTCTCCCTCCCTAGCGATTTCTTCCTCTCCTTCATCGCCGATTTTCCGACGTAGGCGACTCCTCCGGTTTTCGACGTTTTCCTTCGATTTTCCTTTCCCAAAATCGACACTCTAAGTAAGTTCTATACTTTGAGTTAGATTAATAGTTGTTTTAGGGTGTTATTCGATTTAGGGTTTGTTGAGAAATTGTTGGTTTTAGGTGAAATCGATAGTATGACGAAATTAATGCCCAATAAAGATGTATTTATGATTATTGGAGTAGTTAGTGTGAATTAATAGTGTTGGTTAGTGTTTAGAGTTAATTTTAGGTTGTTGGAAACCATTAATGAGGTTTAGAAATTAGTAAGCGCAACGTGCTCGACGAAATGCCCGAATAAAGTGAATTAGAGTTTTTGAAGAAATTGTCTTAGCTCGGGATTTCGTTTAGTTTTAAATGTTATAATTTAGAGTTAAAACTAATGACGTTCTATGAAACTGCCTTAGGTAACCCAAACTCAAGGACGGTGCTCAGCATATCTAAGACGCCAGGTAAGTGAGTGTTAGGTTTCCGGCCCCTAAGGCCCTACGTCGTATCGATGTTAAAATTGTGTTGTTTTATGGGTTTGATAGTCATAGCATTTAGTGTAGCCGGGTAGTTGGATTAGAAGTTTAGTTATTAGTTAAGGGTATACCCGTTTAAGGGTTAGAGACGTTTAAGAGAATGTTAGGGAGAACTTCAAATGAATGTCTTAGGAGTAAGTTTCCCTCATGCATCATGTTTTTGCAAAGTACACATACGAACTATTTATGAGCATGTTTTTATGAAAAATTGAACTAAATAACGATAATGTGCAATGGATCTCACGTGTTATGCTATTGGTTCTCACGGGGCAAGTATTGGTTCTCACGGGGCAAGTCTTGGTTCTTACGGGGCAAGATCATGGGCTACAGAGTAGACAATGTGTTAATGATAGCAAGACGAAAACGAAATGAACATGTTTTATAAATGACATGCATATATGTAACTGTTATATTTAGTGCACTCTTTACTAAGCATTAGACTTAATGTATTTATCGTATGATGTAGGTGACGAGAACGAAGGTGAGGAGCTTTCGCCTGAGGATCGAGTATAGATGGTTGATGGGCGGAGCTCGTGGCGACGGGGCGTGTTTTTGGCTTGGTTGATGACCCGTTGGTGACTCTGCACTGTTTTGGGGTAAATTGATGGGTGCAAGTCTTTTGATGATTAAGAAAGTGATAGAATTTAGGTTGTGTAGACAAGTTTAATATTTTGGGAAATTGTATAGTGGACATATACTTGAAATTGTGTCAATTTGAGCGAATTAGTAAATGTGTTCGTTTGGGTGATGTCTTAAAGGAATTCTATTTTATTGTTGATGTTCGTCTTGAGGATTTGTATGGAAGATGTTTGATGATTTTAGGTATTTATCCGTGGGGGAGGTGCTTGGTTTTTAGAGCGATCCACGCGGTTCGTTTCCTTGAGTTTTCTTAAATTGTAGGTTATATTGGTGTCGTGTTTCGGATGATCGATGAAGGAGTGTTTTGTTTTTTTTGGTATAAGAAAATTTATGTTATGAAGTGTTGAAGAAACAGGAAGGAAAGAGGTAAGAAAAGGAAGAGAAGAAGCATCGCTCTGGAATGAGATTCCAGAGCGATGGGCGATCAATCGCCCTGGGAAGGGGATTGATCGCCATAAGGCATGCGCTCTGGAAGTAAACTTCCAGAGCGGCTGACGAGCGATTGCCTGGGCGTTTATATAGGGCGATTGATCTCCCCAAATTGGGCGATCGATCGCCCCTCATTTTTCTTTCTCTAGCGACTGATCGCCAGTAAGGAAGGGCGATCAGTCGCCCCTCCTTTGGCTGGCATTTGACAATTTTGCCCCCTGGGTTTTGTGATTTTGTTTACTTGGTTTTTAGTCTGTTTTAAGAGTTATGGGAAGTGTTTTGAAAAAAAAAAAAGAGATAGAAGATTTGTACATAAATTCTAAATAAGGAAGCTAAGATAGGAGTAAGTTATGGTTAGGCCGTGACGGCCCTGATAGGGTTGGGGTCGTTACACGTCCGTTTGGGGATGAAATGATGTGCTAAAACATAGCGTAGTCCCTAATTTCTTCCATAAGGTTTTCCAAAAAGTGCTCAGGAACTTGGTGTCGCGATCAGACACAATTGATTGAGGCACTCCATGGAGTCTAGCTATCTCCTTGAAAAATAGGTCGGCTATAGCAGTAGAGTTGTCGGTTTTGTTGCAGGCGATAAAATGCGTCATTTTGGAGAATCTATCCACAACCACTAAAATAGAATCCTTGTTACGTCCTGTGTGTGGTAACCCCAAAACAAAATCCATACTAATTTCTACCCAAGGATGTGTAGGGACTGGTAAGGGAAGGTAAAGTTCTTGGGGTAGAACTTTGCTTTTGGCCCTCTTACAAACAATGCACTTTTCAACATAGTGGTGCACGTCTGTCATCATGTGAGGCCAATAAAATTTTTCCTTCAATAGTTCTAGGGTCTTCTTTCCTCCAAAATGCCCAAACAATCCTCATCCATGAGCTTCTTTAATGAGGCATTGTCTTAGACTGCAATTAGGAATACACAATTTTCCATTCTTTAGTAGAAATCCATCTACAAGACTATATCCTCCTTCAGCCTTATTTTGACTAACATGATAAGGCAATCCAAAATCTTTATCGGATGCATACAAGGTTTTGATCCATTCAAATTCGAAAAATCTAACACTTATTTCCGTTAAGAGGATACGTCTTCGAGAAAGAGCATCAGCAACGGTATTATCAGACCCTTTCAAATATTTTAAAATGTAGGGGAATCTTTCCAAAAATTCCACCCATTTTGAATGACACTTGTTGAGTTTGTGTTGGCTCTTAATGTGCTTGAGAGATTGATGGTCAGAATGAATCACAAACTCTTTTGAAAGTAGGCAATTACAGCATAGAACTCCTTATCATAGGTCGAATAATTCAAAGCAGCTCCTTTCAATTTTTCAGTAAAATACACAAGAGGCTTGCCATCTTGCATCAAAACAGCTCCAATGCCAATACTAGAGGCATCACTCTTGATCTCAAAAACCTTATTGAAATCGGAAGTGCTAAAACGGGTGATTGACAAAGTTTTTCTTTAATTAAATCGAAGCTACTTTGGCATGCCGGTGTCCAATTAAAGTCAACTCCTTTCTTGGTAAGGTCCGTAATAGGAGCGACTAAGGAACTAATGTCTCTAATGAACCTCCTATAAAAAGAGGCTAATCCGTGGAAACTACGGACTTCAGTGGTACTATTAGAAGTGGGCCACTCCTTGATGGCTTTAACCTTATCTTCGTCCGCTTCCAAGCCATCCTTAGAAATTATAAAACCCAAAAAGTAAACCTTTTTCTTGTTCAAAGGAGCACTTACTCAAATTTCCAAATAATTTAGTTCGTCGGAGAGTTTGAAATAACATCCCGAGGTGGTTGACATGTTGGGGGAGGTCGCGACTATACACCAAGATGTCATCGAAATACACGACAACAAATTTTCCAAGGAAGTCCTTAAGAACGTGGTGCATTAATCTTATGAAGGTGCTCGGGGCATTTGTAAGACCGAATGGCATAACCATCCACTCAAACAATCCATATTTTGTTTTGAAGGTGGTTTTCCATTCATCACCTTCTTTCATCCGTATTTGGTGATATCCGCTCTTCAAGTCTACTTTGGAGAAAATTGATGCTCTGCTCATTTCGTCTAACATGTCTTCGAGTCGAGGGATAAGATATCTATATTTAATGGTAATTTGGTTGATAGCCCGACTATCAACACACATTCGCATAGAGCCATCTTTCTTAGGTACCAACAAGGTAGGTACAGCACATGGGCTCATTGACTCCCGAATGTAACCTCTCCCTAATAACTCTTGGACTTGATCTTGTAATTCCTTCGCTTCTTCAGGCCTCATCCTATAGGCCGGTCGATTTGGTGACATAGTGCCGGGTTGGAGGTCGATTTGATGTTTTATTCCTCTAATCGGTGGTAGTCCAGGGGGTAGTTCTTCAGGAAAAACATCTTGATAAATCTTATGTAGGTTTTGGATCGGTAAGGGTATCTCTCCAAGCTCCATAATACGGTCTCTAAATAAAACAAGAATCACCGTTTTTCTCTTCGTCACTGCAGCTCTTAATCCCTTTTTGGTCAAGAAAAGATTTTCTTTAATCTTTTCCTCCTTCCTAACCGCATTGTCATGAGCAATTTGTTCAGGGGTCATAGGAAGTAATTTGATATTTCTACCGCCGAATTTCAAACTATAGTTGTTGAGGTAACCATCATAATGTACCCTACGGTCGTAGAGCCATGGTCGTCCTAATAGAAGATGACTCGCTTTCATCGGCACGACATCGCAAGTAACTGAATCCTTATATTTTTCAATAGTAAAATTGATGGTTACTTGTTTGGTCACCTTAATGTCATCTCTATCATCCAACCATCTCAACTTATATGGTTTAGGGTGGTTTGTCGTCTCCAATCCAAGCTTGCTAACCATATCTCGGGAAGCTACGTTAACGCAACTTCCACTATCTATAATCACCGAACATACTTTGTCTTTGACTGCACATCTACTTTGAAAAATGTTTTCACGTTGGCAGTCCTCATCAACATTAAAAGTGGTCCGTCTTGAGCAGCACACTCTTCCGACTCGTGCTCGCTCTCATTATCTACCTCTTCTTCTACTTCCTTATTGAGGTATTGACCTTCATCGTTCTCACTCTCCCATTCTCTGCTTGACTCCTTGATAACTATCACTCGATGGTTAGAACATTCATTTGCGTAATGTCCTTTGCCTAAGCACTTGTAGCATTGGACATCACGGGCTCTTTGTCCTTTAGGGGGTTCGATTGATTTTTGTCCGTAGGAGGGGGCTTGTTTTGGTTGAATGGAATTTTAGGTGGCCAATTACGGTTAATCGGCCTTTTCTCTTTGTTTTTCCATGGTGGTTTAGGCTTGTCTTGATCCAAATGCCTAGATGGAAATTTAGTTGGAAAATTGGTTTTACGCTTTCTTTTGAGTTGTCTTTCCACCGTGAGGGCAAGTTGAATGACCATGTCCATGGTTTGCAATTGTTGAACTTCAACCACGTCTCCAACATCGCGGTTCAGACCTCAAATGAATCTCGCAATGAGTTGTTCCTCGGGCTCATCAATAGCACAACGCATATTAAGAGTCTCAAATTCCGTGATATACTCATCGACCGAGAGAGAATTTTGCTTAAGGTTGTGAAGTTGATGGAAGAGTTCGTGTTTGTAGTGTCGGGGAACGAACCTCTTGTGCATGACGTCTTTCATGGTATTCCATGTTGAGACGGGGTATCCTAATGTACGCATTCTTTGGTTTTTAAGGTTGGACCACCATAATGCGGCGTGGCCCGTTAATTCAAGAGAGGCGAGTTGAATTTTAACTCGCTCGGAATAGTCGTGACACTCAAAAACTCTCTATCTTATCAACCCAATCAAGATATGTGTGTCTGTCACATGTCCTATTGAAAGGGGGAATTGTCATCTTGACAATACGAAGGTCGTCATTGTCCCTACGACGATTGGGTCGGTACTCCTCATCATCTTCCGTCCAAATATCATCCTCCGAATTAAAATGACGTGGTCTTCTTCTTTGGGGTTCAACTCATTCCTCTTCCTCTATGGGTGGTTGAAAAGGTGCTCTATGCCTAGGGCGCTCGGGAATAATCCTAGAGGAGGTCTCTTGAGAAGGGACACGTTCATGGAACCCTCTACGAGGAGGATTGTTCAGCATTGTTTGGACTTGTTGGGCAAGGCTATTAACTATTATTGTTAAGGCATCAATTTGTCCTTGCATGGCTCCTTGAGAACTAGTCTCACCATCGTGTCGTGTGTTTTCGGGTGGGGGAGTATCTGTAACACCCGGTTCTATCAAACCAATTCTCTATTCTTTTTTAATTTATGGCACACTTTAAATGACAATAATAAAAGTAGGGTTAATGGATGACTAGGCAAGGGCATAAGAGTAATTGAAAATTTAAAAGTGGATAACGTATTTAAGGAAAGAGGTTTTGGGTTTAATGCATTGTAGCCGCCACTATTCTCCATTTTTCTCTCTTTCGGTCTTCAGCTCAAGCAGCAGAGCTCTCTAGGTGATTCTTCTACTCGAATCTTCTCTAAACTAGGTGAGCCCTATTTCGATTTCTTGCTGTACTAGTAGCTATCGATGATTGGAGAGGGTATAAATGTGAGTTTTGTGAATGCCGTATGGTAAGCTAGTTCGGGTTTTGTGGTAAATCAGGAATGTACAATGAACCAAGCTTCCAAACTAGTTTCCCTAGATTTCTGGATAGATTAGAATGAGGCTTAGTAGAAATCTGATTAATATTCTGTTTATGACTTAGGTGAACAAAACTTCTGAAGTAGTTTGAAACCGAGCATTTCCAGGAGAGCCAGGTAAGTGAAGTATGCTTGTGCCTTCGGGCCTACATCACAAAACAGTAAGGTTATGTTTGCTTGAATGTGTTTGTATGTCATGCATCTTATTTTGAAAGTATGCGAAAATGAATTTACATGAAATGGCATGGTAAGGGATGAACAGACTGTAACAGATAAATTGTTAAGAGAACTAATCCGCCCCTTAATCGAGAGAGAGGATGTATGACTTTGGAAGAAGTGATCCAACTCCCAATTTCACAGGGGGATCTGAACAGTTGTTAAGAGAACTAATCTGCCCCTTAATCGAGAGAGAGGATGTATAACTTTGGGAGAAGTGATCCAACTCCCAATTTCACGGGGGGATCAGATCAGAAACGAATGCATATGCAACTGAGATGAGAAAGTAGAAACTGCACGTTTAGGAATTTATGTTTCAGTATTTCATTTCATTACTACTTTACTTACTTAGCATTAGGCTAATAGATGAGTTTTGTGATGTAGGTGAAGAAGTGACAGAAGGTGTGTTCTCTGAGTTTGCTGAGAACTAGGCCTGTTGGAGGGGTGCATTCATGCATCGATCTGGCCATTGATGGGGCGGTTTAACTGGTGTCAGTAAATGAGAAGGTTTAGTTTACAATGATTCGATTTAGTATGTTGAGAGTTTTTATGACAGTGGTAGTTTTGATGTTTTGAATACAATTTGAGACTTTTCTTATATGATACTCTGCTGGTTTTAAAAGTGGTTCTTACGAAAATTTTGGGGTAATACACGGATTTAAGTAGTTTTGAACGATTTTTAGTAAAATGCTCAAGTTCTTTTGATAGTCGGAGTTTTCTTAGTTTAGAGTGAAATTTGTTGCTATGCTGTTTTCGTTGAGTGTTTTTGATCTACCGGTAGATGATGTCTATCGGCAGATGTTGGATGAATGAATCATCCGGCCGACGTCATCGGAAGATGTCTTCAGTAGAAGCCATCGGTAGGTGTCTTCGGTATGAGTCTTTAGTCGCCTTGTCATTTTTGTGAACGGAGTGTGTGAATAAAAGATTTTTTTTGCCGTTTAGCCATCGGATGATGTCTTCAATAAAAACTATCGGATGATGCCTTTGGTGAAAGCTATCGGAAGATGTAGGCAGTAAATTTGTTGTTTTGTGACCGGTGTGAGTTAGATGAATGAATCATCCGGCTTACGTCATCGGTAGATGTGTATAATAAGTTTTGTCGTTTTGTGACCGGTGTGAGTTAGAAGAACGAATCATCCGGCTTACGTCATCGGTAGATTTGCATAATAAGTTTTGTCGTTTAGTGATCGGTCAATGTGTTTTGTTTTGTGAGTAAAGGCTTTTGTCGTTTAGTGATCGGACAATGTGTTTTGTTTTGTTTTGTTTTCCCACAACCAGCAGTCCCCAATATTTTATTTATTTGATGAATGTCGTTTTATATAAAATAATTTCCGTTGCAAGTTTTAACGTATTGAAGGTCGAATTTGAAAGTCGTGCAAAAAAAAATATTTCGTCAAGCTTTCTAGTTCGGTTCAGTATTGTGAGTAGCGAACCGGGTTTATGTAATTCAGTGCGTTACAGTATGGTATCAGAGACATTCAGTTAAACCGTTCAAAAGATTACTCATCAATGCCGATCGTCGCATGGGAGCACTCCAACAACTGTAAGTGTTTATGTTAGCCTTAGTTATCAGATGTTTATTAGGGTAGTTAACCCTATGCAGGAATCTAGTATGATGTCTAGACGACCAGGGAGACCAAGAGTACCAAGAGAGATACCGAATCTGGGGCGTGAAGAAGATCCTAGCATGATTAGGCAGCTGACAGATTTGGTGCGTCAGCAAACAGACCTAGTACGTCAGCAGTCCAATCAGCTAGGAGTGCTGTTGAAACGAGAGATACAGGGAAGTGCCAATTCGAGTTTTAGCAATGAACATTCTGGAGATAGATTCAGGAGGTTACGACCACCCACGTTTGATGGACAGTCATCTGATCCAGTTTTTGCCGAATGATGGATTAGAAAGATTGAGAGTATGTTTAGGTGTGCCAACATTGAAGAAGGAGACAAGGTCACGTTGGCAACATTTCATTTGGCTGGTGAAGCTAAACTCTGGTGGGAAACAATAGAGACCACCACTGTTGTTTTGGCGATGCCTTGGTCGCAATTCAAGGACATTTTCTATGAAAAGTATTTTAACAGCACTGTCCATACCGCGAAGAAGTTGGAGTTTCTGAACTTGAAGCAGATAGGGTTTGTGGCTGATTACAGTAGGCAGTTTGAGTCCCTGTCCAGGTTTGCTGGACATTTTGCTCACAAGGACGAGGATAAGGTGTTCAAATTTGTGCATGGATTGAAGCCGAAAATTTACCGAGGATTTAAATTTTGTGGTATTAAAGGCTTGACATTCAGCGAAGTTGTGTCCACTTCTGTGGAAGTGGAAGAGGCTGAAAAGAAGTGTGCTGGACCAAAGGGGGTCTTACAAAAGTTTATCTAGCCACACCAACAAAGAGGAATGCAGAGGCCTAATGAGGGCCAGAATAGTAAAGGGACAGGAGGGAAAATACAGAATGCCAGGAAATTTTCCCAGTGTCCTAAGTGTTTGAAGAACCACCCGGGCGAGTGCAGATTGGGCTTTGGGAAGTGTTTCAACTGTGAGGAGGTTGGACACACGATCAAATAATGCCCAAAGCCTAGAATCACCAGATGCTACAATTGTAACAAGGTCGGCCATATTAGCCGAGACTGCCTAGCTTCTAAGAGTGGCCCTGCCATGATTAAACCGAGGATATTCCCCATGATGGAGTCGGGTGAGGAACAGCCCGCTGTTGTGTCAGGTACTATATTGATCAACTCTGTGCCTGCTTTTACTTTAATAGATTCTGGTGCAACGCATTCGTTTATAGCATCTGCATTTGCTTTTAAGTTATATGTACAGTTTACCCCTTCCATGCATGTGTTTAATGTTGCACTACCCTCTGGTGAACGCATGCACTCTAACCAAGTGATGTTTGACAGTGATGTGTTAGTAGGGAACGTAAGTCTACCTGCTGATCTTATTATTATGAATATTATGGGATTTGATGTAATCTTAGGAATGGACTGGTTGTTTAAACACCACGCCACGATTGATTGTAAGACTGGAATAGTTAGTTTCCAACCCCCTAGTAGTTTGAAACATACCTTTCAAGCTTCAAGGAAGAGTAAGGAAATGTCTGTGATGACTTCTATTAACATTAGATCTTCCCCATGTGGAGAGTACTTGTGCTTCTTAGTTAGCGTTTTGGACACGCAACTTGTAGGGAAAGCAAATCCTCAAAATGTCTTAATTGTCCAAGACTTTCCTGAAGTATTTCTAGATGATCTTCCTGGTTTACCACTAGATAGGGAAATTGAATTCGTTGTAGATGTTTACCCCGGCGCCGAGCCTGTGTCTAAAAATCCTTATAGATTAGCACCATTAGAACTTAAGGAATTAAAGAAGCAATTGGAGGATCTGTTGGAGAAAGGGTTCATACGTCCTAGCTTTTCACCGTGGGGTGCACCCGTCCTTTTTGTCAAAAAGAAGGATGGATCGATACGGATGTGCATTGATTATCGGGAACTAAATAAGCTAACTGTCAAGAACAAGTATCCATTGCCAAGGATTGACGATTTATTCGACCAACTTAATGGTGCAAGAGTTTTCTCTAAAATTGATCTAAGGTCAGGTTACTATCAATTGAAAGTTAAATCTGAAGATATCCCAAAGACTGCCTTTCGCACAAGGTACAGACATTATGAGTTTTTGGTTATGTCCTTTGGATTGACAAATGCGCCAGTAGCCTTCATGGATCTTATGAATAGGGTGTTTCATGAGTATTTCGACAAGTTTGTCATTGTGTTTATAGATGACATTTTAATCTATTCACGTACAAAGGACGAGCATGCAAGGCATTTGAGTTTGGCGTTAGGAGTACTTAAACAGCACCAACTTTATGCTAAGTTTTCCAAGTGTGAGTTTTGGTTGGACAGAGTTCACTTTCTTGGTCATGTGATCTCTGGAGATGAGATATCTGTCGATCCAGCCAAGGTTCAAGTAGTTAAGGAGTGGCCCCAACCGAAGAATGCTACAGATATTCGGAGTTTCCTTGGGTTAGCAGGATACTACAGGAAATTTATTGAAGGATTCTCGAAGATTACTACACCCCTCACTTGGTTAACTAGGAAAAATATTAAGTATGCATGGACTGAGGAATGTGAATCCAGTTTCCAGACCTTTAAACAAAAACTAACCAATGCCCCAATATTAACCCTTCCGGTTGAAAATGGTAAATTCAGCATTTATTGTGATGCTTCTAAAATTGGTCTTGGATGTGTGTTGATGGAAAATGGTAAGGTAATAGCCTATGCTTCTAGAAAGTTGAAAACACATGAGAAGAATTACCCTACACATGACCTAGAATTAGCTGCAGTGGTATTTGCACTTAAGATTTGGAGACATTACTTGTATGGACAAGCTTGTGAAATATTCTCGGACCATAAAAGTCTGAAATATATCTTCACACAGAAGGAATTAAATATGAGGCAATGTCGATGGTTGGAATTCGTAAAGGATTATGATTTTGAGATTAAGTACCATCCCGGCAAAGCAAATGTTGTGGCAGATGCTTTGAGTAGAGTAACAACATCAACCCCAACTATGATTTTCGATATGCCATTAACCTTAGAGTCTGAATTTCAAAGGTTTAATCTAGAAGTAGTATCCAGTGTATCAGCTATAACCTTAAAGCCTACTATTCTGGAGAAAATAAAGGAAGCTCAGACGAATAATGACGAGTGTAACAAGTACAAGTTAAGCATGGATTCTACAGACAAATCAGATTTTAACTATTCTGCTGATGGAATCCTTAAGTTTAGAAATAGATGGTTTGTTCCTGCCATTAAAGAACTTCGAGATGAGATTCTTTCTGAAGCACATTCTTCCAGATTCTCTGTTCACCCTGGGAGTACAAAGATGTACAAGGATCTTAAACAGCATTATTGGTGGCTAAGTATGAAAAGGAGTGTGGCAGAGTATGTAGGATCATGTTTGTGTTGTCAGCAGATTAAAGCTGAGCATCAGAGACCCTCGGGAACATTGAAATTTTTACCAGTTCCTGAATGGAAATGGGAACAAATAACGATGGACTTTGTTGTGGGATTGCCTAGAACAACAAAGGGACATGATGCAATCTGGGTAATAATTGATCGATTAACTAAATCTGCCCACTTTTTTGCCGATAAGGATGACTTACTCGATGGATCAGCTTGCTGAATTGTATGTGCAGGAGATTGTTAGATTACATGGAGTTCCAAGTACCATAGTGTCAGATCGGGATTCTAGATTCACATCTAAGTTTGCACAAGGCTATGGGAACACAACTTAGTTTTAGCACAGCTTTTCACCCTCAAACAGATGGATAATCCGAGAGAACTATTCAGACCCTAGAGGATATGCTCTGTGCATGTGTATTAGAATTTCAGGGTTCTTGGAGTAAATATTTATCGTTGGTGGAGTTTTTTTATAATAACAGTTTTCAGGCAACTATTGGTATGGCACCGTATGAAGCACTGTATGGACGAAAGTGCAAGTCTCCTTTGTACTGGGATGAAGTTGGTGAAGCACAGTTGCTTGGTCCTGTCATCGTGCAACAAACTATTGAGAAGGTTGCCCTCATCCGCCAGCGGATTTTGACAGCTCAAAGCTGACAGAAAAGTTATGCTGATAAGAGACGTAGAGAATTGGAGTTTGAGGTAGGTGATGAAGTTTTCCTCAAGGTATCACCATTTAAAGGAGTTGTGAGATTCTGGAAGAGAGGCAAGTTGAACTCCAGATTTATTGGACCATTCACTATTCTGAAGAGAGTTGGGAGAGCAGCCTATCAGTTGCAGCTACCGGCTTCTATGAAGGGGATACACAATGTGTTCCATGTTTCTATGTTAAAGAAGTGCATAAGAGATCCATATCGAATTGTGGAATAGCAGAACATTGAAATTCAACCTACTCTTGCTTATGAGGAGAAACCAGTAAGGATCTTAGATTATGCAGTGAAGGTATTACGCAATAAAGAAGTTTCACTAGTAAAAGTCCTATGGCACGACCATAACCTGGAGGAGACAACCTGGGAACGCCAGCAAGACATGATGGACCAACATCCAGAATTATTCAGGTACTGAATTTTGAGGATAAAATTCTTTTAAGGAGGGTAGATTGTAACACTCAGTTCTATCAAACCAATTCTCTATTCTTTTTAATTTATGGCACACTTTAAATGACACTAATAAAAGTAGGGTTAATGGATGACTAGGTAAGGGCATAAGAGTAATTGGAAATTTAAAAGTGGATAACGTATTTAAGGAAAGAGGTTTTGGGTTTAATGCATTGTAGCCGCCACTATTCCCCATTTTTCTCTCTTTCGGTCTTCAGCTCAAGCAGTAGAGCTCTCTAGGCGATTCTTCTACTCGAATCTTCTCCAAACTAGGTGAGCCCTATTTCGATTTCTTGCTGTACTAGTAGCTATCGATGATTGGAGAGGGTATAAATGTGAGTTTTGTGAATGTCGTATGGTAATTAGTTCGGGTTTTGTGGTAAATCAGGAATGTACAATGAACCGAGCTTCCAAACTAGTTTCCCTAGATTTCTGGATAGATTAGAATGAGGCTTAGTAGAAATCTGATTAATATTTTGTTTATGACTTAGGTGAACAAAACTTCTGAAGTAGTTTGAAACCGAGCATTTCCAGGAGAGCCAGGTAAGTGAAGTATGTTTGTGCCTTCGGGCCTACATCACAAAACAGTAAGGTTATGTTTTCTTGAATGTGTTTGTATGTCATGCATCTTATTTTGAAAGTATGCGAAAATGAATTTACATGAAATGGCATGGTAAGGGATGAACAGACTGTAACAGATAAATTGTTAAGGGAACTAATCCGCCCCTTAATCGAGAGAGAGGATGTATGACTTTGGGAGAAGTGATCCAACTCCCAATTTCACAGGGGGATCTGAACAGTTGTTAAGGGAACTAATCCGCCCCTTAATCGAGAGAAAGGATGTATGACTTTGGGAGAAGTGATCCAACTCCCAATTTCACAAGGGGATCAGATCAGAAACGAATGCATATGCAACGAAGATGAAAAAGTAGAAACTTCACGTTTAGGAATTTATGTTTCAGTATTTCATTTCATTACTGCTTTACTTACTTAGCATTAGACTAATAGATGAGTGATGTAGGTGAAGAAGTGACAGCAGGTGTGTTCTCTGAGTTTGCTGAGAACTAGGCGTGTTGGAGGGGTGCATTCATGCATCGATCTGGCCATTGATGGGGCGGTTTAACTGGTGTCAGTAGATGAGAAGGTTTAGTTGACAATGATTCAATTTAGTATGTTGAGAGTTTTTATGACAGTGGTAGTTTTGATGTTTTGAATACAATTTGAGACTTTTCTGATATGATACTCTGCTGGTTTTAAAAGTGGTTCTTACCAAATTTTGGGGTAATACACGGATTTAAGTAGTTTTGAACGGTTTTTAGTAAAATGCTCAAGTTCTTTTGATAGTCGGAGTTTTCTTAGTTTAGAGTGAAATTTGTTGCTATGCTGTTTTCGTTGAGTGTTTTTGATCTACCGGTAGATGATGTCTATCGGCAGATGTTGGATGAACGAATCATCCGACTGACGTCATCGGAAGATGTCTTCAGTAGAAGCCATCGGTAGGTGTCTTCGGTATGAGTCTTTAGTTGCCTTGTCATTTTTGTGAACGGAGTGTGTGAATAAAAGATTTTTTTTGCCGTTAGCCATCGGATGATGTCTTCAATAAAAACTATCGGATGATGCCTTTGGTGAAAGCTATCGGAAGATATAGGCAGTAAATTTGTTGTTTTGTGACCGGTGTGAGTTAGATGAATGAATCATCCGGCTTACGTCATCGGTAGATGTGTATAATAAGTTTTGTCGTTTTGTGACCGGTGTGACTTAGATGAACGAATCATCCGGCTTACGTCATCGGTAGATGTGCATAATAAGTTTTGTCGTTTAGTGATCAGTCGATGTGTTTTGTTTTGTGAATAAAGGCTTTTATTGTTTAGTGATCGGACGATGTGTTTTGTTTTGTTTTGTTTTCCCACAACCAGCAGTCCCCAATATTTTATTTATTTGATGAATGTCATTTTATACAAAATAATTTCCGCTGCAAGTTTTAACGTATTGAAGGTCGAATTTGAAAGTCATGCAAAAAAAAATATTTCGTCAAGCTTTCTAGTTCGGTTCTATATTGTGAGTAGCGAACCGGGTTTATATAATTCATGGCGTTACAGTATGCCTAGCTCGATGTGGTTCTTGGTGTAATGGATCTCGATTGAATCCACTTCGATTAGTCATAGTTAAGTGTTTTAATTAAATTCAAATTCTTGTCTAAATTAATATTCCTAAATTAGTGAGATACTTATCTTCTTAATGTCTTAGGTAATGTTAGGCACTAAGGAATAATCTTAGCTAAAACAAAAAAATGAAAATAGGGATCATGCTAACATAGGTAGTCAACTCAACAATTTAAATAAACACTTAGCAATAACTAAAGAAATGAAGATTTTTTTTTTTTTTTTTTTTAACAATTACTAATCACCACAATTTTAACCAAGTTTTTTTTTTCAATTTTTATCTAAGGTCACTTAGAGAAATATTAATAACAACTAATTAAATCTAAAAACAGCAAGTAATAATATTTTAAACACCAATTAAATCAAGATAAACATGTTGAAATTTTAATTCAAACATAGCAGAATTTTTAATGTATTGTTTAGCTCAATCTTGCTAAGTTAATTTGTACTTTTGCTAAATTCTTACAAACCAATTTCATGCATTCAATTTTCAGCATATAATAGGTGAGTTTATAAGTTAAAGCAAGAGCAACATTCAGCAATTAATCATGCAAATTTAGAGCAAAACAAAAGATGCAAAAATCGAGAGGTTAGATCAATAATATTCCGATTTTTATAGTAATAGATTTAAGCCGATTTAAAGCACCAAAATTTCCAGAAAATTAATATAGTGAATGGACAAAATCTAAGTGCAAAGATAAGGCTCAAATGATAACAAGGAAAGCTTAACAACTAAAACCAATAACACACTAAAAACTGTGAAGAAAACAAGCAAATTATGAATCGGTTTTGTAGATCAAGTTAGGCCAAAGTTATGCTTCATTTTCTACCCTGTTTCAAGCAATTTTTGGATTAGTTTTTAGTTGAAGATGATGACAAAAAGACACAACAAATTTAAATGAAAACCGAGGCTAAAAACATTAACAAAAACCGAGGTAAAATCCAAGAGAAACCGAGAAGAGAACTTTGCCTTACCTTGGCCGATTCCTTCCACTATTGCACACCATATTTCAACAAGATATTCAAATTAATAAATAGCATTAAAAGGGCAGCAAATAAAATGGTTAGAATAGCACAAGATAGCACAAAGTTAGTTCAACAAATAAGGTGAAAATAATGCAAGAAATGAAATGAGCCGCTATCCCGGTTTTGTGCCGATTTTTGACTATTGTCAAGGCACTAAAACGCATGAGGGAAGCCTTGTGGCTTTTATACCACTTGACATGGGATCCCTTAGAAAAGGGTCCGTGTGAAACCCACAAAAAGTATGCAAGAAGTGCTAGGGTGCAAGTGTTGTGTAAAGACTAAAATAAAGAGAGATGAAGATAAAATAAAATGCTAGAAATTAAAATAGAGCTAGGGCCGATTTATATATATTAAGTAATGGAATGAAACATGAAATAAAATAGAGGAAAGGGATGAAGAAGAGAGGATATGGCCGAGATGAAGATGCAATGCTAAAAGGAAAGAAAAATGACAATAAAAGTGAAGGTGTGTGAAGGTGGAACCGAATTTAAGAGTGTTGTGTATGAGAGTGATAGTAAGGAAAATAAAGAAATGCCCTTGGTGGATCCGTAGAGCGATCTTACGGGTTAAACTCTCGGATAAACGTTTTCTGGGAGGAAAACGACCACCGTAGGCCGGGGATTTTTATCCTCGATCCAACTCCCAATGGAGAAGGTGATGGAATAGCTAAGAGCTATCCTAGCAACCCAAGCTAGGTTAGCAATGGAGGGCTTCTCCACTTGGCTCAAGAAAACCAAGGAAAATTCCAAGGAAAACAACCTTGGAATTTAGGGGAAATAGTAGTGTATAGATATGGCAAAAAGTTGTCTACAATCACTAATACCATGCATTTATAGAAGTCCTAGGTGGATTAGGGCCATTGGATCAAAAAAACAATCAATGGCTAGGAGAAAAAGGGGCTGGAGCGCGCGGATTGAAGAGGGAGCGCGCGTGCGCTGATCGACGGCCAGGATGCGTTGCGCGCGCGCTTGCCCGGATCAGCGCTTCCAGCTACCCGCGCCTGGTTGGCGCGCTGCCCGCGCCAGATGGCCTGATGCCGCGCTCCAGCGCGCGCAGATCTGATGGCCGAGATTGAGCCCGCGCCAAAACTTAGCCAATGGTGAGGATTTCACCAACTCTTTTATCCATGCTTTCCCCCACATATGTACCTGCAAAACCATACCTTTGGATGTGGGCTCTTCTTTGGGCCGAGTATTTTTTTGGGCTCGATTTGTAGAGGCCTTTTTCCTTTGAACTTGTGGGATTTCCTACCACCCATAATCCACCACCATACATCTAGTCTTAACCACACAATCTAATGCATGAAATGCAATTATAAAATTCTTACAATAAAGGTGAATGTATGCCAATGAGTTTTAAAATTAAAATTACAAATCAAGGCCCGGGAAGACAAATTCCCATAGGGCTGCAAGGAAGCTCAGAGTGAATGCTCCAGTGAATGATGTGACAAGGCTTCTCCACATCCTCTAATGTCGGCTCCCAAGTGAAGTCCATGATGTGATCCAAACCTGCAAAAGGAGATAATTCATTGAACATTGGGTGATTAAATTTTGTGCCCGAGTTTGTGATCTCGTGACGGGCGTCCGAGGCATGTCATCCCCTCCGGGTGGCTGAGGATTTGACCTCAAATCCGTTAGCTCAACCTCCTCTTCATGTCCCAATTCTCCAATATAAGGGGACAAATCTTGCACATTGAAGGTGGATGACACTCCATAATCGCCAGGCAACTCCAACTTGTAAGCATTGTTATTTATACGTTCCAAGATTTTAAAAGGACCTTCAGCTCTATGCAATAATTTGGAGCGTCTTTTGGCGAGAAATCGTTCCTTCCTAAGATGCAACCACACCAAATCTCCAACATTAAAAATTACCTCTTTTCGCCCCTTATTTGCATGCTTAGCATAATTGGCATTATTCCTCTCAATTATTTGGCGAACTTTCTCATACAACCTTTTCATTTGCTCTGCTTTACTTGCTCCCGAAGGGTTGATTAGGTCCTGGGTTGGAATAGGAATAAGTGTCAGAGGTGTATTTGGATTAAAACCATAGACTACCTCAAAGGGCGTTTGCTGAGTGGTGGAATGAAGGCTTCGGTTGTAACCGAATTCAACTTGGGGTAGTACTAAGTCCCAATTGGTTAAAGTCTTACCGATGACACTTCGGAGAAGGGTTCCCAAGGTCCTATTGACAACTTCCGTTTGGCCGTCCATTAGGGGATGGAATGATGTGCTAAAACATAGCGTAGTCCCCAATTTCTTCCATAAGGTTTTCCAAAAAGTGCTCAGGAACTTGGTGTCGCGATCAGACACAATCGATTGAGGCACTCCATGGAGTCTAATTATCTCCTTGAAGAATAGGTCGGCTATAGCAGCAGAGTCGTCGGTTTTGTTGCAGGCGATAAAATGCGCCATTTTGGAGAATCTATCCACAACCACTAGAATAGAATTCTTGTTATGTCCTATGCGTGGTAACCCCAAAACAAAATCCATACTAATTTCTTGTGACAGCCCAAATCCAAACCCGATCGGGGTCCGGGATCGGAGCCATCACTCCGGAACAGTGGACAGAAAACGAGGACTATTATTATTTTTTTTTGAACATTACAGAGCAGACAGAGTGACAGAAGACATGCACTGTCAATGCAAACCTTAGGCATATAATTTTACAGAGAGGGAGGAACTACAGTGAGTAACGAGGTTTCAGAATCACAGAGAGAGAAAACGGAAGCTAATTCAGAACTGAGTTACAGAAGTGAGTGACAGCAGAAGCAAGGAAGAACAGAGAGGGAGTTCTCTGGATTCAAAATCAATACAGAAAGGGCAGTTGAAACCGGACTGTAGGATAACTAACAGAAGGAAATTAGAATACTTGGAACAAAATCAAAAGACATGGAAATCAACAGACTGAAGAAAACAGGGAGACAGAATTAAACTAGACTTTAGACATCTTGAATATCATTCAAGGCGGAATTTGAAGAGTACAAGAAGACCTGTAAAAGAATCTGGATAACAGTTATAAATGGCAGCAGAAAACAGGGGATACAAGTGGAAGACATCGGTAGGAAACTGGCGGAAAAAGACTGTCGGATGATTTAGTTTTGAAGGCAGAAGCAGAAATGACGTCAGGCGATAGAAACGAGGGAATTTGAGATAAAACAGAAAACAATAACGTCATAAAAGAGAAACCAGAAAACAGGAAGCGGAAAAGAAAGAACGCAGGCGGAAGACATGGGCATAACTGGCGAAAGACTATCGGAAGACTGGCGGAAGACTTAATGACGTCAGCAGGAAGACGAAGTTAAACGGAGCGGAAGAGGTTGGGTGACGTCAGGCGGAAGATGTAGTCGGATGACGTCAGACGGAAGATGTAGTTTAAAAGGGCAGCCGTGGATAAGGCAGGAGTGAACAATGATCAGCGGTGGATTCAGATACGACAAAAGATGAACAGTGCTAATCGGTGGATGTGAACTATAAACAAGAATTGAGTTCACCGGTAGAAACAAACAGTAAACGAAATCGGTAGAAGGAGATGACGTCAGCCGGAAAATGGATGACGTCAACCGGTAGATGCTGAGTAAAATTGAATCGGATGTGTGATGACGTCATCGGAAGATATGATGACGTCATCGGCAGATATAGGCAGCAGACAGAATCGGCAGGAGGAAAAAGCCTATAACAGAACTACTGTTTGGCGGTGGATAAGAACAAGACAAAACGTGTACAGTATCTATCGGTAGATGAAGTTTAGACATAGTTATTAAAGGCAAAACTTACAACTTTTGACAGAGAAAACATATAGACATAGAGCTTAAAAACAGAAGACATAGAAGTTTCAGATCACCAAAACCCGAATGAAAACAAGATTATGAAACATGCCTCACAGATGACAGATTCAAGAAAACAAACTGCATGGATAGCTCTAGAATTCGAGGCAATCCATGCACAACCTGAAAGGAAGAATCCCAGCAGTTCCAGAATGATTTCGACACATTGAAAAATATAAATACAACTGTCAAATACAGAGGTTTCAGAATACACCAACAAAACCTATACATGAATCAGATTTCCAACAAAAATGCAGACAGAGTTTTGAAACAAAACACCAGAGTTCAGCAAAACCTACAGACATAAACTTTACTTAAAAAAAACTGAAACCTCAGAGCAGAAACATGTCTGACTGCAGCAACCACCCCGAGAGCTCAAACCACCAGCTACATCAGATCGTCATTTTGAGGAACAAGGTCCTCAGTTTCGGGTTCAGTACCTACATCAGAGAGTTCACCTATGAGTCTAAAACTCAGTAAGAACATAATACAGATGCAGTGATGCAAAATGCTATGCATGCAGTTTTCAGAATACAGTGACAGAACAGAACTTTACATTTCAGTGGCAGAGGGGTATAAGTGGGGCTTATAGGGGAACTGGCAAACAGAGGGTGCACTATCAGGCACAGCAGATTTTCAGTCTCCCAGGGAGGGATAAAACCAGAGGGTCCTTGCTAGGGACAATTCATTTTCAGATTCCCAGGGAGGGATAAAACCAGAGGGCCAGTCCCCGTCCCACACTTAACCAATACATTACAGACAGTCAGATTTTATCTTGTTTAGTTTGAAACAGTGCACAGAAAACAGTTTTGCATGAGCTTTCAGAAAATCGTGTATGCATGAACATTCACAGTGCTTACAGTTAATATAGCAGACAACAGAAATAACAGACTATACTGTGAAGCAAAACTATGACATCTCAGAACATAAACTATACTTTTTCTACCCAGAACCACCCGACTGAGACTGAAAACCTAGTACCTCCGTGATGTAGGGCCTTAAGGGCCAACTCTCAGTTATGAACTTACCTGTTTGCGGCAATGCAGAGTACTCGAACGTCCCTGGAGAGTTCGGATCTGTAACATGAATGTACAGAATTTAAACGCTACAAATGCTAACTAATATCACGTTGGAAACGCAGCAAACACACTTAAAACACTTTAGAAAACACACCAACGTGTTTTCATCCAAAACAGTGAGTTTTCACCCAAAACTGAAACCCTAAACTTCGGTAAAAACTCACTTTAAACTTGTCCAAACTTGTTAGCGTTAAAAGACGCTCACCTTTGCTGAAAAAAACGGAGAAATGCTGGAGAAACAAAGTGTGGAAGTTTTGTTTCAATCGCCTGGAAGAGAGAAAACAGAAAGGGGAGGTAGAAGTGAGCTTCACGTAGGAGAAAGAGAAAACATATCTTCTTCAACAAGTTGCCACTTGGCACTCATCCATTGGTTTGCTTCCACCTACCATAATCACTTCCACATTTACCCTTCCATTAGCTTTTAACCTAATTGGCTTGTTTTGATTACACTTAGTTTGGTTTTCCCTCAAACATTCCATCATTTTAACCAAAATATTCATTGTATTAATATAATATTAATCCCGTTTAAACGATCCAGGAAAAACTATTACATGGCAAAAATGCCGGGTGTTACATTTCTACCCAAGGATGTGTAGGGACTAGTAAGGGAAAGTAAAGTCCTTGGGGTAGAACTTTGCTTTTGGCCCTCTTACAAACAATGCACTTTTCAACATAGTGGTGCACGTCTTTCATCATGTGAGGCCAATAAAATTTTTCCTTCAATAGTTCTAGGTCTTCTTTTCTCCAAAATGCCCAGACAATCCTCCTCCATGAGCTTCTTTAATGAGGCATTGTTTTAGACTGCAATTAGGAATACACAATTTTCCATTCTTTAGTAGAAATTCATCTACAAGACTATATCCTCCTTCAGCCTTATTTTGACTAACATGATAAGGCAATCCAAAATCTTTATCGGATGCATACAAGGTTTTGATCCATTCAAACCTATGATAAGGAGTTCTATGCTGTAATTAGAGCTCTAGAACATTGGCAACATTACCTACTTTCAAATTTTGCATTGCCTCCACCAATCTCCTCCTCCTACAACCATTCTGCTCCCCACATGCTTCTGGCTCTATCGGCAGGGCTGTCTACTCCTCAGGAAAGTGCACCGGTGGCTAACCGGTATTCAAACGAGAGGAAGCGATTCAGAACCAGATTCACTTTGGACCAGAAAGAGAAAATGCATCAGTTTGCAGAAAGTATGGAATGGAGGATGCAGAAGAGAGATGAAGAAATGGTTCAATAGTTTTGCAATGAGATTGGTATAGATAAAGGAGTTTTGAAAGTATGGATGCACAATAATAAAAACTCATCTTCAAAGAAGGATGTAATGGCTGAACGAATATTCTGGAACTCTACAACAGCAACATAGGCGGGTAAAGGGAGAGTGAGGGAAGGAGAGAGAAACGAGGGTGAATGAAGAAGAAGGCAGGGGCATTTCGGGAAGAAAATATATACATGTGAAAAAAACGTGACTTTTTAACTGAAAATATGACGGTAGGGGCCATATTGTCCATTATTAATACATTAAGGTTGTTCTTGCCCATTATCCAAGTCTATGGTGTAAATTACTCATTTCACTTAGTTGTAGGGGCCAAATTGCACTTTACCCTAAAAAGAACTACACGAGGAGAAGGAAAGAAAAAAAAAACTCAATAGGAGAAGTTGTAACGTGGTTGTTAGTAAACCTACTAATGGATCTACGAAGAGAAAAAAAAGTGAGAAGGGAACTGGTGTAACGACTCCAAAATTTAATTTGGATTTTTCCCCAATTTGAAAACCCTAAAAAAATTTTCCCAAATTGATTTGCAAATTAGGTTAAATTAGATAGTTATAAAACTCTAATTTTCTTAATTCAAAATCATTGAAAATACAAAAATCATTTAATAAGAGGAAACCTTGAATTTAATATCAATAAATATTTATAACATTAAATGCTAAACAAATATTAAATAAAACTTTATTCATAAAATCTTTGAAAAACAATAACGTACTTAATAATAATCCAACAGTTAATGCAATAAATTATTTCAACTTAAAACAAAATAAATTTAAATGCAACTAATTAGAAAATATCTTTTTAAAAAGCATAATTTTAAATTTTTATTCAAAACCAACGACAACATCCTCCTCTGTATGCTCGCCTGCCTCTGGAGGATTCTCGAGCACAGCTAGTTCTTCCTCAGATAAAAACTCACCTACATCACAAAATTAAATACTATGAGAAAAACTCAGTAAGCGAAAATATGTGCAGGTGTCATCATTTACTTTTTTCTCGAATCCCGTCTTATCAGTTACATACTGGTTAGAACTTGTTCTAACCCTCGGTCAAATATCACCTCTAGTTAGAACTTGTTCCAACTTTCAGTCAAATATCACATCTAGTTGGAACTTGTTCCAATCATCACCTCAAGTTAGAACTTGTTCCAACCGTCGGTCAAATATCACATCTAGTTGGAACTTGTTCCAACCTTCACCTCTAGTTCGAACTTGTTCCAACCATCAGCCAAATATCACGTACTTTCCGTCAATTCCATCGTTTTCATACACATGCAAATGTCCTATCAATTTTTATCTTTTAACAATTCTATGTCAATATCTAAAGCTCAAATATCATAAACATAAAATAAAGCTGTAAATAAAAATATAGATTTTGTGATGTAGGGCCAAAGTCAAAACATTGAAAAACGTGATATTTTCACTTACCTGGATTCCTAGCGATTAGGGAAATAGGATTTTAATTATTTTTCCCGAGCGTTGAAATAATCTTCCTGCTTAAAAATTAGGGACTTTTAAATTTTATTCCAAATAATCATTTTGAAAATAATTCGGGTAGAGATTTCTTTACCAATAAAATCCCAACGTTGGGTTTTCGGATCAATTGGGCGTCCTTAACGATCCAGAAAAGAATTCAGTTTGGGTTTGGGCCGGTTCGGTCAATTGGGCCGGTTCACTATGTGGTTCAGCTTGGTGGTCTGGTTCACTAATGTCTGGTTCGGTTCAGAATAAAAATTCTAAATCGACTTTCTTCTTCTTGTCGTGGTGCTCTGCCGAGAGAGAGAGTGAGAGTGAGATGCAGCGACAGAGAAAGAGCGAGAACGAGAGAGCGAAAACCTTACGCCGAGAAGGGGAAGTTCGTGGGAGGAAAGCTCGGCAGAGGGAGAGACTAACGCCGGAGGAGCGTTCGACGTTCAGAGGCGTTCGCCGGAGTCTGTCAACCCGCGGTGGTCGGAGGTCGCGAACGGCGATTAGGTTGCGACGATTCTGCGAGGTAAGCATTTCTTCGATTCTCACTGGTTTCCAGAAATCGGGAGAAATTTTGGTGTGATTTTTCTTTCACCGAACGAATTGATTTGTAAGGGAGAGGATTCTAATTCTTTCATTGGACACAAATCTGGCTTTCCAATTTGGTCAAATTCATCGAACTCTTTAGCAAGGAATTTTTCTACGTGATTATCCTCTGATTTTGTATTAAAAATTCCAGACTAATTTCTGAAATTAGGGTTTTGTTGCTTAAATTGTGGATTTTCGTAATGAATATGAATTAGGGTTTGATTTGTTACCTTAATTTGGGATTAGGAAATAATTTGTTTCCTTAATTTGGGAATTATTTTTGGAATGTTACAACTGGAAAGTCTGGAAAGATAAAAGGTTGTTTGAATGGATGTTTATATGTGTATTGAAAATTATTTGTGTGAGGTGGAAGACACTAAGAGACTCAATTATCATGTCTTTTCATATACTTTCAAGAAATTCAAGATCGAAAAATGGAAGAATCAAATCATTTAATGTAAAAATAATTAATGTTAGAAATTGATTACTGATTTATAAGAAATTCATGATCGAAATGGAAAACTAATGTAGTTAATGCAGAATAATCAATGTCTACCAATAGAAATTTAAATATTTTAACTTGAATTAATTAATGATTGCAAGAAATTCAAAATCAGTATCTTTTTAAGGTATATAATATAATATAATGCATGGTAATTTTTTTTTCTAGTGATTTTGCATCTCTAACTAGAAATACACGGATAAACTATCGTAAAAGTTTCATAATTTTTACGATAATTTTATGAAACTTTTTAGATTATTTTTCCATAGTATGCTGAATACGTGATAAACATTTCAAGTAAATCCAATATCGTTTGTTATGTTTATTGAAATAACTACTATCAATTTTTTAAAATTTAGTTTATAAAATAGAGAACGAGAGCCGTTCTCGAAGAACGAATACCCGTAGTTGATTGGTTTGTTAGTTTTTTATACTTCGAGAAAGAAGCTATTTACAAAATGAATTTACGGTCGTTTTTGTTTAACAATCCATAGTTATACGGTGATTTTGAATAAAACACACCAAAGAAAAAAAATTATGCTTGACTTAAACCAGATGACTCTGAATGAAGCGAGAGTTAAGACGTCTATCCAACCCGGTTACGGTTAAACCAGCAGCTGACGTGGCGATTCTGAGAAGGGGAAGGAAGCAGATACAATGAGCAGCGTGAGGAGTGAGAGGGTGTGTTGTGTTGTCATTTTACTTTTTTCCTCTCTCCTATTCTCTCTCAAACTCTCTCTCTTATTCTCTTATTTTCTGTAAACGTTCTCTGGACAATAGTAGATTTCTTTTTCTTCCGATCATATTGCTGCTGTCATAACAAGAGGTATCAGAGCAACTACGAATTGGGAAATGGCGGAAACTAGAGCGAAGTCAAATGAGGAAACAATGAAGAAGCTGACGGGGGGATATCAGGAGCTACAAAATGTGAACACAAAACTTACCACTCGATTGGCTGTTTTTGAGCAACACTTCCAGGACTCGCAAGGAGAGCAGAAACGTATAGACCAAACTCTCACATCCTTTATGCAAGACTCTATCGCAAAACATGATGCCCTGATGTCTTTATTGAACAGAATTGCTCAAAACAAAACCGAGACCGGGCAGAAACAGCCATTCACGACTGACTCTTGGCCAAAACAACAAGGTACGGAAGAATCTTCTATTCTCTCTTCGAGCACTCCACCAACACCACTGATATCTAGCGATTCATCGCTACCCACCTACCAAAATAATCTGGCACCTCCAATTTAACAACAGAACCCGTGGCACCCACCGGTGAGGTTACCATTTTTCCCACCAACCCCGCAGAGCACCCACGTTATGACCATCAACTGCTGCGATTTCCAAAACTCGAGCTCCCACATTTCACAAGCGACAATCCCCAAGAGTGGGTAAGGAAAGCGGATAGATACTTCGATTTACATCAAATAGCTGAGAATAAAAAACTAGAAATGGCAGAACTCTTTTTACGAGAGAAAGCGGATATATGGTATCATGGGTGGATGGTGACAAAAATTGGGGTAACTTGGAGGCAGTTTACAACTGCACTGTGCAAGCGATTCTCAGCCAACTCGGGAGAAGATGTATTGGAGACACTCAGCAAGGTTTCTCAAATAGGGACCGTTGCCGACTACCTGGAAAAATTCGAGGAATTAAAAGCTCAAGCTCAAGCTCAAGCTCAAGCTCAACCTCGCTTGCCAGAAATGCCTGAGTCTTTTTGGATCGCAGGGTTCACCAGTGGGTTGAAAGCAGAGATAAGAGCAATGGTTAAAATCGCCCGCTCGTCGACTCACGAACAAGCAATAGAAGTCGCCGTTCTTCAAGAAACCGCTCTGGGAGTGCTGAGTAAAGGGTGGAAAATAGCCTGTAACGCTCCCGAACCCACCCTGGCTTGGTACTCTACTTTGCTAACCAATCCCACATTAAAACATAATTTAAAATAAAATTGACACAGCAGAATTTAAGCTAAGTCCCTCAAAACTCTCTTACGTCATACCTAGCTGCCTAGACTCATTAATTTCCCTTAATTCTAACCGTTAAATACCACGACGTCTTCCCCAAAAATTTTGACAAGGTAACGCCTGAAAATGGCGCCTCCAAAATGCTAAATACCTGCATAAAATCCAATCTCAATCAATCCAGAATACTCCTACTCAACTTATTCAGCATACGAAATCACCAATTAGCAATAAAGAGGGAAACTAAAATACTAACATCCCTAAATGAACAAAGTCCAAAGTATAGGGCGACACATCACCCTTAACTATGACTATATATAACAAATACAAATAGTTATACCATAACTGTCAAAACATTAACCAAAAAAAGTCACACATTCCCCTCATTTCCACAAACAGACATCTACAATAAACTTCCAAAATGCAAAGTCCCACATTCTCCCGAAGACCATGGTCGAGGCGCCCCGACAACTGCCCGCACCGGCGTGCCCCGTGTGCCACCGACAGTCGCCTAATCCTGGCTCTCTCGTCTAGCTCACCAGTAACACGTCACCACCTACACCATAGAACACAAAAGTAAGCCTAATGCTTAGTAAGTAGGGAATAAAATGCGACAACACAATGCAATCAACCTAACCTATGCAGTTTCTACCACTCAGTTGTGCTTATTTGTTGTTCGTTGCTTTAATAGTTTCATAAGCCGTGTGAAACAGGTAAGCTCACATCCTATAATCGAGGACGACCATTAGCTCACATCTCGTAATCGTACAGGACGGTTGTTATCTCACATCCAATAATCGTACAGGACGGCTATTCCCAGAATCACCATTATGTATTTTAGCCGATCATCCTTCATAGAGTTCCCTTCGGGGTGCTACACACCAGCACCATATCCCGACAAGGCACACTATTCCAGATTGCGTATTTTAACCTGTCTCTCATAGAGTTCCCTTCGGGGTGCTACACACTAGCACCGTATCCCGACAAGGCACACTAATCCAGATAGCATAATTTTAGCCGGTCATCTCTCATAGAGTTCCCTTCGGGGTGCTACACACCAGCACCGTATCCCGACAAGGCCCACTATTTGAGATGCATTTTACAATTCACTTTATCTGATTACGTTCACACTCACAATGCCAAACAATGTACCCACTCATGCAACCACTCATCTCTAGCGTAGCGTACTTAACTCACGATGCATGTTTCAAAGATATGCAATACAACCCGAAACAAAACAACACAATGCAACACGAAGCAAAACAACCAAGAAGCAACCAAACAAATAATTCCCTACCGTTCCATGGTGTAGGCCCGAAGGCAAAACACAGGCAATCCACTACTTACCTGGCGTCCTAGCTCGATGAGGTTACTCGGTTCCCTGCCCATCTACAGCTCGACCTACGACAAATATTCAAACTTCATTAAAATCAAGCCTACTTCCACCCATTACTCTCAAACTACTAGTTCTAGCCTAATCCAACTAAAATCTAGCTAAACAGCCACTAATTTGGGTTCGGTAAAAACCGACCCGAAACTTCAAACGTGCATAACTTTCGCGTTGGCTAACAGAATCGATCGATTCCAGTGGCCACGTACTCCCCTAACAACCTATTTTAATCTGCCAAAAGGATTTTAAAACCAACAACCCTAACTAGGTCAAAACTGGCAAAACCTGAACTGCCCTAAGCCGCGAATTTTCTCCTTCCTGATTTTCCATCAACTTTCACTCGTTTCCTCACCAATCGACCACCCTCACACCCAATTAGTATAATCCAACGAGATTCTAAGGCTTTACATAGGAAAACCTGAATTCCCCACATTGGAGCCATCGGTTTTTCGCTCAATCCGAGCTCACCATTGCTCGGCAACCATCACCGGCGATAAGCTCGGTTAATTGACGCCAAGAACGGCCAAAAGCAGCCAGTAATCAGAGCTCAAACGAGCTCGTCCCTCTCAGCTCTAAATCGAACCGAAAACAGGGCAAAAACCAACTTACCGGGTCGGTTCGTGTGCAAAGTAAGCCGGAGACGCTATCCCATGGTTCGCCGCCGTCGTCTGGCCGGAGAAAGTCGGAAACCACGGCGGTTTTGGTCGGCGATCGACGCCCTTCTCTCCCTCCCCTTTCCCCTGCTCCTCGCGCTCGTCCCTCGAACAACAGAATGGCTTCGGCCATTCTGTTGTTTTATTATATATTTTTTTATGATAATAATAATAATAATAATATTTCCTATTAAAACATTAATACAAATTACATCTCCTCCCATACAATCAACCGTTAAATCTCGTTCTTAATTATAACCCCCGGCTTAATTTCATTGGGAATATCCGAACCTAAATTAAGAAACCATTCACTTTTCTTTTAAATTAATTAAAACAACCTATTTTATTATTCTTTTATTTTCTCTCTAATTTTTCCTTTAAAAAAATCCTGGGTGTTACAATCCACCCTCCTTACAAAAATTTTGTCCTCAAAATTTGTGGCTTTGTTATTTCTTAATGTACTTATCTCATCTCACCTACCCAATACCCTTACTCATCTATCGGTTACGCTCTAACCTAAATACTCACACGTTCACTAACTATAATCTAATTCATACTCTCAAACCCTTCTAACTGAATTTTCAACTCGATCTTTTTCTCTAGCTAAGTTCATCTTTTTCTATTTTTGTGTCTACTAAACACGCACAACCCACTACGACTCTCTATGCAACCACCATCGAGAAATCCTAAGATACTAATGCGTACAATTCTTACTTCAAGTTTTACTAACCTCTATAAATTCTTAGATCAGGACTAACTCGTTCCTAACTCTTCACACAATACTCTAAATGGTGTACAACATATCCTTAATACCCATTGTCTTCAACCCCTTGAAGACTCTCAACTTAAATCCTATTAGTGAACCTCATTTGGCTGAAATACCTATCGTGTAATCCACAGCCCTAAATCTTCCTAACTAAGTTCACCTAGTCACTTCCTTTTCTAATTCAGACACGTATCCATCAAACAATCTCAAACCTCCAAAGCCATCTTAATAGCGTAACACTAGAACCTACGGAGTAAACTTCTTACCCTTAGTTCTAGATTTCAAATTCCCTTCAATCTTACTATCGCATCTTACCCCTATTCCTCATTCTAACATCATTCGCATATTCCGAATTCTCACTACCTAAATTAATTCACTATACACTCGAAGTACTAACTGAGTTTTCATTCACTCCAAATTGGCAACTCTCCACGATTCTAAATTGGGTCATTCTAAACTGTACATCCCAAACTATACACCACAACGCTCAATAATTCCTACACTTATTGACTTCACTACACTTTTCTACATCTCTCAAAGTTTTCATTTTCCTAACTTTGCTCCTTATAGCTTGAGTATTTATACTTCCATTAACTTCAATTATCACCTATACTTTCAACTTTTCCAACTTAATACCGTAACACTAAGAACTCAGTACATAAACATCTTACCCTAAATCCATAAGTTTTAACTTTCTTTCTACTCTACCATCTCACTTCTAACTGATCACTTCTATCTCTTACACTTACTTATATAGGTTAATCCAGACAATTTATACCTCGAACAAGCATGACATTTCATTAGTTATTCCAACACAACCCTCATACTCAAAGCTCTCATCTCTTAAACCTATCACTATTTCTCAAAGCTCTCATCTCTTACATTCACTATACTCAATTTGTCTAACTCCTAATTTCAGTCATTACCAAACACTCAAATTCTTAGGCCTAATTAAACTTGTTCCCAACTTTACACTCAACACTCATCACCCAAATACCTTAAATAATCTATACCTACTTTGACTTCAACCTCATTAATTTCAAAATTGAAACTTCTCTAGATTCACAGCCTTCCTGAATTACCCTTACTCCTAAATTTAGTTGTAAACTTTCTGTGTGAACTTTCTTTTCTTCTATTTGATATTCTCCAAATACCGCAGTTTCACACAGACCTCTAACTAATCAATGGCTAACTCTTTTATCTAACCTTCCATTAAAATTTACTAATCTCCTCACTTACCTCACTCTTCACCCACTAACATAGTTCAAACATATAACTTTGTAACGACCCTTACCCGTATCCTAATTTTACCGTATATATACATTTTTTCTTTTCTTTTTCTTTTATAACTAATAAACTTTAAACCTAACGTTTAAGCGGAAAACTATTTGAAAACCTTTTAATAAAACGTATTTAAGAAAAAAAAACAATAAAACTATTATTATTATTATTATTTTTTATTATATTTTTTTTTATTATGGTACTATTCACGTGAACAATACCACTGTTCACGTGAACAGCGATTGATCGCCCCTTTTTGGGCTATCAATCGCCCAGCTCTCTAGAATTTTCCAGAGAGCTTGCTTCTCTTACCCTGCACATTTTTTTCCTATACTTTTCCTTCAATTTTTCTCCATTTCTCCTTCAACTTTCAATACAATTTATCCTATCAAAACACTTCAACATCAATTTACTTTCTAAAACATTTAACCTAAAATCACTCATTCACATCCTTCATTTTACCCATTACTATAAATACAATTCAAAACGTTTAAAGCAAAGTAAATTTCCTGAAAACGAATCGCGTGGTTCCATTTGAAAACTAACAAATTCCTAAGAAATTTAAAACCAACAAGCAATCCAAGCGAACTTTCAACAGGCTTAACAAACAGTTTATAAAATAGGTTTCCAAAACATCAAAACATAAACTTATCAACCAGTCAGAATCAAACATCCTAAAATGTTCTATCTTTACAATCTTCCTACGTTTCTATCTATCCAACCCTCAAAACGTTTACTTACATCCCCACGGGTCAAAATCGCACCAACTGCGCCAGCGCACTCCCACGGGCATCCTTCTTCAACCAGCGTGATCATCTAACGGAGGAACGTCTTCCTCAACAGTTTCGGGTTCACCTACACCATAGAGACACCTATGAGAACAAATCTCAGTAAATTCTACGTAAGTGACAATGCATGAACATGTATATGCAATTTTCATAACTTTCGTGCATTCATTTCATTTATCAGTTCATGTTAGTCGTCACATTTCAGTCGTCTCATTTCAGTCATTTTAGTCGTCTCATGTCAGTCGTCTTATTCGTCTCATTTCATTTCATTTCATTTTAGTCGTCTCATATCGTTTCACTTTCTTTCATGAACTTTATGCATAAATCCGTTTTTCATGACATTTTGTAAAACAATGATGTATGAACAATTTATCGCATAACATAAACATACAACGTGAGTACCATCAAAACAATACAAACACAACCTATAAAAGAACTAACCCTAAACTACTCAACCAAAGCATATAAACAAACAAGACTCCATAATCCTCAATGCAGCATCGACGTATGGTGTAGGCCAATCGGCCACAGTAAGTCACGAGAACTTACCTATCGTCCTTAGCGCACCGAGCTCCGTCTGCGGCCTTTGTTCACCTAGAACATTTCACAACGTCCTTTGTTAAAATCGAGCCTAAACCATGAAATTTCTTAAACTAACGAACTCCTAACTAAAGGAAACTTCCTAAAATTTCTAATAAACTTCTCTCGGGCATTTCATTGAACATCTTGCGCTCCACATTCATAAATCTCCATTAATGGCTTTTCTTCAAACTCCAACAACCAAAATCCTTAATAATTTATCAAATCAACTATAATGACAATAAATATATCACCAATTAACAACCTAACTCATTCCTAACCTAAAACGACAAGTTCAAGAAAAGCCCAATTGAAACCCTAACCGAAATCAACTCCGAAAATGACAAACCAATGTGCCTAGAGCTTGGAGCTTACTTGGAATGTCGATAGGGGAAGAAAACCGGAAGAGAAATCACCGGAAAAAGGAAGAACAATCGAAGGAAGAGAAATGGTGTGGGAGGAATCACCAAGAATGGAGAGCAAATGCTCTCTGGAAACTCACGTGAAAAATGGCTAAGGAGAAGAAGAGGGCATTGTGTTTTTATAAAAAATAGGTTTCCTTAATTATAAGTTTGCCACTCATACAATTATCCACCTATTTCGTTATTTCGCCTATCGGTTTGGATTCCCTGAAATTTTCTTATTCCTTCAAAAATCCATATTAATCACTAGGGTTCTAACGAAACTTCCCGTTTGCAAAACGGACATGATTTACTATTTTTTCGAATTAAAACGCTATAGGGTTATAAACGGAACTTTGGCGTTATACCATCGATTTGAATTCCCAAAATACCCTTATTTTTCCTAAAATCCCTATAAATCATAAGGATCCTAATAAAGCTCTCTGTTCATAAAACGGGCTTAGTTTGCTATATTTACTAAAATACCCCTATATTACGAGAAATTCCAAAATCTCGTAAAATCGGCGTTGCATCTTCAAAAACTCCCTCGTCTCTTCAGATACTCCAATTTATTTATAGGGTTCCAATAAAACTTCTCATTTGCAAAACATGGTTAATTTGGCATATTTACTAAAATGCCATTGCATAGCTAAAAATCTAAAACCCGAAAAAGAACCGGGCGTTACAAACTTAGTCTAACTTTCATAACTATGTATTCTTACACATTTCATTAACTTTAACTTAATCACTCCTTACCTATCCTTTCAAACTTTTCTAATTTAATTCCCAATATCCTCTAAGTTCTTCAACTTCATATGAGGGCTAACTCTCTTATCCTAACTCTCTCTCTTCGGTACTAATCTCTGTCATATGTCCGTCCCGAACCTAGAATTTAATCTCATCGTTCTTCTATCTTACATCTCCCAACCTCTACTAATACTCGAGTTCATATTCACATCTCATGCTTAAGTTCGCCAACTCTTAAGCTTATCAACTCTAGCCAAATCTATTTACGACATCAGCAGTTTCGACTTCATTACATACGAGTCGAACCCTTAAAACTTTCTAACTTAAACTTTATCTATAAGGCATTCTAAAGTTCCTCGACGTATCTCATTATTCTCATTCAACAACTTTTATATCTCTTTAGATTGTATTCCACTCAACAGGTATGATCTAAATCTCAAATCTTTCTATCTAATACTATTGCTATTTTCTTTTCCAAGGCTTTCTACCTTTATACACATACTTAATTTTCCTCCACCTTTAGACAAATATTTAATTTTCCTCCAGATTCATTCCAAAAATTTATAATTAATATACTCTCTTTTACTTTTCCAACTCGGTTTCTCGATATTATCCTAAATTTCTTTACCACAAATCACCCAACAACCTAAACTTGTTGTAGCTAACTTAACACCCTTACTCCCAATATCCTACTAATTCTCACTGATTCACCATACATCCCAACATTGCGTACCTTAGTCTACATCCCAAAACATCATCTTAATTCAAGAGACTCTACTTAATCAAGGCATCTAAATTTCTAATCCTTCTAATCACGTACTCTCACACTCAACCACTCACGTACCTCATAATTTCATAGTAATGGCATTACGACGGTCTAAGGTGTATCCTTACAATTTCTTTTTCAAGTTCAAACTTCTATCGAGTTCATCTTATCCTAATACTTTCTAGTACTCCCAAGGGTTTGCTAACTAGGGTCAAATGTCTATCTATTATAATCTTATTATTAAAGGTAACAATCCTAGGCGTACCATTCCTACAAACACCTAGGTTAGTTATGTTTATGTATATCACCTTACATTCAACCCAACATATGCGCATTCTTTTAACACTAAGATAAAACTCATACCTTTCCTAACGACTATCACGTCTACCCGGCTAACATTTACCTTTAACTCGGATCGACCCTACCCTTTTTCCCACATTCCTCCTAGAGTATTCGACTTACTCTCATCCTAAGATTCTCTAATCTCTGTTTCACTGTCTCCAAACCAATCTAATCTTAGATAACTAAAAGTAACTAAAAGTAAAAGTAAAGAAATACTTACAGTCGGTGAAGCACGTTGCATGGCGGCCGGCATTGTCGGGTAATCCTTTGAACGACTCGACCATTTATGCTCTGATACCATCTTGTAACGCCCCCGAACCTACCCTGGCTCGGTGCGCTACTTTACTAATCAATCCTACATTAAAACATAATTTAAAATAAAATTGACACAACAGAATTTAAAGCTAAGTCCCTCAAAACTCTCTTACGTCATACCTAGCTGCCTAGACTCATTAATTTCCCTTAATTCTAACTGTTAAATACCACGGCGTCTTCCCCAAAAATTTTGACAAGGTAACGCCTGAAAATGGAGCCTCCAAAATGCTAAATACCTGCATAAAATCCAATCCAGAATAGTCCTACTCAACTTATTCAGCATACGAAATCACCAATTAGCAGTAAAGAGGAAAACTAAAATACTAACATCCCTAAATAAACAAAGTCCACAGTATAGGGCGACATATCACCCTTAACTATGACTATATACAACAAATACAAATAGCTATATCATAACTGTCAAAACATTAACCAAAAAGAGTCACACATTCCCCTCATTTCCACAAACAGACATCTACAATAAACTACCAAAATGCAAAGTCCCACATTCTCCCGAAAACCATGGTCGAGGTGCCCTGACAACTACCCGCACCGGCGTGTCCCGTGTGCCACCGACCGTCGCCTAATCCTGGCTCCCTCGTCTAGCTCACCAGTAACACGTCACCACCTACACTATAGAACACAAAAGTAAGCCTAATGCTTAGTAAGTAGGAAATAAAATGCGACAACATAATGCAATCAACCTAACCTATGCAGTTTCTACCACTTAGTTGTGCTTATTTGTTGTTCGTTGCTTTAATCATTTCATAAGCCGTGTGAAACAGGTAAGCTCACATCCTATAATTGAGGACGGCCATTAGCTCACATCCCGTAATCGTACAGGACGGCCGTTAGCTCACATCCAATAATCGTACAGGACGGCCATTCCCAGAATCATCATTACGTATTTTAGCCGATCATCCTTCATAGAGTTCCCTTCGGGGTGCTACACACCAGCACCGTATCCCGACAAGGCACACTATTCCAGATTGTGTATTTTAACCTGTCTCTCATAGAGTTCCCTTCAGGGTGCTACACACTAGCACCGTATCCCGACAAGGCACACAAATCCAGATAGCATAATTTTAGCCGGTCATCTCTCATAGAGTTCCCTTCGGGGTGCTACACACCAACACCATATCCCGACAAGGCCCACTATTTGAGATGCTTTTTACAATTCACTTTATTTGATTGCGTTCACACTCACTGTAACACCCGGCATTTTTGCCTATGTAATAATTCCCCGAATATGTAAGCGGAATTTCTCCGATATTAATGCAATGATTGTTTTTAATAAAATTGTCGATGTGTTTAATCGAACGAGGGTGATTCGTGAGACCGAATCGATTAACTAAATAATATTTTAGTTAAAAACTAATGGAAGGGCAAATTAGGAAGAAATTAAGGTTGGTGGGAGAAATCAAATGGATGATTGACACTTGGCAAACTTGTGGAAGAAGACAAGCCATGTATCCCATTTCCTTCTCTTCCTCCTACGTGAGACATTTCCCTCTCTGCTCTCTCTCATTTTCCTCTCTGCTTCTCTCTTTCGGTTAAGGAAAACCAACGCAAGGAGTTTCTTCCTTCTCTGATTTTCCTCCTGCTTTTCGGTCTAAGGTAATCATCTTAGATAGAAAATGATTTTTAGTTTATTTATTTGCTAGTTTCGTGATGTTTAGGGTTAATGTCCGTTTATGCATGCTATAGGTTCGTGAACCACAGTGCTCGTGCGTTCAGGTTTGCTGCATTTCGGACCACAGGTAAGTTCATACGTATAGGTTTGGCCCTTAAGGCCCTACAATACGGAGGTACTAGGTTTATGTTGTCGAGATTTCTGTTGGGTAGTTAAACCATAGGTTATGGTTTAGGTTAAGTGTATTCTGTTTTATATTCTGCTTATTCTGCTTATTATTCTGTTGCCTAACTATGAATGTTCATGCATACACGTTTTCTCTGAAAGTCATGAAAATATTTTCTGTACACTGTTTGAAGTTAAGTAAGATAAAACCTATAATGAAATGTATGGTTAAGTGTGGATGAGGACTGGCATCCTGTCATGTACTCCTGTTATGTCCTGTTGTGGCATGTACTCCTGTTGCACCAGCTCTTCTTCCCACTTATACCTTCCTGTCCAGTGTAATGTAATGTAATGTTCACGTATTTGAAAAAGATTCATGCATAGCACGTTCATCACTCTGCATTGTATGTTCTTGCTGAGCTCTAGGCTCATAGTTGAACTCCTTGTTGTAGGTACGGATCCTCCAGATGAGGAGCTTGAACCTCAAACTGATGAGTTGATGTAGTTGGCGGGAGGAGCTCACGGGATGGTTGCTGCAGTCAGACAAATGTCATTCCTGTGAGAATGTGTTTTATGTAAAGTTATGTCAAGTTTTGTACAAGTTGTTTTGGGGTTTTAAAACGTTTGAAGTGTATGTCAAGTTCTGTAAAACTTTTGGGATCTTCAAAACGAGGTATAAAATCTGTGTTGATGTTTTTCTTTAAAACTTCTATTTGACAGTTGAATGTATATTTTGAAATATTCTGGAACTGCCTTGAGTTTTCTCTGTTAGTGTGTGCATGGATTGTCTTGAGTTTTAGAGCTATCCATGCAGTTTGTTTTCTCGAATCTCTGTCATGTTGTCTGTCATGTTGTCAAGTATGTTTTTTAAAAACTATGTTTTGAATCGGGTTTTTAGTAAATTTTGTTTAGTAAAATTTGAAGTTTCATGCCTTCTGTTCTTATGTTTTCTGTATATATGTCATCCTGTTAAATTCAATCATCCGTCCAGTTATATGCCTTAGTCATCCGCCCCAGTCAATTCTGTCATCCGCCCCAGTCATCCGCCCCAGTCAAAGTCAATTCAGTCATCCGCCCAGTTATATGCCTTAGTCATCCGCCCCAGTCATCCGCCCAGTTATATGCCTTAGTCATCCGCCCCAGTCAATTCTGTCATCCGCCCCAGTCAAAGTCAATTCAGTCATCCGCCCAGTTATATGCCTTAGTCATCCGCCCAGTTATATGCCTTAGTCATCCGCCCCAGTCAATTCTGTCATCCGCCCCAGTCAAAGTCAATTCAGTCATCCGCCCAGTTATATGCCTTAGTCATCCGCCCCAGTCATCCGCCCCAGTCAAAGTCAATTCAGTCATCCGCCCCAGTCATCCGCCCCAGTCATCCGCCCCAGTCATCCGCCCCAGTCAATTCTGTCATCCGCCCCAGTCAAAGTCAATTCAGTCATCCGCCCCAGTCAATTCTGTCATCCGCCCCAGTCATCCGCCCAGTTATATGCCTTAGTCATCCGCCCAGTTATATGCCTTAGTCATCCGCCCCAGTCAAAGTCAATTCAGTCATCCGCCCAGTTATATGCCTTAGTCATCCGCCCAGTTATATGCCTTAGTCATCCGCCCAGTTATATGCCTTAGTCATCCGCCCAGTTATATGCCTTAGTCATCCGCCCAGTTATATGCCTTAGTCATCCGCCCCAGTCAAAGTCAATTCAGTCATCCGCCCCAGTCAAAGTCAATTCAGTCATCCGCCCAGTTATATGCCTTAGTCATCCGCCCCAGTCAATTCTGTCATCCGCCCCAGTCAAAGTCAATTCAGTCATCCGCCCAGTTATATGCCTTAGTCATCCGCCCCAGTCATCCGCCCCAGTCAAAGTCAATTCAGTCATCCGCCCCAGTCATCCGCCCCAGTCATCCGCCCCAGTCAAAGTCAATTCAGTCATCCGCCCCAGTCAATTCTGTCATCCGCCCCAGTCAATTCTGTCATCCGCCCCAGTCATCCGCCCCAGTCATCCGCCCAGTTATATGCCTTAGTCATCCGCCCAGTTATATGCCTTAGTCATCCGCCCAGTTATATGCCTTAGTCATCCGCCCAGTTATATGCCTTAGTCATCCGCCCAGTTATATGCCTTAGTCATCCGCCCAGTTATATGCCTTAGTCATCCGCCCAGTTATATGCCTTAGTCATCCGCCCAGTTATATGCCTTAGTCATCCGCCCCAGTCAAAGTCAATTCAGTCATCCGCCCAGTTATATGCCTTAGTCATCCGCCCAGTTATATGCCTTAGTCATCCGCCCCAGTCAATTCTGTCATCCGCCCCAGTCATCCGCCCCAGTCAATTCTGTCATCCGCCCCAGTCATCCGCCCCAGTCATCCGCCCCAGTCATCCGCCCCAGTCAATTCTGTCATCCGCCCCAGTCATCCGCCCCAGTCATCCGCCCCAGTCAATTCTGTCATCCGCCCCAGTCATCCGCCCCAGTCAAAGTCAATTCAGTCATCCGCCCCAGTCAAAGTCAATTCAGTCATCCGCCCCAGTCAAAGTCAATTCAGTCATCCGCCCCAGTCAAAGTCAATTCAGTCATCCGCCCCAGTCAAAGTCAATTCAGTCATCCGCCCCAGTCAATTCTGTCATCCGCCCCAGTCAAAGTCAATTCAGTCATCCGCCCAGTTATATGCCTTAGTCATCCGCCCAGTTATATGCCTTAGTCATCCGCCCAGTTATATGCCTTAGTCATCCGCCCAGTTATATGCCTTAGTCATCCGCCCCAGTCATCCGCCCCAGTCAAAGTCAATTCAGTCATCCGCCCCAGTCAAAGTCAATTCAGTCATCCGCCCAGTTATATGCCTTAGTCATCCGCCCCAGTCATCCGCCCCAGTCAAAGTCAATTCAGTCATCCGCCCCAGTCAATTCTGTCATCCGCCCCAGTCAAAGTCAATTCAGTCATCCGCCCAGTTATATGCCTTAGTCATCCGCCCCAGTCATCCGCCCCAGTCAAAGTCAATTCAGTCATCCGCCCCAGTCAATTCTGTCATCCGCCCCAGTCATCCGCCCCAGTCATCCGCCCCAGTCATCCGCCCCAGTCATCCGCCCAGTTATATGCCTTAGTCATCCGCCCCAGTCAAAGTCAATTCAGTCATCCGCCCCAGTCATCCGCCCCAGTCAATTCTGTCATCCGCCCCAGTCAATTCTGTCATCCGCCCCAGTCATCCGCCCCAGTCATCCGCCCCAGTCAATTCTGTCATCCGCCCCAGTCAATTCTGTCATCCGCCCCAGTCAATTCTGTCATCCGCCCCAGTCATCCGCCCCAGTCATCCGCCCCAGTCATCCGCCCAGTTATATGCCTTAGTCATCCGCCCAGTTATATGCCTTAGTCATCCGCCCCAGTCAAAGTCAATTCAGTCATCCGCCCCAGTCATCCGCCCCAGTCAATTCTGTCATCCGCCCCAGTCATCCGCCCCAGTCAATTCTGTCATCCGCCCCAGTCATCCGCCCCAGTCATCCGCCCAGTTATATGCCTTAGTCATCCGCCCCAGTCAATTCTGTCATCCGCCCCAGTCAAAGTCAATTCAGTCATCCGCCCCAGTCAAAGTCAATTCAGTCATCCGCCCCAGTCATCCGCCCCAGTCAAAGTCAATTCAGTCATCCGCCCCAGTCAAAGTCAATTCAGTCATCCGCCCCAGTCAATTCTGTCATCCGCCCCAGTCATCCGCCCAGTTATATGCCTTAGTCATCCGCCCCAGTCAATTCTGTCATCCGCCCCAGTCAAAGTCAATTCAGTCATCCGCCCAGTTATATGCCTTAGTCATCCGCCCAGTTATATGCCTTAGTCATCCGCCCCAGTCAATTCTGTCATCCGCCCCAGTCATCCGCCCCAGTCATCCGCCCCAGTCAATTCTGTCATCCGCCCCAGTCAATTCTGTCATCCGCCCCAGTCATCCGCCCAGTTATATGCCGGATCCCGATCGGGTCGGTTTCGGGCTGTCACACTCACAATGCCAAACAATGTACCCACTCATGCAACCACTCATCTCTAGCGTAGCGTACTGTAACTCACGATGCAAGTTTCAAAGATATGCAATACAACCCGAAACAAAACAACACATTGCAACACGAAACAAAACAACCAAGAAGCAACCAAACAAATAATTTCCTACCGTTCCATGGTGTAGGCCCGAGGCAAAACACAAGCAATCCACTACTTACCACGCATCCTAGCTCGCTGAGGTTACTCGGTTCCCTGCCCATCTACAGCTCGACCTACGACAAATATTCAAACTTCATTAAAATCAAGCCTACTTCCGCCCATTACTCTCAAACTACTAGTTCTAGCTTAATCCAACTAAAACCTAACTAAACGGCCACTAATTTGGGTTCGGTAAAAACCAACCCGAAACTTCAAACGTGCATAACTTTCGCGTCGGTTAACGGAATCGAACCATTCCAGCGGCCACGTACTCCCCTAACAACCTATTTTAATCTTCCAAAAAGCATTTTAAAACCAACGACCCTAACTAGGTCAAAACTGGCAAAACCCGAACTGCCCTAAGCCGGAAATTTTCTCCTTCCCGATTTTCCATCAATTTTCACTCGTTTCCTCACCAATCGACCACCCTCACACCCAATTAGTATAATCCAACGAGATTCTAAGGCTTTACATAGGAAAACATGAATTCCCCACATTGGAGCCCTCATTTTTTCGCTCAATTCGAGCTCACCGTTGCTCGGCAACCATCACCGGCAATAAGCTCAGTTAATTGACGCCAAGAACGACCAAAAGCAGCCAGTAATCAGAGCTCAAACGAGCTCGTCCCTCTCAGCCCTAAATCAAACCGAAAACAGGGCAAAAACCAACTTACCGGGTCGGTTCGTGCGTGGAGTCAGCCGGAGACGCTAGCCCATGGTTCCCCGCCGTCGTCTGGCCGAAGAAAGTCGGAAACCACAGCGGTTTTGGTCGGCGATCGATGCCCTTCTCTCCCTTCCCTCTCCCCTGCTCCTCGCGCTCGTCGCTCGAACAACAGAATCGCTTCGGCCATTCTGTTGTTTTATTATATTTTTTTTATAATAATAATAATACTAACATTTCCTATTAAAACATTAATACAAATTACATCTCCTCCCATACAATCAACCGTTAAATCTCGTTCTTAATTACAACCCCCGGCTTAATTTCATTGGGAATACCCGAACCTAAATTAAGAAACCATTCACTTTTCTTTTAAATTAATTAAAACAACCTATTTTATTATTCTTTTATTTTCTCTCCAATTTTTCCTTTAAAAAAATCCAGGGTGTTACACAGCCGAACAATTTCCCAATTCTAAGTGGACAGAATTCCCTAAGGCACCCCCGGCGAACACTTCCCACCAGAAGGTAGAAAGCTCAAAGCCGCCCTATAGAGTGTAGAAAATTCCGCAAGCTGATCTACAGCTTAAACGAAAACTGGGTCTTTGTTTGAAGTGCGATGACAAATATTTTGCAGGACACGTTTGCAAGAATTGAGCACTAAATGTTCTCATCGTTGATCCCGAGGAGGAAACAAAGGACAGCTCTTCGAGTGACGAAGAGCCAGATAACTCTAACAAAACCGCTCCCTTAGCGGTTTCCCTCCATGCTCTCACGGGCCAGACGACGAACGATACGGTACGAATCGCTGGGCAGATTGGCCAGCAACAGATTTCTGTTCTGATTGACAGTGGAAGCACTAACAGTTTCATCGAGGAAAGGTTAGCAGCTCATTTTCGGTTGTCACCAATAGTCAGAAAATCCGCTAAGGTCACAGTAGCCAATGACGAAAACCTGGTAAGTAAGGAATTGCCAGAACCGGTGACCTGGAAAATGGTTAGAATCCCTTTCACGTTCCCGCTGAGAACTTTGAGATTCAGGGGAAGTGACATGATATTGGGCATCGACTGGATAGTCAAACAAAGCCCAGTGACATTCGACCCTCCACGTAGACAGTTGCTGGTTCAGTATGATGAGGGCCAATTAACCATACTGTATGCCAACCCAAGAGAAGTCGGTAAGCTGTCCAACCCAAAATCACTTCACAGCCATTGGAGGAAACAACCGGGTGGCTTTATTGCACAACTCAGCATAACATAGACAGAACCCGAACAACCGGAACTAGAATGTATTAAAGCTATCATTCAGAATTTCAAGGATGTCTTTACCCCTCTACCGGGTTTACCACCGGAGAGAAGCCACAATCATCAGATTCCGCTACAGCCTAACACAAAACCTTTCCGCCTTTTTCCATATAGATGCCCATTTTCCCAGAAGTCAGAGATTGAGAAACTGGTGCGGGAGATGCTGGAAGAAGGCATTATCATTCCCAGCAATAGCCCTTTCGCATCGCCGGTGCTCCTAGTACGGAAGAAAGACGGGCAGTGGAGATTCTGCGTTGACTACAGATAGTTGAACGCCGTCACCATTAAAGACAAATTCCCCATGCCCATAATAGATGAACTGCTAGACGAGCTTCATGGCTCGTTGGTTTTCTCAAAAATCGACCTAAGGGCTGGGTACCACCAAATCAGAGTACAAGAGAAGGATTCCCATAAAACGGCGTTCAAAACACATTAGGGGCTTTACGAGTTCAAAGTGATGCCTTTCGGCCTCACGAACGCACCGGCCACATTCCAGGCACTCATGAACAATATTTTTCAACCTCACCTGAGAAAATTTGTCCTAGTTTTTTTTTGACGACATACTGATATACAGCCCCACTTTAGAGACCCATTGCAAACACCTGAGATTGGTATTACAACTATTGAGATGCCATAAACTAGTCGCCAATGAATCTAAGTGCCTGTTTGGCCAAGCAGAGGTCGAATATTTAGGTCACATCATTTCTAAGGAGGGAGTCAAAGCAGACCCCATTAAAATTGCGGCAATGGTGAATTGGCCATCGCCCACCACTATCAAACAATTGAGAGGATTCCTGGGTCTAACTGGCTACTATCAAAAATTTGTCTGCAACTATGGTATTCTGGCGAAACCACTCACAACACTGTTAAAGACCAATGCGTTTGTCTGGGATTCGACAGCCGAGGATGCTTTCCAGAAGCTCAAAATCGCAATGAGCGCTCCACCAGTCCTAACATTACCAGACTTCTCTCAGCCCTTCGTGATCCAAACCGATGCTTGTCAAGATGGTATGGGGGCAGTGTTGATGCAACACCGTCTGGCTATAGCTTTTATGAGCAAGCCTTTCTATCTGAAAAACAGAGGGTTGTCGATCTATGAGAAGGAGCTATTAGCTCTAGTTTCCGCCGTGCAACTCTGGCGACATTACCTGGAAGGCAATAAATTTATCATTCAAACCGATCACCAGTCACTGAAGTATTCGTTGGAGCAACGCATTACTACCCCACTGCAGCAGAAATAATTATCTAAGTTGCTGGGTTTAGATTACGTAATCGAATACAGACAGGGAAAACTGAATGTCGTGGCTGACGCTCTTTCACGAGCAACTCACCCATCGCCCCCGGCAGTCGCACTATTACTTTGAACACACCTCAGTGGATGCAAGAGGTCATCTCCAGTTACGAGGGGGACACGTGGGCAGCAGACCTAATCACCAAGCTATCGATTGATGCTTCTCAGAAGCCTTCGTTCTCCTTTTCGAATGGCTTAATTCGTTTCCAGGGCAGATTAGTCCTGGGGCAGGGAAACGCCATTTGTGCCAAGGTCCTCAAGACTTTACATGATTCAGTTGAGGGTGGACACTCGGGTATTCAGGCAACGCTTCATCGAGCCAAATCCCTGTTTTGGTGGCTAGGGCTTACAAAAGATGTCCAAACTTACGTCGGCTGTTGTGATATTTGCCAGCGATGCAAACATGAACACGTGAGTTATCCTGGACTTCTCCAGCCACTGCCAATACCTCAGCACCCATGGACTCACATCACTATGGACTTTGTAGAGGGTTTGCCCAGCTCCCTTCAATCCAATTGTATTCTGGTGGTGGTGGATCGCTTCACCAAATACGCACACTTTCTGGCTCTCCGCCACCCATCCACGGTGGTTCAAGTAGCCAATTTATTTATGGACAATATTTTCAAATTGCATGGCATACCCCAGTCATTAGTCTTGGATAGGGATCTGATTTTTCTCTCCTCTTTTTGGCAATCTGTTTTCTCTTCACTGGGTGCTGAATTACATACGTCCACCGCTTATCACCTGGAATCAGATGGCCAAACAGAAAGGCTTAACAAGTGTCTGGAAATGTACATACGTTGCATGACATTCCAGAAACCATCTGTTTGGAGGCAATGGCTTCCTTTAGCCGAATGGTGGTACAATACTACGGTCCAGACCGCCATTAAAATGACTCCCTTCAAAACCATATATGGTCTGCCTCCGCCTCAGCTCACTCTAGGCCCTTATTTACATTCTCCTTCTACCGCTGCTGATGGTTTCCTCCGCGACCGACATGCAATGGATAAGTTGCTGAAGGAGAATATTGCCCAGGTGCAGAGTCGGATGAAACTGTATGCCGATCGCAACAGAACTAAACGGAGCTTTCAGCCCGACGATTAGGTTTACCTCAAGTTCCAGCCTTATCGACAACAGTTAGTTGCCGCCAGGCCGTCTCACAAACTTGCTCCGAAATATTTTGGTCCATTCAAAGTTCTGTCCCGGGTCGGCCAGGTCGCTTATAAGCTGGCTTTACCAGATGGAGCTCGGGTCCATCCCGTTTTTAACGTTTCATTATTAAAGAAGACAATTGGGACCCATTTGCTCTCCTCCCCAATTCTTCCACCGGATTTTTATACCGACTTAGTGTCAGAGGTTCCTCTCCACCTTTTGCAAACTCGAGTGGTCAAGCGTGGTAATTTTCCTCTCACACAGTGGCTGATTCAGTGGAAGGAGCAGCCAATTGCCGACGCTACATGGGCAGATTCTGAAGTTATTACCGCCTGTTATCCTGATTTTCGACCTTGGGGACAAGGTCCTTCGGAGGGGGAGGTCTGTCATGGAAGAGGCCTCCATGATGGACTATGCAGTTGGGCCAGTAAGAAGAAACAGAGCAATACCCAGAAACCCGTATCCAACCCGGTTACGGTTAAACCAACAGCTGACGTGGCGATTCTGTTAGAAGGGGAAGGAAGCAGATACAATGAGCAGCGTGAGGAGTGAGAGGGTGTGTTGTGTTGTCATTTGACTATTTTCCTCTCTCCTATTCTCTCTCAAACTCTCTCTTATTTTCCTATTCTCTATAAACGTTCTCTGGACAATAGTAGATTTCCTTTTCTTCCGATCATATTGTTGCTGTCACAACAGATGGCTGCAACTCTACAGCTATTCTTGATGGTCTTGTCTCTTCTCTACTCTAAAAAAGCTATCTAAAATTTAGTGTGATCCGAATTCTATATTTCTGAACTTAAGGTTGTTAATAGCTAAATAGCAGATGATCAATGATAAAAAAGGAACTCACATGAGAGAAAAGAAATGCGAATAGAGAGAGAGAAGTGGGGTATTGGTAAAAAAAAAGGGTCTTATATTTTAATTTTTATTTTTTGACCAGATACTAATTAATTAATACAATTAACATGATAAATTATAAATATTTAAAAGATAATTATCAAAATAAATCATAAAATAAGATATTTTCAATCAACAACTTAAAATTTTAATTTCATCAATTTAACCCATAATAGTTTAAGTCAATTGCAATGAACACTTTGCCCTTGAATCGCGGTTAGTGACCGTTAACAACGCTGTTAGATCCCTCCTTCCTTCCACTCTCTGCCTCTCTTTCTCCTTCCAACGTTCAGCTCTGCTGGCATCACCATCTTCCTGATTCGCAGTAACGTTCAGACTATACCCTGGTTTTAGCGGGGGCAATGAAGTTTTCTTCCTTTGCTGGTTTGATGGGTACTCACAGAGACAAATTCTCTTCAATTACATACTCAAACGAACCCATTGAAAATCACCTTCTCGAATCCACCATTTTCGACAACAGATTTCTTACCCAAATCAAACCTAAAAGAACCCATTTCAAAATTCCATTAAAACCCACGTGAGAAATTGTTCCACCAGCGGAAACTTCTCCATCTAATTGCATTTCTATCGAGCTTTCATCTCCAGTTTAGAACAACGGGGGAAAAGCCATTGTTTGGTGAGAAATCATCGGAGAGTGTGGTTCGAGTTGGATCTGAATCAAAAATATCTTCGAAGCGGTCTATTCGATTCAATCTATGAGTGTAAGACAGATTTTCGAACAATGATGTTGAAAAATTGAAAGCCAAACCGAAAAAGAAAATGATAAAAGAATGGACACTGAAATTTACGTGGCAATCTTACAAGAGAAAAAATCACGGACAGAAGAACAAATCTATTATGAAGAATAGTAGATCGAAAATATAACTTCAAGTTTTCCTACTCTATCTTATATGAATTTATAGAGAAAACAAAATTCTAATGAGATTTTCAACATGGGTCTAACCGGTCTGACCCGTATAGAATTTAGGTCATACCAAATTCTAAAAATTTCCACATTGACACGAATTCCATACGAGAGATCTAGCAGGTTACTCGGCCCAACTCAAAGCGAATCCAGAACACTGAACTCTGACAGTTTTCATCTTCAAAGAAATTCTGGTGTAAGGAAACAAATCTTAAGATCTTTCTCTTCCACACACGTCCCTGATGGGCCATCTTAGCAACTAATGCTGATCAGGTTTAAAAACATTTAAACCACGATGATGACATCTTCAAATCCCAAAAATGTCATCCAAAATCTTTAAGGAAATTTCAGTGATAAGAGTATCTTCGGTGTTCTCCTCTTTCGTTGGACGGCGACAGTGCACCTCGCTGACGACGATCGTCCAGAGTCTTTTCTCGACTTGTAGCGGTTGGACTCGTCTCTGCCTCTGTTCACAGTAACATAGTTAACACCTTCAATTCGCAGAGCGCTCAGCAGCCAACTACCGAGGCTTCCTCAACAACCTTTCTCGTTGGCTTCCACGGTATGCTTCTCCTGTCTCGGTTGTGGACAATGTCTTCACAGACGCCGGCTGAATCTAAGGTTCCTACTTTGAAACTTCACTGTTCTTCACAGACGGTAGACTCTTTTCCCAGTCGCGCAAAGGTTCTCCTCTCTTCACTGTTCGACAATGACGACAATAGCTAACCTTTTCACGTTAGAGTTTTCTTCTCTCTTCATTGTTCGACAATGATGACAGTGGCTAACCCTTTCACTTTAGGGTTTTCTCTTCAATGCTCGCAACGAGCTCTGTTCGATCGGAATCGTGTTAGTGGTGTTGAGCCTTCTCAATCCGTTTATGGATTGAAACTTTCCCTCACACTTATAAACTACCACCAAGTCCCTTCCACAACTGATGTAGGATCAACCCTAACAATTTCTCCCTTTAGACATCGGGCCTTGAGTCGGATAACCATCGACCCAGTTTCTCTCGCTTAGGAAAAGACTTGTTAGTGACTTGGGCATTCTTTGATCCAATAATGAGATACCAAACATGAACGAACTCATCGCTCAAAAACAGGTTCAACAGAATTTTCAATTCCCGAATATGAAATTCCAAATATTTGAAGCAAAAAAATAAAAAATAATACGTCAACCAAAATCAGAATAAATCTAGAAATACAGCCCAAATGTTCTCTACCAGAAAAATCAAATTTTCTGCCAAAAATTGAAAAACTGTTCAAAAAACAGAACACTAATTAGAAACTTTCAGTCTGTTTTGAACTGCAACTTGTTCTCTGCTTCAAATCGAAGCTCTAGTGACTGATAGGAGTGCTGCCGTTGGCTTCACTATGTGCTCGTCGGTGGTCGGACGATTCTGGTGCGCATGACAACGACGTTCTACGACTCGTCTCTCTGTGCAGAGGAGCGCTCGTCGGTGACAGCAAATTTGCTGGTCGCGGCGAGTTTCCTCTCAACGCACTCCTCTCTCAAGTGACGGCGGACGTCGCATGGCGTACGGCGGACGGTTCTTCGATGCTGGACAGTAGACCAGAGATGCAAACAATAGAATAATGGTGAGCTTTCTGTGAAAAAATTGGAGCTTCTGATCGGTGTTAATGGCGATGCATTCTGTTGGACGGCGAGCCTTCTCTGTTTGTTCTTCGCGGTGGACAGAGGCTGGGCTTTGTTCTTCCCTGGCGAACGGTGCTTGGGCTCCTCTGTTCTTCACGGCAATAACAACGCACTTTTTTTTTAATTTTCCCCCAAAAAAAAAAATGGCTAATTTCACTCACCGAAATTGCAAACTAGTAAAATTGTTTGATTCCTTCGATAAATCAAAACTTGATTTTCGAAAACCTTCAATGTCGCTCTGATACCAATTGGTGAAAAATCGAAGGCAAATCCAAAAAAGAAAACGAGAAAATAATAGACACCAAAATACGTGAAAACCTTATAAGAGAAAAAACTACGGACCAATGAACAAATCTACTATAAAGATCGAAAATACAATTTTAAGTTTTGCGATTCTAGATTACATGAATTTATAGAGAAAAGAAAACTCTAATGAGATTCTTAACATGGGACTAACTGGTTTGACCCGTATAGAATTTGAGTCACACTAAATTCTAACAAATGATTCAAGCACTATTTTGAACTAAGATAGCAGCCCAAACGCCGCCATTTCCTCGCCGAAAATCCTACATAGCCACCACCTTTTCATTTCCCCACCTTTGTCCTCCTTCAAATTCAACATCCTTCCCTCGTCTTCCACTCTGTCTGCGTCGGCGCTGAACTGTTTTTGCCAGTTTCAGACATCTTATAATCCTCCTCAACAACAGTTCATGTAATTGGAGGAATATAATATCTTCAGCATTGAAGAAACCTGTAATTTCTTCTCCAACGCTCCCTTGGTACTGCTCCGATCAGTGGAACTAATAAAAACTCCGAAAACTCCCATCGCAGATTCAAAAACAAGAAACATGGTGGAGAAATTTTGTTAAATAGTAATTGTTTGAAGCTCTGCGAGATTGAGAATCTAGATGCCTTCCGAACCAAATCTGCGTTAGCGTTTGTGAGGAAGGACTTAGGAGAGAGAATAGAGGAAAATTAACGAAAAAAATGACGGAAATGAATGCTAAGTTGTTCATAGATAACACCATAGTTGTCAATGGATGAAATTAAAAATTTAAGCTGTCTAATTTATGGCCTTAAAATGGTTTGAATGTGAAGCACGATAATTCCTTCAATCAACTTCAAACAATGACTATGCTCATAAGAATAGTGTCCATTAAATTTCTTGCAAAAATTGATATATTTCCATACATATTTCCATACATATTTCCAATTGATTTAATTTCACCACTAATTGATAATCTTTAAACTTATTTTAGGTTTGAAAATAAACTCTCCATTGATCGATCAATTCTTTCTTAAATTCATATTATACAATGATTTTCTAATGTAGTGGCTTAATGTATTCATAACGGCACTTATGGTTTTATTACCAACTTAATCACTCTTAATTAATTTAGTCATTATTATATTTAAATACATAATTATGAGATATTGACTTCTTCGTGTTCACGTTTGACGTAGAACTTACGTTTGTGCTCTATTAAAGCCCCTCGTAATAAGTACATATATCCAAATTAAAATTAAGATAAACTACTACAAAAGCCAAATAACTTAAATGTTTAGAGTTAGAGAAAACTTAAACGCATTCAACAGCCACTTATTTCGTTGATAATACATCTTGCTTATTGGTATATAGAGATAAAATTTATATTTTAATTGATTATTCTATCAAAAATGTGTTGGCTTGACAAATTTAAATAAATATTTAAATCAAGTGCAGAGTAAAGTCTTGGCCTTTTCTGTCACTGATTCCTTCTTTGAATACGTGTTGTTTGTTCTTAAAACAAGATTGTAAGAGTCTTGCTCTAAATAATTTGAATATGGCAAATATAGTTTTGATTTTGGAAGTAGAAGTGGGGCAATTTGGTTTGATCCGGTTTCAAATCGAAACAAAACCAAATTGTGCAGTAAGAGTTTCTAGTTTGGCAGAATTATGAGTCATTTGCAAATTGGGTTGGATTTGAATCAGATTTGGTAGGAATTTTTTTGAGCTTCCCCCAAAATTTGGTTTGATTTCATGGTTTTTTACGTCTAAATTCAAGAACTGAACTATGAATCACAGTTCTTCCACTTTTAGAACTAATTACAATTCTTATAGTAGTATGAACCAGACCGAACTGGCATTGAACCAATTCAAATTGCAATTACGTTCCAATTTTGCGCACCCCTTAGTTGGAAGATGGTAGATAAATGTACAATCACCAGAAGTTTCCATAATAAAAAATTATAAATCTATTTTCATAAATGTAAGTTTATTTATTTGCTAAGGAGTCAGCAGTGCAATAATTGGATGGGGATTTTCTTTTAGGATTACTTTTACGAGACTAGTGGTAACTTGTAAGAGAACCATGATGACGTGTTAAAAGTTGATTGGCACAACGATAGAAAATAATTAACTTTATTTTAATTGTAACTCAATTGAGATATTGACTCTCTTGTTTTTGATTCAGTACACGTGTCAAAGAGATGACAAATGAGCTGGTCGAATCAAGATGAGACAAAATTAGTCTAGCTCACCGAGTCTAACGAGTTAAATGAGCCGAGCTTACCGAGCCGAGTCTACTGAGCAAGCCTGAAAAAATTTCAATCTGAGTCAGCTTGTGAGTCACGAGCCTAACGAGCCGAGCCGAGCCGAGCAGGCTCAACGAGCCTAACGAGCCGAGCATATATAAATATTTTCAACTTATATTAATATAATATAAATTTTTAAAATTATAATAAGTATTAATAATTATATGCCAATGATATTTACTTATTTAATTTAAAATTTAGTTATGTTAAGGTATATAAAATTGAATGTATTAATAAAAAAATTATTTGAGACTATTTAGTAAAAAATATAATATAAATATCATTAAAAATATTTTGACTTATAAAAAGAAATTAGAATTTAAAAAAAATTACAAATTCGAAAAAAAAAATTATTTCAAATTACCATAGAAATTCAATAAAAAGAATCTCTAGTCTGAACATCCAAATTCGTAAACTTCTCAAGAATTTTGTTCTTTCGTTGTTGATCTCTCGTCTTGGCGTCGGTCCAATCTTTAATACAAATGAATGCCTCCACAAGGTCAGTTGCAAGTCTTCCTCTTCGTTCATCATAAACACGTCCACCTGCACTAAAAGCAGATTCCGATGCTACAGTATAAATATGAGGTATTAATATATTACGTGTCATTATAGAAAGAATATAATATGTTGTAGAATGCTTTTTCCACCAATCTAAAATATCAAAATTCTCATCTCGAGAAAATTGATAACAAGTTTCAAAATAAATATTGAGTTCATTTGTAAAAAAAGTTGAATAATTTTCAATTTGTAATTCACTTCATATATCATCAATACTATATTGTTGACTAAAACTATCTCTACCACCACCGCTACTACTACTAGAATAACTCTCGGTATGTGGAGGTCGTGAATAATAACGATTAATATTGAAAAATTTTGTTTCATAAGAAACATATAGATTAGTAACTCTATTTGTTATGTTATCACTAGTAATTAAAGGTGCAATACATAAATTTGTAGAAATTCTATTGAGCATAAGACATATTTATTTTAATTTAAATCTCTGGATCTATGATGCATATATAACAAAAAATAAGAGGAATGCTATGCTAATATTTTTTAAATTTTATTTCTATTTTATTAAGAATATTAGTAAATTCATCTACTAGTCGATATTTTATAAAATTACATGTTAAATCTACAAAAAATAGGAAGAATAATATTAGAAGTGAGATAATAAATTCTAAAACATTGATTTGTAGTATCATATAAATATTTTAAAAAATCAAGAAAGATCTTAGTAATATCACAATTAGATTTGTCAAGATTAATACATTGTGTCTTATTATTTATAAAAGCACAAATAACTTGCCAATATGAACTAGCATTTTACTCGCGAGCCTGGCTGACTCATTTGGAGACCGGGCCAAGCTTGGCTCTCTACAGTAGCGAGCCGAGAGGGCGGGCGGGATCTACGTGTGCGGGTTGAGAACAATTCCAGTCCAAGAAAAAAGAAAGATTTTAAGAATGATTTATCAATATATTAAGAGTGATGCTAGAGGTACTCTCTTGAAAAATTTTCTGATATGTTCAATAATGATTGATTCAATTAAATTGTAATTAATGTAATAAATTATTTTTATAATTTATTACAATCATTGCATCAATCATTGTCATTGTTGGAGACCTCGTACAATTTTTTTAAAAGAGTACAGCTAACAATAATCATATATTAATTTAATTTTTTTTGTTTATCTTTTCTAGTGAATATTAAATTCAAACTTAGATTTTTCCAATCTCAAATTTCAAAATTTCTCATATATTAATTTAATTATTATTTTTGTTTATTTTTTCTATTGAATATTAAATTCAAACTTAGAAATATCCAATCTCAAATTATTTTAAAAGTAATATTACTTTTACTATTTTATTTTATTTTATTAAAATACTACTTCAAGTGTTAAACAATGATTAGTACAATTAATACACTAAGTTATAAATAAATAATTGATTACATTAACTATATTAATAATTATTTGACATATCAGCTAATATTAAAAAAAAATATAAGAAAATAAACATAATATTATTGTTATTTTACAAATTTTTAAAATAATTTCAATAAAAATTAAATTTTTTGATCTCATATTTGATTTTGTTATAATACTATTTTACAAAATACTTAAGGATAAATATCAAAATGGACAACATCGCTACAGATTCTATTATCTATCAAACTTTGAACTATCAATAATTAATGTCATATTTTAGTTGAATCATCTAGATTTATGGTTTGAAAGTATTTAAATTGAAATAATTGAAGAACATGTACCCCACCTACACCTTGCCTTGTTTCCTTTCATTTTGAACCCATTTTTGTTTTACCTGAGAAAAACAGGCACCCACCCTACAAAAATCAAATCCTCTACAGGTGATTGAAATACCAAAAGCACTAATAAATAAATAAATAAATAAATAAAACCCTTTCTTCTGGTTACTGTAAGTGAGAATTAGTGTTCGTAAACAAGCGTGTCGTAGTGAGGGCGGAAGAATGTAATGGAAAATGGAGTTCATTCAGCTAAAAAACAAGGCCTCAATTAGAACAACTATTGCCTAAAAATCATATCTTTGTACATCTGCCATCTCTTTTCCACTACGTAAACCAGAGAAACAGAGCTGGATAAGAAAAATTTAAACACTTGAAAAACATTTGCTCTTCTATTCTCAACTCAGGCTGCTTTCTTTATAAAAACAGTTTCCAAATCAGGAGGAGTGAAATACTCTCTGACGCCATTAATATGACTTTTGGAAGGTCTGCGCTTTCTTGGGGCCGGCGGGCAAGCAAATTTCGCCGGAATTCTGGCTTCTTTCGCAGTCGGCGTGGTGGATAATCTATCTTCCTCGCCGTCTTCCCTCTCTTTTCCGACCATTTTGGTGATTATCGGCTTCAATGAAGATCTCACCGAGATTCCAGCGATTACCCTCTTTTTTCCTTCTGCTTCTAACCCAAAATCCACCACAGATTTCTTCGAAAATCTCATTTTCCAAAGTCCAAACAAGATGGACCTTACGCGAAACAGAGCAGGCGGAGTGAAGTGGAGTTTTTCTTTTTATTCCAAAGAATAAAAAACAGAGGGAAAATGATTGAGGAAGGGAGAAGGAAGATGAGAAAAAAGGGGGTCTGGAGTGGAAGTGGGCGGCTGGACTGAGAGTGGGAAAGTTAGAGAGAGAAAGTAGAGAGAGAAAGCATGGAAAGGAAATCAATGGAGGCTTGAATGAATTGAAGAAAAGAGAATTTATCTCGATTCGCAAAATTTCTAATAGTGAACTTGCCCGAAATTTCTACGGGCAGCCGAATTAAGCAATAGTTTATTTTGGCGCCAAATGAGGAATTTTTGTTGCAACGGCTCTTTTTCCCGCCTCAATATATTTGTGTTTCCAATTATACTTGCTAGGCAAGTGTTTCGATGTACAGCTTCGAAACGACGTCGTAATGGGCCTGGCCTACTTTGGAACTATTTAGTTTCAAAGCCTATAGAATCTATCCTTTGGCCCACTTAAAACACAAGTTTTTTTCCTTTTAATATATATATATTTTTTATAAAGCAATGCAATTTTTACTGTCATATTACACTATTTTAAAAAATTCGATGACGTGTCAAACAATGATTGATATAATTAATGTAATAAGTTATAAATAAGTAATTTATTACATTTTAATTGTATCAATCATTGTTTGACACGTCAACTAATTTTTTTTAAAAAAATAAACATAACATTATTTATTTTTTAAAGTAATTTCGTATGCACGTTCTAATTACGATACTAAATAATTAAGATAATTAATCACTCTCATAAATGAATGACCCAATGTGTCATAATTTAAGTTTAAAGCTCAAAAATTAGATTACACTCTCTCATTTAACAAAGTTGACTAAAAAAATTCTTATAAATCATCGATCACATAAATTATCATCATTTCTTCGCAATTGTTTCTATTTTAGCTCTTTACATTATAACAATGATCAATTTGGTCATGTTGTGAGCGATTAACGTGAGATAAATTTTCAATTGCTGACCAACGAGGATATACAAGCAGTATGATTCCTTGAAGCTCTGAATTGGTAAAGAAATTGTACGAGAGTTTTCGATTATCCATCTCACTATACTTGGTGGGTTTCTTTTATTGCCATGATGGTAAGAAGATACAACTAATTAGTCTTAAAATTCTAGTTAATTTTCTTTCCAGGTAAAAGATATAAAATGAGTACAAAAAAAATTAAATAAACGTACCACTGCATAATTATAACAACAGCCAAATTATATTGTTACTTGCCTTTTGCCAAACATTCACTTTCGAAGAGTGGAATATGGGACAAATGTCATTGAGGAAATAAAATTCAACAGTAGTAAAAGTCAAAAAAGATGAAAAGTTTCATAACAAACAAGATAGACATAAGGTGAAAAGCTGACCGATGGAGAGAAAATGAAAAATTTCATTAATGAAATAAAATTAACAAAATGGTACGAGAAATTAATTTTATTTTCACTTTTATAAAAGGACTAGAAAGGAGTACCTGCGTAGGCCGTACGCGTGAGAATGAACATATGTAAAAAGGTGAGTGTAAATTACGTGGTTGAAAATTTCGTCATAGAATTTTTTTTAAAATATAAAAAAAATATTTAACGTGCCCTAATTCTGAGAGAGACTAATATGATAAAATGAAAATAGATCTTCTGTTAAAATGTTTACTAGTTTAATTATAGCATATAAATAACAATGAATCCTTATTGACATAATATTTTAATACAGTTAGTTCAACAAATAAGTTGTAACGCACATTTTCTGAAGTTATTCTTCTCATAACATGTGATAGGTAGATGTATAGGATATAGTCGTCCACTGAGAAGTCAATCTCTCTTAAAACAATAAAAAGTAAAAAAATATTAATAGTGAAAAAAATGGAAGAAAAATTAGGAAAATATTACTGAAAATGTATTAGGTTTTTTTTTTTTTTTTTTTACAAAATTAGTGTTGTACACAAAACTTTATATGTGACAGGCCATAATTTTGAGAGAAATTAATAAGATAATATGAAAAGTCTATTTTTTTGTTAAAGATTTCAGTAATTTAATTGCAGCGTATGAAGCAAAAATGAAACTTTATTAAGATAATATTTTTCTACAATTAGTTGAACAAATAGATTACAATGTATCTTTTCTACGTCATTCTTCTAATGGCGTGTGATAGATATGTATACAGGATATAGCCATCCACTGAAAGTTCAATGTCTATAAAGACAATTAAAACTAAAAAAATGTTAACAGTAGAAAAAGGTTGACCAAATATGAAGAAAATAACTTCAAAAGTATAGAAAAGTATAGTGGGGAAAACAAACATTGTAAACGTGGGAGTACAAACTTGGTTGTGAATTTCATTTAAAACTTCTTTGTAAACAATCGTTTTTGTTAAAATTTGTAGATCTGCTTGTTTGTTTAGAGGTCTAATAAGTACGCGGGCAATGATAGAGTCTTGACCCTTGAAAGAACAACATATAGTTGTCCATGAGAGAAAGCTAGTTCTAATAAGTAAAACCTACACACTCTGTTTTTTTTCTTTTCATTCAGGAAGCTTTATCTGATTCACCTTTCAGTGATCAAGTAGGCACATTCCCCCAACACAATTAGGACGGCCACGCCGTGACCCCAGAGCAAGATCGAGGCACAGATCCAAACACTCCGGGACGGCCATACCGAATCTCCTCCTTCGTCGCTCGTAGAATCCCCAGTGGCCTTCCGGCACGATGTTACGACCCCCACCCGATCAGGGCTGCCACGGACTTGCGTGACATAACCTTATCTAAGCCCATCGTGTTTCCACCTAACACTTTTCATTTTTACTTTAACACTTTTAAAAGAAAACGGACTTAGACAATTGACCCCCCTCTAACAACCTTTAGTGTCTAACTTGCCTTAAACTTTTAAGCGTAAAACAGTTCGACTTTTAAACTATTAAAAATAGACTTAAAACCCTTACTGACTTAAACCACCG